>OU612044.1:99870410-100395123 GCA_914767935.1 Coremacera marginata
GCTACGCCTATGTTTATGTATATATATTTATGTATGCATATGTGGTAACTGAATACTACATCTTGATACACACACATTTTTAAGATTAAAAACACTTTACATAAAAACACTGAGTTATAAAATATTATTCAAATTAAGTTCATATAATTTTAATTTTCAAAAATATTTTATATAAAAGTCAGTTGTGAAAATTTGTTAGAAAATAAATTTTGTATAAAAAAATAGAGTTCCATAAAAATAAAAACTCATTCGTTTGTTACCACCAAAACTGGAGATCCTGCAAAAATCTGATCTCCACGCAGTAGACATGGTCACTGCTGAATAACATCATTGTCGGGCCATTCAAGTACGACGATTCTGCCTCCAACACGCTCATCACTACCCAGTGATGCCACACTTAACCAAAGGCAACAAGTCCATAAACAAATTCAACATTTGCATACACAAACGTAAATAACGCAGATCTATCCACGTACGAAAACAAGCAGGTTAAAGAAAATCTATCCCGTACGCTGCGACAACATGTTCCTACAACACCAACAATAACTGCCACATTGCCTACAGCGGCCACAACAGCAACAAATGATTTGATAACTACACAACAGCAGCTACAATATTTCAACATTTCCAATCCAGCAATAAATCGTATTCAACACAGGCCATCACAGCCTGCTCCAACACAGCAGCAACAACAGCAAGAACTGTAATCCAACAACAATAATAACAACATCGATAACATAAAAGGTTTCGAGGTAAATCCTTTCGATTCTCATCCAGAAATACATGCGACAGCTATCAAGCTACCGACATTCTGGACAAATGCATGGTTGATGCATGCATCATCAACCAGATGCATGGTTCGCGCATACCGAGATTCAGTTCCAATCTAAATCTATTACTGTGAATTAGATACGAATATCTAGTGACTGCTCTTCCACAAGAAGTCATAGTAACGGTACTAGACTTCATTCAAAATCCTCCGTCAACAAATTTATATAAGGGATTAAAAAATACCTTAATGGATAGACTGTCAATGAGCGAAAGCAAGAGCTTGGACAAAATCCTTTCGGAATCTGAGATGAGTGACCCCAAACCATCTCAGTTTTTTCGGTCACTCCTTTTATTAGCTGGTACAACAGTCAGTAGTGAGTTAATCTATAAACTCTAGCTTCGAATATTACCGAAAAGCCTAAACATCGCTTTGACCGGGTCAGGTCACACAGAACTAAATATACTTCTTGATCTCGCTGACAATTTGTGGGAAGTTATTGCTGGAGGTGAACTCTCCGTCGTAAGCAGTAAGCCCAACCAAGACATGAAAGCTGAAGACCTAATGGCGATGACGCAACATTTTGCTCAAATAACCAACAAAATCATGGAAAGTTTCCATAAATTATCCATCGAAGTTCAGGAACTCAGAAATGAACATCGAAATCGATCACAGTCTAGGAATTTGAACTTCCAAAGCTCCTCAAGACGTAGATCATTCTGTTGGAATTGGGTATGCAAATACCATTTCAAATTCGGTAGCGCGGTCAGAAAATGTGAACAACCATGTTCATACAGACAAAACGACCAACAAAACACACAAAAATCAAAAAACTAAAAAACTCCATTATTGCAACGGCAAATGATGCTAGCTCCAACACACTTACACGCCGTTTATTCATCTACGATAAGGACAATCGCATGAACTTTTTGATTGACAATGGTGCAGAAGTTTCAGTACTTCCTTTTTCCAAATTCAAAAGTCAAAATAAAAAGTCAGACCTTATTTTAACTGCAGCTAATGGCAGTACAATTTCAACTTGCGGAACAAAATTACTTAACATTAATTGAAAACTAAGAAGAGATTTTCCATTTACTTTAATTCTGGCAAACATCACAAGACCTATAATTGGTGCAGACTTTCTCACTAAATACGGATTATTAATAGACTTAAAACACAAAAAATTGATTGACCCTTTGACTAAGTTATCAGGCAATACAATCTCTGCGATATCCGGAACATCATTACCGAAGTTATTCACACTCGACAATAAATACACACAATTACTCAAACAGTTCTCCTCTCTCCTCATTGAACCAGATTACACTACCCCCGTCAAACACAAGACTGAACACTACATTACAACTAAAGGACAGTTACCTTTCACGAGACCGAGACGTTTGGATGTTTCAAAAATGAAAATAGCAAAACAAGAATTCGATTTCTTAGTAAAGCCAGGTAGTTGTAGACCATTAGATTCGAAATCTTCTTCTCCATTGCACCTCGTTGCCAAACGTGAAGCAAATAACTGGAGACCATGCGGTGACTACAGACGACTGAACGCCATCACCATACCTGACCGTTACCCAATACCACATATACACGATTTTTCTATTAACTTACACAACACTAACATTTACTCGAAGTTAGACTTAGTCAGAGCCTACCATCAAATACTAATGGCTCCTAAGGACATACACAAAACAGCAATCACGACACCGTTTGAAATGTTTGAGTTCCTCCGTATGCCATTTGGTTTGAGGAACTCAGCTCAAACATTTCAACGGTTCATACACGAAGTACTACATGGACTGGACTTCATTTTTGTTTACTTAGACGACATTCTTATTGCTAGCGAGACTGAGACGGAACATTTCGAACATTTAAAACAAGTTTTTTAGAGGCTTTCAGACTACGGCTTAAACGTTAAACCTAACAAATGTATTTTCGGAGCAACAGACATAAATATCCTCAGTTATAACATTTCTGGACAAGGTATTCGACCTTCAGAAGAACGAACGCAATGTATACGTGACTATCCACAACCAGTTACATTAAAACAAATACAAAAGTTTATAGGTATGACAAACTACTACCACAGATGTATTCCAAAACTTGCACACAATTCATGACATGGTCACCGTAACATCAAAAACAAAAAACAAACACTTACTCTGGACTGACACTACACTACACACCTTTACAGCAATTAAAGATAGTTTTGCAAAACAAACACTACTCAATCATATTGGTAGTAATGCAAAACTATCAATTGCTGTAGATGCATCGAACACCGCAATCGGTGGCGTTTTACAACAACAAAAGAACAGTAAACTTGAACCATTAGCGTTTTTCTCAAAGAAACTTTCCCAAGCGGAAACTAAGTACAGCACATTCGATTGCGAATTGATTGCGGTATACTTGACAATTAAACATTTTAGACATCACCTTGAAGGTAACAATTTCACGATCTACACTGATCATAAGCCGTTAACTAACATTCTTCATCCGAAAACTGAACGTAGTCCCAGACAAACTAGACATTTTGGAAACATATCACAGATTACCAATAACATAAGACATATTAAAGGTACAGACAATGTTGTAGGAAACGCACTTTCACGAACCGAAATTGACGCTTTCTCTTCTACAGACATTAACTTTAAAATATTGGGCAAAGAGCAGACTACTGATACAGAACTACAGGAAATACTGGACAAACACACAATTTGGAACAGATACACATCCCATTTTTTAACATTAAAATTTGGTGCGAACAAACAAATTCAGTAACACGTCCATACATTCCACAAACACTACGAAAACAATTTTTTGAACAACTTCATAATATTTCACATCCAGGAACACGAGCATCACGACGACTAATAACACAGAGCTACTTCTGGCCAAAAATGAGCACATAATTAATAAGTGGTCTCAAGAATGTGTTAGATGCCAACGTTCAAAAGTACACAGACACACTAAAACATCACCACATAAAATTAACATTCCCCACGGTCGTTTCGAACATGCACATATTGATCTGGTCGGTCCGTTACCAATTTCGAAAGGTTATAAATACTTTCTCACTGTAGTTGACCGAATACTCTTTGGCCTGAAGTATACCCATTGAAAGATACAGATACCGATACGATTATTGACACATTCCAAAGGGAATTTCTTTCACGTTTTGGGGTTCCGATGGAAATTACTTCTGATCGAGGGGCACAATTTACTTCATATACATTTAAAAACTTTATTAAAGATCTTGGTTGTCGACATATTACAACTTCAGCTTATCATCCACAAGCTAATGGTATGGGCGAACGTTTTCACCGTCAGCTTAAAGCTTCCCTCATCGCGAGCAACAATCAAACAAATTGGTATAAAGATTTACCACTGGGTCTGTTAGATCTCAGATCTTCGGTCAAAGAAGATATACAGGCGTCACCATCTGAAATGGTTTTTGGTCAACCTCTCAGATTACAGATTAAACCAGCCTTTATAAACACAGAAACTATACACTCACTTACAGGAAAACACAAACAAATTAAGCAAGTACACTTTAACACATTAACTAACAAAACTTTTTATTATGAGGGGAATAATGTGGTAACTGATTATCACATCTTGATACACACGTTTTGGGGTTCCGTACACACACATTTACACACACACATTTTTAACATTAAAAACACTTTACATAAAAACACTGAGTTAAAAAATATTATTCAAATTAAGTTCATATAATTTTAATTTTCAAAAATATTTTATATAAAAGTGAGTTGAGAAAATTTGTTCAAAAATAAATGTTGTATAAAAAAATAGAGTTCCATAAAAATAAAAACTCATTCGTTTGTTACCACCAAAACTGGAGATCCTGCAAAAATCTGATCTCCACGCAGTAGACATGGTCACTGCTGAATAACATCATTGTCGGGCCATTCAAGTACGACGATTCTGCCTCCAACACGCTCATCACTACCCAGTGATGCCACACTTAACCAAAGGCAACAAGTCCATAAACAAATTCAACATTTGCATACACAAACGTAAATAACGCAGATCTATCCACGTACGAAAACAAGCAGGTTAAAGAAAATCTATCCCGTACGCTGCGACAACATGTTCCTACAACACCAACAATAACTGCCACATTGCCTACAGCGGCCACAACAGCAACAAATGATTTGATAACTACACAACAGCAGCTACAATATTTCAACATTTCCAATCCAGCAATAAATCGTATTCAACACAGGCCATCACAGCCTGCTCCAACACAGCAGCAACAACAGCAAGAACTGTAATCCAACAACAATAATAACAACATCGATAACGTCAACAGAACAGCTAACGTCAATCAAAAAAATTTTTTTTTGTTGATAAATTAAATTAAAATTTTAAAAATTATAAAATTTATTGTCAATTTTAAATTGTAATAGCTTAACACAGACACAAATATAATTGGCTTTTACGGAGTATTATAACGATTTGGACAGAAAGTGTCAATCGTTATAATCTTCAGGCACAACACTGCACTAGATAATTCAGTTAGGTACACATGTTTTAATTATACTTTTTTTTATAATGCAACATACACCTCCACGTGCTTCACTTATGGGTGCAGGGGATAACACACCCTTAACAGGTTTCGAGGTAAATCCTTTCGATTCTCATCCAGAAATACATGCGACAGCTATCAAGCTACCTACATTCTGGACAAATGCATGGTTGATGCATGCATCATCAACCGGATGCATGGTTCGCGCATGCCGAGATTCAGTTCCAATCTAAATCTATTACTGTGAACTAAATACGAATATCTAGTTACTGCTCTTCCACAAGAAGTCATAGTAACGGTACTAGACTTCATTCAAAATCCTCCGTCAACAAATTTATATGAGGGATTAAAAAATACCTTAATGGATAGACTGTCAATGAGCGAAAGCAAGTGCTTGGACAAAATCCTTTCGGAATCTGAGATGAGTGACCACAAACCATCTCAGTTTTATCGGTCACTCCTTTTATTAGCTGGTACAACAGTCAGTAGTGAGTTAATCTATAAACTCTAGCTTCGAATATTACCGAAAAGCCTAAACATCGCTTTGTCCGGGTCAGGTCACACAGAACTAAATATACTTCTTGATCTCGCTGACAATTTGTGAGAAGTTATTGCTGGAGGTGAACTCTCCGTCGTAAGCAGTAAGCCCAACCAAGACATGAAAGCTGAAGACCTAATGGCGATGACGCAACATTTTGCTCAAATAACCAACAAAATCATGGAAAGTTTCCATAAATTTTCCATCGAAGTTCAGGAACTCAGAAATGAACATCGAAATCGATCACAGTCTAGGAATTTGAACTTCCGAAGCTCCTCAAGACGTAGATCATTCTCTTGGAATTGGGTATGCAAATACCATTTCAAATTCGGTAGCGCGGTCAGAAAATGTGAACAACCATGTTCATACAGACAAAACGACCAACAAAACACACAAAAATCAAAAAACTAAAAAACTCCATTATTGCAACTGCAAATGATGCTAGCTCCAACACACTTACACGCCGTTTATTCATCTACGACAAGTCAATGCATGAGTCCTAAGCTAACCTAACCAATTTTGAACAAGAATGGGTATGACAAACTTATTTATTGGCAGTTAAGGAACATTTATTGTGCTAGTAGGTATCATTGCATAACTTGAATGATATCTACATAAGTGCTCCTTAACGGTTCATTTACTTGATTTGGACTCAATTCAGTATACTACTTTACAAAAACCCCGAATTTTCGGAATCTAAGCCATATACCATACATCAAATTATCATAGACTCTAACCGCCACAACAGCCTTTTGAATAGACAGCTTTTGAATAAGGGACAGTCACCTTAAATGAGTCACTTGCATCAAACATGTTCGTTTTCATCAAAGGCTTTGATGAAGACAAAAATATATGAATTTTCAATAGAAAGTAATCTTGTTAATGTAGAGCATACATATGTATATCGTACAAATCAAAATACGAAATAGTACGATTATTATAATGGAAACCCATACGTGTATCGCATAGATACTATACGACAATAGTACGATTGTTATAATGTAGAACATACGTGTATCGCATAGATCATATTACGAAAATAGTATGATTATAAAATGAAGAGCATACATATATCGCATAGATCATATTATGAAAAAACAGTACCAATTATTATAATGTAGAGCATACATCTATCGCATAGATCATATTGCGAAATAGTACGATTATTATAATGTAGAACGTCCATGTATCACAAAGATTATGTTACGAAAAGGTACGATTATCAACCCTTCATCTTCGGTTCAAAAATCACTCATTGTGAGGAGCAACCATCCAGTGAAGACACAAATTTAGTTCTGGCTTATGCTCTCAAATGCATAAAGAATCCAGCTGTGTATGTAACATTCACTCCCTTAATCCTTTACACATTAAGAGCTTGGAAACATAGGCATACAATACGGAGCAATGAAGAGAATCACCGAAAAAATTTTGCAGCAATGGAAACGCATGTATTTCAAACTATTTTAAATAAAAACGAAGATCACGGCATTGAAATAAAAAAAAAAACGGACTTTTAAAGCAAGCTAGTCGCAAAGTGAGTGTAGCATATGGTCAATTACTTTACTGACAACGTTACATTTTTACAACTTTTTGTTTTCTTCATGCTCATATCTTCACAAAAAACAACGAATTTTTCTATTTCTCTATATGCTCATGACAAACAGTAACTCTAACTATAATTTAAGCTTTTACTTTTTTTGATACCTTCTAAGACGGCGGAGTTAGAAGCGTGTAAAGAGCACTGGCAACGTTACAGGTTGGAGAAGTGAGTTTTGAAGTTGTTTTACATTTCATAAAAAATCTGTTAATCTGTCAAAGTAAACTCCTTCATATTCCAATATGTTACGTCCCAAGGACTATTGAAGAGATGGAAATAAGTATCTTCTTCCAAATTTTTACTTTTTGCTGTTTTTCCCCCAAGAATTTGGGTACTGGCAACGTTACACAAAACACTGGCAACGTTACCCGTCTTAATTTGTAAGAAAACTCGGTTCAAAACCGTAAAAATGAAACTCCAATGTTTGTAGTAAAACGAAAAATGTGAAAAATTTATTTGGTATTCAATCTAAGATTCATTTAGAATAGTCTGTTATGGAAATATCATTCGTTTTCATTGTTTTAGAAACAGTCTTAATTTATTAAATATTTTTTAGTAAAACAAACACAAATTAAAGAGATATTTTGTTATATCCTACTTTGAATGTGCAGAAGATGACAGATTTGCCATCAATGACTTTAATTTGGTGCTAATTAGAAATGTTGTGAATATTTTCAGCACCGGAGAACAGCTCAGCCACTTTCATGTCTTGACTGATCTGGTCAAATTCAGCATCTGTTCAACTTCAATTTTTGATTGCGTCAGTTTGAATGCGCTAACAAAATTCGAAATTCGAAGCGAAACAAAATTCGCTCTGATGTGTTTTCGCACGATTATTTTCACGGTTGCACCTATTCCATCAACACATCCTTTGCCATGTGATGTTGCAGAGAAATTCCAGATAATTTTTAGACCAAACTCGGCTTCCAACTGAGGAATCAAGGAAGCAATAAACTTATTATTATATTGAGATGATGGTCCTTCACTCCAAATTTTTAAAATTTTGAGAGAAGCCGGCAAATTTGAAAGCAATTTCCAAAGATATGGAACTATTGTGTCTTTTGTGTGTATCAAATTGTTAGATACGAATACTTTTGCCTGAAAGGCGTCATTGTGGTAAAAGCCAGTCGCAAACAAAGAAAGCTGCCGCTGATTCCAATGCGCATTTTGTACTTTATCTTGTCCCTCGCAGACGAAATTTTCAGCATAGTCAACTTGAAGAAGACCTTCTTCAGGAAATCCTACATTCAATGCTCTTGGTCGATCGTGCATATTAAACACGTTCTCGCTTATTAAAACTGTGCCGCAAAAATTGTGAAGACAAAGAAGCCGTGTATGCGATTAGCTCAGCCAATGTTCCCGTTTCTTCTTGCTTCTGAACTCGTTTAGCTTCAACGCTTTTCTTCCATATCTTCCATGAAACTCTCGAATCGAGTGCAGTATCTTGTGCTAGATCGTTTATTTTGGAAACAGAAATACCGGTACAATTGTTGCAACTTTCATACCAGCAGTCAATCGATGAAACTGGACACAAAAACTTTTGAACAAAACCATTGTCATAGCTCGGTATGCTAGCAATGTTCTTATACAGAGCAGTTACAGCTTCAATGAAATCAGCATGGTATGAACACAAACACATGTTGTGTGGCAAATCGTTAATCAATTTTATATGCTTTGGTCTTTGACGGTAAAAATGAGACACGTTACAAGTATCTGAAAGTGAAACCAAAATTTAATCATAAGCATAGGTATGCAAAGCAGAGGAATAAAATTATGAAATTTAAAACAAAAAATTCAATTTCAAATACCTCTTCCAGCGCTCCGCTGCTCTTCGTCGAATATGGCAAAGGCTTCCTTCACAGTCAATGTCATGTGTCTTTTTGGCAACAAAATTATGTCTCCAGTTGTTGGGCACAAATATTCTTTAACATCACGTATTTTTGGCGAGACTCGTGAAACATCATCCCTTTCATAAAATTTTCGGATCGCATCGATCAAAATTTTATTTGGAACATACTTTTTCTTTCTTGCAAATACTGAGACCAACTCTTGCTTATCTTCATCTGCTTCAAACTGCTTTTCCAAGCGATTTTGTAGAACTGTACCCGCTTGAATCCATATCACTTAAGACAGTACTTTCCTTGTTAGAAATATTCATTTTGATCAATTTTGCCAATCGCTTCCGTTCTCTGCACTTTTGGACACTTTCGCGAGTTGCTTCACGGCGCTTCTGTACAATTTCGGCAAGCGCTTGTTGCGAAATGTTTTCCTGGCTCTTCTTATTTTTTCGACATTTTTTCATCACAGCCGCCTTTTTTTTCTTGTAATCTTCATATTTTGGGGTCGTTTTCAGTTTTTCCATGTACCTTTTATTTTGTTGAGCCTTGGTCAATTTAAAAATGGTTTGTGAAAACACTGGCAACGTTACACACGTTAGACGGCTTCGTTAGAATATGAAAACTGCCATAATTTTATGTTTTTTATATTGGTTCTAATAAAACATCAAAAATACTAAGAAAAAATGTAAAAGACTTATTTAGCGAACACACCGGACACTGCGCAAAAAACTGTTTTCTTCTTTTGCACTGGCAACGTTACTATTATTTTTGCGGTGCATTTCATTGCGGCCAAACATCGGCACTAAAAATTTTTTGCTAAAATTTATGATGTTTTTTATCGAAATATTTAATAATCTAAGCAGAGAAACCAAAACAACGTACGCAAAATAAAAATGAAGTAAAGTTTTTACCTTTTTCTTCGTTGTAGTATTTTTTTCCATGATCGAGTTGATTGAAGTACTCGTAATGATTGCACGAAATGACATAGACCAAGCGCTTCTCTATGCTTGACATTTTTTTCGTCTGATGCTATGATATATATATAACCCAAAAATAAGCAGGTTCGCGCAATATTTGAAAGACATTTATTTTTCGTGTAGGAGACTTTCCGAGTAATAGACCATATGTATAATATGCAAATGTATATACACACTTATCACGGGGGACTGCCTTCCCCTGCGCTACCCTCGCTACGCCCATGTTTATGTAGATATTTTTATATATGTATAATATATACATGCATAAACATTTACATATAAGAAGGGACAACTGCCATCAACTACCCTACACTCGCTACGCCCATGTATATGTATATATGTTTATATATGTAGTTATGTATAATATATACATGTATATACACTTCAGGGGGAAACTGCCCTCCTCTGCCCTGTCCTCGCTACGCCCATGTATATGTATGCATGTTTATGTTTGTGTTTATGTATAATAGCCCTATAGGAACAAACTAACTTGTTTTTAAAAACAACTAATTAAAAAACTAACTCAAAATAAACTAGTTTATGAAGTACTTCGAATTATATTAAGGCGGCATCCACTTCAATTCTAAATAGTTTTTATTGCATTATAGATGAAGTAATTGAAATACTACTTAAAAACAAGTGGTTGATAAACTACTTTAATTTATATTAAGGCGGCAACTACTCTGATTTTGACATATTTTAATTGCAAATTTTTATTAGATTACAAGTTTATATATATATTTAACCATGTTATTTCATAAAATATTATTAACTTTAGGCTTCACTAAAATTTTGTTTCAAAAAGACACATTTTTTTATTTACGACATTGAGCTGCAAGACAAACGTGGTAAACACACTTTAAAACTGATAAACTGCCTCAAAACCCTGTGAAACGATTAAAAATTCTTTATGATTTAAGATATTCAAATTAAAAACTGGTAGTGTTTAGCAAACATTGCACAATTTGGACTCTGTACGGAAATTGATTGCTTAACCATTTAGCGTATTCAGCAGCGTACTTCTGTTGCGCTCCTTGAATGTAATTACTAGTCCTTTTTTGAATTAACTGGCAATGAAGTTTGGCATGAATCAATTTTGAATTATTTAAAATCAATTAAAACACCACAAAAAACGACATTTCACAATTTTCCATGAAAAAACTCCGATCACTTTTAACTTTGTTTACATTTTGCTTTCAAAGTTTATATTTCAGAATTTATTTGTGTCGACCAGGCATGATTTTTTGGCATGATTTATGTATTTTTCAAAACAATCAAATAAATGATCTCTTTGATGTATAGCAATTTAAAATGTTTGTGCTTTTAAATTCATCTTCATTAAGCGGAATTTTAAATAGTTTTCAATTGGTTATTTTAAAGTAAATAAAAAATAATTTAAATTTATCTAATTTAACAAGTAGTTGAAAATATATGCAGACGAAAGTCAATTGACTTATTTAGCGGGCATCACCATACAGAATATGTTAGTTCGTTCTATGGAAAAAAGTCAGAATTTCAACTAGTTGTGGTTGACGAAAAACTACTTTTTCAACTACTTTTAAATTAGTTGATTTTCCTACAGGGCGATTACATTACATATACATATACATATCAGGGAGAAAACTGCCCTACGCCCATGTATATTTATAACTATTTATTTATTTATTTATTGGCCAAACAAGGCCAAAGCAAATACTTATTCTAACAGATTTCTTAATTAACTTAATCTAAGTTTTTAATTTCTTTCTTTTCTTCTCCTCTTTTCCTTGTATTTTTGTTTTTTTTGTTTTGTTTGATGCTCCAAGTGGGCAGACTCCGCCCACCGGACTGACATGGTTTCAAAAAGCATGTCAAAAAGAAAGAAGAGGAGGAAAACAAATGGGACATATCTAAGATATGATATATAAATTGGAGAGAGATTTAAGAAGGGAATAGGGAATTGGAAAGGATCTGCTTACATGTGGGTTTAGGCATGGAGGGGAGTAGCAGTCACAAAAGTTGTTAAATACTCTGCAGCATCTACTTATGGGCTAATTGTGTCCATAGACAGTGTGGTGTTGGTATTCCTTTAAGAGGCGTGTAGGCCTGGTTCGTCTTACCGGGTTGTTAAATGTGAACTTATTGGAAAGGTATTCGATGTCTATAGCACCAGCAATTATATCAAAGGCAAAACATGAACTCAGTAACGTTCTTCTTGACGATAGTGGCATCAGATTAAGAAGTGAAAGTCTTTGTTCGTACGGTGGTAAGTTGAGAAAATCGCGGGGGTCAAATGTATCTCTCAGTGCAAAAAGCAAGAATTGCTTCTGTATTGATTCAAATCTTTCACTGTGTCTCAAAAGCTGGACTCCAAATTAGGCAAGCATATTCGAGTAGCGGACGAACCAATGCACGATATAGGGTTTTTGTGACCCAGACATTCTTGAATTCCTTTGCTCGCCTTTTAATGAATCCGAGCTGTTTGCAAGCCCTGGATAAAACTTTGTCATAGTGGACGTTGAATCTTAGCTTGCTATCGAAGACAACACCGAGATCTACAATATCAGTTGTTCTGCTTAATTCTACGCTATTAAGGAAGTAACAATTTTGTTTTATTAAGTTCTTACGCGAGAAGCTGATAATATATAATCAGCTATGATAATTAGTGTTAAGTTAGAGTTTATTGTGATTGCACCATTGCTCGATGGAGATCAATTTTGATTGCAAGAAAATTTAATCTTACTCCGACTTAACCACATAGTAAATTTTTAGGTCATCTGCATACATAAGATGCGGAATGTCCCCCAATACTACCGATAGGTCGGAGATGAAGATGTTGAAAAGAAGTGGGCCAAGGTGACTGCCCTGCGGAACACCACTTGACACACTGATTTTTTTAGACAAGATACCCTGGAACTTAACAAATTGGGACCTTTCGGAGAGATAGGACTTAATCCAGTTGAGCAAGGTCCCCGTAATTCCAAAATTTTGCAATTTAAGAATTAGGATATCAGATCAATGCAGTCAAATGCTTTACTGAAGTCTGTATAGACTGCGTTTTCCTGATGTCCGTTTCCATTTCAGCACGCATTAAAATTTTGAACACTAATGAAAAATATATATTATTCGAAAAACTGGATGTTAAGACTGAACCGCTTAAAAACTATAATACTTTCACATGCAGAAATAACAAACAAATTGACAACAATAGGTTAAATAAACTTCTGAAAGAGTTAGACATCGGATGTAATAAACCGGAAGCTAAAAATTCGGTAGAAAAAATTATAAAAGAATTTCAAGATATATTTCATCTCCCTGGAGAACATTTAAGTGTAAATAATTTTTACACTCAAGACATCCAAACAACAGATTCGACCCCAGTTTACATTAACTACAGACTACCACAAACACAAATGACAGAAATTATCGAACAGGTTAGTAAACTATTAGCAGAAGCTATTATTGAAGATTCGGTTAGCCCCTACAATTCACCACTACTAGTAGTACCGAAAAAATCAGCGAATGATAAAACAAAATGGCGACTTGTAGTCGACTTCCGAAAATTAAATGAAAAAATTGTAAATGATAAATGACAAAAATTGAAGACGTTCTTGACAGACTAGGAAGAGCTAAGTTCTTTTCGACTTTGGACATGACTAGCTCCTTCCACCAGATAAATTTACACGAAGACTCGCGACCATTGACTTCTTTTTCGACAGGAAACGGACATTTCCAATTTAAGCGTTTGCAATTTGGATTAAAAATATCCTCTAATAGCTTTCAACGAATGCTGACAATAGCATTAAGTGGTTTAGATGCAGAGGCATTCCTTTACGAAGACGATATAATTGTATTTGGTTGTAGCTTAGCACATCATAATAACAACTTATTTAAAGTCATTCAAAGAATGAGAAAATATAATTTAAAGCTTAATCCAGCAAAATGTTCAGAAGTGGTATACCTTGGCCACCTTTTTACCACCAATGGCATACAAACGGACCCAGACAAAAATTAAGTGATAGAAAACTACCCAATTCCGAAAAACGCAGACAAAGTCAGACGATTCGTTGCTTTTGCAAATAACTATAGGCGCTTCATACCCAATTTCGCTCATATAGCCAAAGATTTAAATTCTCTTTTAAAGAAAAACTCACACTTTGCTTGGAATGAAAATTGCCAAAATGCCTTTGATACACTTAAAACAAAACTATTAAAATCACCAGTACTTCAATATCCAGATTTCGGACGCTTCAAATTATGCACTTGGCGCGGTATTATCGCAAGGCGATATAGGATCAGATCTACCTATCTCTTATGCAAGCAAGTCACTTGCAAAACACGATTTAAATAAACCTATTATAGAGAAAGAACTCTTAGCCATACACTGGGCGATCAATTTTTTCAGACCCTATATTTATGGTAGCAAATTTTCGGTCATAACAGATCACAGATTATTGGTATCCCTCTTCTCTCATAAAAATCCCTCTTCTAAAATGACACTCATAAGGTTTGATTTATGCGATTATGATTTCGATATCTATATATATAAAAATGAATGTATGTATGTGGGTATGTGGGTATGTGGGTATGTGGGTATGTGAATATGTGTGTATATCACGTATAGACTCCAAAACCACCGAACCAAACTTTATGAAATTTTTAGGGATACTAAAGCAACATTCGGGAAGTGTTCCTGTGAAGTTTGGTGTTGATTGGGCAAGGGGGCGTGGTACCTCCCATACAACCCAAATTGGCTCTATCGCCCACAAACCAAAAAAATTGCTATATATCAGACGGTTTTAATCATATAAAACTTAAATTTGGTAATTTTGTTCAGATGGTTAATTTCGGTGACTGTACAATAAATGGGCGTGGTCACACTATATATACGCCCACTTTTCAGCACTAATTTTAATTCATGATATTTTCAAGTTTTGACAGTGAATCTTGATATGCAGGTGCTATGCATACACGTGGCAGTCACTATGTAAATATAAACGTTGTCACGCCCACTTATACCGCCCACAAATAAGTAAAAATGCTTTATATCAGACGGCTTTTGCCGTAGAAGACTAAGATTTGGTAATTTAGTTCGTATGGTTACTGTCGGCCAATATTCAAAAAATGGGCGTGCACGCACTATATATACGCCCACTTTATCGGAATCATGCTTATTCCTGAGTTGTACACGTTTTGATAGTGAATCTTGGTATGCAGGTTCTAAAGGTCCAAGTGGCAGGCACTATGTAAATAGAAATGTTTTCACGCCCACTTTTACCTCCCACAAATAAGTAAAAATGCTTTATATCAGACGGCTTTTGCCGTAGAAGACTAAGATTTGGTAATTAAGTTCGTGTGGTTACTCTCGGCCAATATACAAAAAATGGGCGTGCCCGCACTATATCTACGCCCACTTCATCGGAATCATGCTTATTACTGAGTTGTACACGTTTTGATAGTGAATCTTGGTATGCAAGTTCTAAAGGTCCAAGTGGCAGGCACTATGTAAATAGAAATGTTTTCACGCCCACTTTTACCGCCCCCAAATTAGTAAAAATGCTTTATATCAGACGGTTTTCGCCGTAGAAGACTAAGATTTGGTAATTTAGTTCGTATGGTTACTGTCGGCCAATGTACAAAAAATGGGCATGGCCGCACTATATCTACGCACACTTTATCGAAATCATGCTTATTCCTGAGTTGTACACGTTTTGATAGTGAATCTTGGTATGCCGGTTCTATAGGTCCAAGTGGCAGTCACTATGTAAATATAAATGTTGTCACGCCCACTTTTACCGCCCACAAATCAGTAAAAATGCTTTATATCAGACGGATTTTGCCGTAGAAGACTAAGATTTGGTAATTTAGTTCATATGGTCACTGTCGGCAACTGCTAAAAAAGGGCCGTGGTCGCACCATATCTACGCCCACTTTTTCGAAATCATGCTTATTCCTGAGTTGCACAAGTTTGATAGTAACACTTGATATGCAGGTGCTCTAAGTGGCAGTCAATATATATATATAAAATTTTCCACGCCCAATTGTACCACCCACAAAAAAAACAAAACGAAATGGCCAATTTCAGCCCTTGAAAGCACTTTGACCGAGCTTCTTATGATCAATTGTGTTGTGAGTGTTGTGGAATGTTTGAACACAAATGATCGAGAATTGGACCTACATGTTTTATGTCGACTCCGAACGGCTTATGTTCTCAAGAGCTTTTCATGGCAGTTTTTATTCTCTGAGGTTTGTCATTGTCTGCAGAGAGGTGACGGCCGAACAGAAAAATTAATTCAATTGAAAAACTTTCCGTGTCAGGTGGGATTCGGACCAAGGTGTTCTCGCGTATGGGCCACACACTCTACCCACTACGCCACGGCCGCCACTTGATTTTTTTTTTGATCCACAAATTAATAGAACTTCTTTAAATCAGACGATTATCATCGTTAAATACTAAAATTTGGTAATTAAGTTCACACGCTTACTCTCGACAGCTTTGCAAAAAATGTGCATGGTAGCACTATATCTGTGCCCACTCTTCAGAAATAATTTTATTTAATTTATTTATTTACTTATTTTTTAATTGTACTATAGTTAATTACAATTTAAAAATTATAACTAAGTCAGCACTAGCTGCCAGGTCTATCGGTTAGAAATAATTTTAATTCTTGAGATGTGAACGTTTTGATAGACAAACTTGGTATGTAGGTGCTATGGGTCAAATTGGCGTTCACTTTATATATAAATGTTGACACGCCTACTTTAAACGCCCACAAATCTATAAAAAGGATGTATATCAGACTTTTTTTAGAGTAAAAGACTAAAATTTGGTAGATTAGTTCATATGGTTACTGCCAGAACCCTTAAAAAATGAGCGTTTCGCACGTTATCTACGACGACTTTTCAAAAATCATTCTAATTTCTGAGCTGTACGTGTTTTGATAGTGAAACTTGGTACGTAGGTGCAATGGGACCAAGTGGCGGTCACTATATATATAAATGTTGCCATGACTACTTTTTCTGCTCATCTATCTATCTGTAAAAAATGTATGTATGTATAATAAGGCTCCTCACAAAAAAAAGGTGAACAAGTCGGTTCCTCAAAATAATGCTTAATGTTATGATGATTCCCCAAATATTTCGACTGTAGGAATAGCCATCCGTGAGCTGGAATAGTTTGAAATAAAAAAGAAAAAAAAAAACAAAAACGAAATGGCCATTTCAGCCCTTGAAAATACTTCGACCGTTTGAACACAAATGATCGAGAACTGAATCTACAAGTTTTATGCCGACTCCGAACGGCTTATGTTCTCAAGAAGCTTTTCATGCCAGTTTTTACTCTCTGAGGTTTGCCATTGTCTGCATAGAGATGAGGGCCGAACAGAAAAATTAATTTAATTGAAAAAACTTCCTATGTCAGGTGGTATTCGAACCTGGGTTCTATGGCATTCAAGCCACGCACCTCAACCAGTATGCCACGCAATGGTTTGAAATATGCTCTAAAAATCGAGTTTTTTATAAAAATATTTAATGGTGTGTTAGTTAAAAATCACAAACGGTCAGAAATAATAGTTATGAAAAAGTTCTTCCAATCTGCACCAATAAATTTTAAATTTTTACAGTCGGACGAGAGATAATGCAGATTTTCATTACTTTTTTTAACTTTTTTTTTAATTACTTTCACTAAAATTCAAATTAATTTTATTTTTTTGTTTTGCCATGTTACATGCTGATATCAAACAGTTTTGGAATTATAGGTCGCACAGCCTAGGAATTTAGTATTCGACCTCAATTTACACATGCCGTTCCACAGGTAACATATTATGGGTGTTGGGCGAGGGGCGAGGGGCGCGGTCTTATTCCGCACCCTGAATTTTCGGTATAGCTTTCGAAATAAGTCACACATCAATGAAACTCGGTACGAAGTTACTATAAAAGCATGGCTTCACTGAAGCTACGCCCTCTCTTAGGGAATAAGCGCTGAGCGCAGCGAAGCGCGCCGGGTATAAGCTAGTTATTTATAAAAAAGGTAAAACTAATACCAATGCCGACGCCTTGTTAAGAATAATTTTAAACAGTGACTCATTAAAAGCTATGATTCCAACCGGAATGGAAGATAGCAAACAGAATATACTAGCCATTACGAGAAGTATGAATAAAAATAAACATACAGAAAACACCGATTTAAACAATAAAAAATGTCTTTCCAGCGAAAAGCCCGTACAACTTTTTGCTCGGGAATGTACATCTATGTATATCAGATATAAAACGAATGAAAAAGTTAAGATTTTTAATAAAGAAAAATTACAGTAGAAGATGAGGAAGTTATTGCAAGATGCAGCGATAATCCATCGATCACACCGCTGACTTTGGAAAAACTGTCATCAAAAATAACTTAAATATAGAAGAGCTAGCGTTGAATAAAAATGATGAAATATTTAAAACCATTGCAATGGATAAATTTAAAGGTATATTTAACAATTTAAAAAGAAATAAAGAAAATTCAAAAATTTTAATATTTGAAGAACCAAAAAGAATAGTCGACAAAGAAATACAGAATAAAATCATCGAAGAATACCAAAATTCAACTCACAGAGGTCATATGGGTATAAGAAAAACAATTTTAAAACTCAAACAAAAATATGTATGGAAAAATATGGACAAAATGATAAAAAATTATCATTTGGCAAACAATGCCAAATTAATAAACAAACAAAACATATACAAGCAAAATTAACAATGACAGACACACCAGGAACAGTTTCGAAGTTGTATCCATTGATACAGTAGGTCCTTTACGTTTATCGAATAATTATAGACATATACTCACTATGCAGTGTGATTTAACAAAATATGTAATAGGATGTCCAATGGAGACAATAGACAAAAAGACAGTTGCCAAAACATTAGTAGAACATTTAATTCTAAAATATGGTCATTTCAAAATTCTAAAATCAGATAGAGGTACAGAATTTACCAATGAATTAATGTCGGAAATATTCAGCCTTTTGAATGTTAAACAAATATTTAGTACTCCATATCATCATGAGACTCTATGCTCTTTAGAAAGAAACCATATAGTATTAAATGAATATTTATTAAATTTTTGCAAAGATGACGAATGGGACCAATGGATCCCATACTTCACGTTTGTATATAATACAACTCCTCATGTTGATACAAATTATACGCCTTTTGAATTAGTTTTCGGCAAATTAGCCAATTTACCAAATGATAATTCTTCATTATCAAAATTCTATAATATAGATAATTATGCTCAAGAATTAAACCATAGACTAAAATACTCGTTTCAAAAAGCAGGCGAATTAATAAATATTGCTAAATAAGAAAGAATACAAAGTAATAACGTTTCCAACCCACTTAATTTAAATATCGGTGATAAAGTTTTGGTTAAAAGAATGAATAGAAAGAAAAATGAAAGAAAGAAAAAATAGAAATTGTATAAACTCATAACAAAACAAAAATTATTATTATTTTCACAAAAACAAATAATTTTTAATTCTTAAGGATGGGGGTGTAGGGTACTCTCATATAGAGTACCAACACAACCACTATTGCCACTAATTTTATTATTTCAATTAATACATATAATTGTTCACTTTCGCATATATCATTTTATGCTGAAATTTATTGTTCATGTTATATTATTACACTCAATACACGTATTCATTTCATTTATTTGCATTTTCTTTTGTTATATATCAAAACATATGATGTTAACTTTTGCATTCCTTTCTTTGTTCTATTACACTCAATTCATTGCAACATATGTTTATATAAATTTCTTATATTGTATGCACTCACACACACACTATGTTATTATATTATTACTTTAGAGCATATGATTTTTGTTTAGGATATTTTCACTAAATCACAACATATGTCAATTACACTCAAAAATGTTATTTATTTTGTAAAAACTAAAGTACCGTTATTTGACTATATAAACGATGAAAATTACCAAATAAAGTCATTAAGTTTTAAGCTCCAAAGCTGCCTACTTAGTCTTTAATCTTTTACGCCTGTTTGCACTTTTTAAGTGGCGGCATAAAAATTATAACAAGTTGCCCGCTTGCACTTTTTAGTGACGGCAACTTGAGAGGCCGAGGCGTTATTAAATGCCGGCAACCAGATAGGCAGGTCCTGTTTTTGTAAATTTTGATTTTTTTTTAATTTTTAAGCAAGAAGTGCACGCGAATCCTTTACACTTTTTTTATTTCTATTTATTTCTTTAGATTGCAAATTTTAAAGCGATTGCATTTGTTGAGAAAAGTATGCCACCAAATATCGGAATTACTGTCAAAAGTACTGATCAAAAATATTTGCTTGACATAGCAACTACAGTAGCGACAGGCATTTGTTCGACGACTTTAGCTAATAAAAAACTGGGACGCATTCATCACGCGCGTTGGCTCACAAAAGCCAGTAGGGTTTTGCGCTATTTCGTGTCACAAGCACAACCAACGCAAGACTTACAGGAATTGGCAACATACATTATTCAGGTGTACATTCCAAAGTATTTCAACATTAAACATCAGTATTCTGTCACGCGCGGCAGAGTCCACTTTTTTAATTTCTTGAGAAATTCAAGATATTTGCCTTCAAATTATCGGAAAATTGTTGACAATGTTTGCAAAAACAATTGCTACTTTGCGCACCCAGAAAATTTGTTGCTAGCTATGATTTTTGATGACGATCATATAAACGATCTATGGGCTACACAAGAATTTTGTAGCGAAATTCTCAAGCACGTGAGAAGTCCGAAGAAGCATTCGGACAAATTCGCACTTATCGTCTTCCAGACATCAGGTTCAATTGCGAAAAGTACTACAGCATGATTGATTGGAATTTGTACTTTACCGAACCACCATACACCCGTAGAATGTCATACGAAAGCATCGAAAAACTTGCAAAGACTGGTGATGCCATCTTGGACAACGAAATAATTGAAACACCTTGTCATATTCAAGACACGGAAAGACATGTCAAACTCGTCACAGAATCATCAACCGTGGCTGCTTCAGAGGCACGTCGAGAAGGAATTATGTTTTCAACTCTGGAGTCACGATCGAAGCGTACAAAATTTGACACGAAAAAGATTTTTGTTAAATTGAATTTAAAAGTATATCCTAATATGACAGCTACTTTGTTAAATTAATTCATTTTGAAATAAACAATATAATGTTTACACACGACTTTCGTAAATTTTTATAGGCAATCAGTTTTAGGTATAGTTACATCATCAACTTCTAGTGTATTTGTAGTTCTAAGGTAGCATCAGTGCAAAAGTTGTCAAGAAATCGCAAAACCAAAAAACTACCTGCTTGAAATCTCTAAAAATTTGCTTCCATATGTTTTGTTTTTTTGCAAAAGCAAACAATAATTTATGCTGCTTCGAACATAGACAGAACTCAGGAACTTAAGCTAAACTGAACCCTCATTAAAAGAAACTACTAAGAGTGGAGCTTCGGCAGGGAACCGAAGCTAAAATACCCCCCCGTGGCCATATTGAAGTATATTCGAAGTCTTTAGCCACGACATACACGATGACATTCAGATTTATATATTAACGAAAGTTTTCCTATTTTGATGACGTCACTTTGTATGGGAAGTAGGCGTGGTTTTGATCCAATTTTGTCATCAATATCATAGATATGGTTCATATTATATACCAAAGCTCATGTGCAAAATTTTAAGACATTTCATTAATTTTTGTCGATTTTTAAGAGATTTAACGTTTAAAATAAAGCTAATTTGTATGGGAGGTAGGCGTGGTTTTCATTCGATTTTGCCAAATATCATAGGGTTGGTCTATGTTATGTATCAAAGCCTATGCAAAATTTCAAGACAAAATTCATAGCCAGAATTAAGACTGAAGAGCAAAGCTCTCCTGCCAAATTTCAAGGCATTTCTTTAATTTTAGTGGATTTTAAAGACATTTTACGGTTAATATAAAATCACTTTGTATGGGAGGTAGGCGTGGTTTTCATCCGATTTGGCCCATTTTCGAACTTGATCTTCCTTTTTTAAAAATAAACTTATATTTTGAATTTCATCGCGTTAGCTTTAAAATTGCGGCTATAATCGTGTCGACAGATGGACAGACAGACGGACACACGGAAATCAACTCAGGAGATGATGCTGATCAAAAATATATATATTTTTCTATACCTTCCACGCCTCCTTCTTGGCGTTACAAACGGAATGACAAAGTTAATATACCCCTTACGCAGTACGCGTTGGGGTATAAAAATGTTCTACCTGCCACCACTGTACGTGTTCGATCTCTTGGAAAATTTGCATGCATAAGTTATTTTAAATGGTTAATTGAGATCTATGGTGGTTTTTCCAAAAAGTACTCCAGTACTCCAGTACAAAATTAGTTGAATATAGGTTAAATAATGGTTTTTTGTTTCTATGCTGACACTCTTATGCGTAGTCCAATCTCTCTACAAATTTGCATCCATACGTTGTTTTTAATAGTGAATCGATATCTACAGTGTTTTTTATAAAAAAATGTACCGTTAGATGGACTCCAGTACAAAAACAAACGATTTTCATAGAAAACCGCTATTTGGGGAACCAGGAATACCTCAAAAAAAAAAAAATATTTTCTGCATTTTCTTTCCGTCTTATTTCATTATTTAGGGGTGGAATTGGGTGTTAATTTTTCGATACGCCCTAAAAGATATATATATTGTATTAGGTTGCGTTATGTATATAAAATGCTTAAATATTTGGGATACTGGCCCCCAGGATTGTAAGCGATGGTTGCAAATGAAATAATTTGAGCTATTAAAAGTTAAAAAACGGTCGAAAATTATTTTTTTTTTTGAGGTTGTTTATGTGATCGTTTTTAAAAAAAATTAAGCACTTGGGAATTGCGGAAAAAACACAAACCATCTATTTTGATGTAAAATTTGGTGAAGAATCTGATTCTGGACTTGGAATCACCGAATAATTTAGTTCGGTGCCACCAAACTCACTGCAAAATTAAGGTTTTTTGATTATTTTCATACTATTTTTTTCATGCTTGACCATTAGGTCCTAATGATTTTTCAAAAACTTTTTATGCAATATGAAAGGCCATTTTGTGGGAAACTAAGGAAAAAAAAGTTTGACCATTTTTGGCAAAGGTTAAATTTTTTTTGTAAAGTCATTTTTTAAAGTACCAGAAAGTGAGTTTAGTGGCACCGGACTAAATAATTCGGTAATTCAAAGTCTAGAATCAGATTCTTCACCAAATTAACATCAAATGCATAATTTTTTTTTAAATATTTCGACAATTTTTGAAGTTTTAATAGCTCACATTATTTCATTCGCAAGCATCGCACACAATTCCGAGAGGCACGCAGGATCTCAAGTATTTAAGCATTTTAAATACAAATCAAACACAGTTTTACACAATATATAAATTTTTAATATAAAAAATTTTTATTTTATTTGAAAATTTGAAATAAATATGAACTATTTTATTTTTAATTTTAGTTTTTGATGTGGCAAAGTTGAAATTCGGAAAGAGCACATCAAAATCTATAATAGCACCCATTTTCAAAACTCCCGGATAACATTCCAGGTATCCTGGGGTTTTTCCCCCACAAATGGCTTTGCTATTAAGTCTTTTTAACTTTTAATCTTATCTTATTATTCGAATTTAGGGACAAATCATATCTAATACTGGTGCTGTACGTGATAGCTATGAAATAGCCCGTGAGATAGTGCGTGGAAACCATTAATTTTCAGATGGTGAATTTATAAAGAAGTGTCTTTTAAAGACTGTTTCAATATTATCTGCAGAACAGTTACCTAAATACGAGGCAATATGCACTGACATATGAGCTGCTCAGAGCACAAGTGGCGTAAGTCCATTTTTTAAGGAACTTGAGCTAAGTACTAAGTGAAGAGGAATATGTAACCTATTTATAACTTTTTTTATTGCGTGGCAACCGATGGTGCTAAAGCAATGACAGATTCGATAAATGGGTTTTTAGGCAGGCTTAGACAAAAATATATTGTGGAAGTGTTGCGTGTCGAGTTTCGGCCCAGAAAAAAAAGGCTCCCGAATGCGGCCATGGCCAACAAGACAGCGAAGCGATCAGAGGCTACAGAGGGATAACCTGAAAATTAAAATAAAGTAGAATATGTCCAGCGAAAACAATGTATACAATTATGACACTACCACCGTCGTCAGTGGTCTTTCAGGATTCAAAAAAAAGAAACAAAATTCAAAAGAAAAAAAAAATAATCTTGATCCAAACAAGGAAGATTGCGCAGTGGTTTGGAGGAGCATCCCGCCACTGCCTTCCATACGGCTGGGAAGCTGATTTGCGATTCTGGGAAAAGTTTGCCTGTCGCCCAAATCGCGCGCTTGCTTGGAGCAGCGCTTACTAATTTCTGACGCAGTTTCAGTTGCTTCCTAAGCGCACGAGTGTTGGAATTGCAAATTTTTCGGTAAATCCTGATGGTTTTGCTGTTGAACCTCACCGAAGTCGTCTCTGTATTTCCACTACAGCGTGTTCAGCCTTATAAAAACTTTGACGTTTGGCAATCCGTAAAAAAAAAATAAGCGTAGGCTAGACAGCTAGAAATAATCTGTGAGTCGAACTATATGCGTATTCACTCAGACCAACTGGCCGTTGCGAAGGTGCCGGTTGAATTGAGCTAGCCGTCTTCCTTCTGTATTTCACTGAATATTATACAGTGAAACAGCT
Organism: Coremacera marginata; assembly: GCA_914767935.1. Taxonomy (NCBI): domain Eukaryota; kingdom Metazoa; phylum Arthropoda; class Insecta; order Diptera; family Sciomyzidae; genus Coremacera; species Coremacera marginata. The sequence goes on from OU612044.1 coordinate 99,895,405, forward strand.
GTTAGCAGGAACAGTTGACAGATAGCAAAGAAGTGAGTGTACAGACTACATAATGATGGCACGTTCGAACAAAGTAGTAAGCTGAGTGGGAACAGAATTAAGCCTAGTGGTGGAAAGACAAGATTAATGGAAAAAGGAAATTGTTCGTAGGGTCGAGGATGTGAAAAGCGCAATAAGGAAAATTGAAATAAGATAGCTATAGTGATCGAAGGTGTGGAAAAGTGCGTGAGCGGCGGAAGGTGAGGCAGCTGATGGGAGCAAATATAAAAGAAAAAAAATTGCAGGAAGGGGTTATGAGAAGTAAATTAAAAAGTCATAAGGAGGGAAGAGATAGTTAGGAGTAGCGTTGGAGGGACAGAGAAAATGAGGGAAAAAGTGGAAAAGTCCAGTTCCTCGGCTTGTGGGTAGGGTGCGTTGGCCTGCGCACATTTTTCTAGAAGGAATTACATTTGAAAAGTTGCTGTGAAAAGTGGTGTACAATAAAGAGTGCGGCATTAAACTCGTTACGGTACAAAGCATATATAAATGTTCCGAAAACAGAAAAAAATTAAATACGCGTAGAGAATATTTCAAGGGCACCTACCGGAAGCAGGCGATCCACGACCAAGATTTCAACGAGAAACCAGGCTAAGCTAAGAAAATAGAAAACTGTGCAACTGGGGATCAGTCTAAGTCGAGAGTTGAGTAAACTTGGTACTATAAACCAGACGGAAGAACGAGAAAACCTTGCAGAAAAAAAGCTGTGGCCGACCGGAAGTACGCACCGCGGCGAACCAGCGCTCAGAAACACCACAGAAAATCACAGATAAGTCGGTCACAGTATTTTAAGCACACATATATATATATATAAATTAAGTGGTATACGCAACCCGAAGCGTTATACTGGGTCTTCGGTGGAGATCTAAACTACAGCAGGAGAAATTGCTGAATTTAGTCAGGGGTCCCCAAACGAAGTGGCTGTGAGTGCCGGAGAAAAGAGGGTTAGAAATAGAAAAGAATTTTTGCTGTCGCGAAAAATTTAAGAAATTTAAGTTCAGGCGAAAAAAAAAATTTTTGGGGAAAAAAAATGGCCGCGAAAAAATGAAAAGCAAATGGCCGAAAAAGGAAAAAAAATTAAAAAAATGGCAGCGAGAAAATAAAATTAAGCTTAAAAAAAAAAAAAAAAAAAAATAGCAGTGGGAAAATAAAAAAAAAAGAAAACAAAAAAAAAGGAGGCAACATATAGAATAAGTTAAGAGTCTTTTGGTTAGTTGAAGAGTAAAAATAAATTTTAATAATCTTTTTTATGTGAACATTTTTGTGATTCATTTTTCTTATATATATACACAACTAAAAAAAATTTGTTTAATGTAAGAAAAAAAATATTATATTTGGGAAAAAAGGTAAAGGTTCGCGGGATTGTGTAATTACAATTTTTTTTTTATGCTCTTGTGGTAAGAGTGGTCATTCGACATACTCAGTAAATTTGCGGCGCACGTATGTGTGGAAATTTCTTACTATTTGAAGCCAACCTTCGTAGTTGATGAACCCTAAGCGAGCTCCTTTAGGTAGACATAAATCTTGAGTTTTTTTTTGATTCGAAAAAAAAAGAAATATAATCGCGAAGTCCGAACATTCCGCGATTACTCCAAGAGTCCAAATTTTGTAAGTGCGCTAGCACGAGTTGAGGTATTGATCTCAATAAATATCTAATTATTTGCCTAGTTAAATTATTTATTACTTTCCGTAACGAATTGTATAAATAGATATATGGTTGATATTGTAAATATTAAGTAACCCTATTGCTTAAATCTCTTGCTTCGATTAGTTCAGAAAAAAATTGGTGAATTGTTAAAAATTGTATTTTCGTATCCACATCCATACAAAAAAATAAATTTCATGGCTGTAAGACATAAATTTTTGTAAAATGGGGTAGGATTAAACAAACGGAAAGAAAGGGAGAAAATAATATATTTAAAAATTTATAAATAAAATGTGAATTTATTGCAAAGAAATGAACATGGTCTGGTAATTTCTAAAAGTGGGGCCTGAAGACAGGGGCGGTTCTGTGACTGTGATGATGTGGTAATATTCGATTTGTGTCTGATATCGAGCTACGGGGTTATCAAAAGAAAAAAAATTATGGTGGTACTAAGTGATAACCTACGATGGGTGGGTACTGGGAGATCGTCATCTTCTCCTGTCTTTGATGTGATGGTTTACATATGAATAGTAGGTTGCGGTTCAATATAATAGAAGTTTTTTTTTCATTGGCGATTTTGACTTAACTTTCAGTGAAGCGTAAATAAGGAATTTGAGGAGTTTTTTTTTGTATAGATTTTTTTGTTGTCGTAGCTATGGATTTATTTCTGAAATTTTCACTTCCGGTGCAAACCGGAAGTTATTGTTGGCTCCCTCGGCCTGGCATGACGGGTTAAGAACAGCGCCCGTAACACTTGAGCTAGTCGGCGCAGGCATGCCAGGTTCGATACCCAGGGACAGGTAACAGAAGGTATAACGACAGATTTTGTCGCTGTGCATTTTCTTATGTGCCAAAGCGATATCACTACAAAATATTATGGATGTTGTAGTAAAATACATTAATTACATAAGAGCTCACGGTCTAAATCACCGACAGTTGAGAGCATTTTTAGAATCTACTGAACGCTAACATAATGAAGTTCCCTTTTATTCAAAAGTTTGCTGGTTGAGTCGCGGTGATACCCTTACACGTTTTTTTGAGCTACGATATTTCATTTTGGAGTTCTTGGTATGTATTTTTTTGCTTACTTATAAGTTTTTACATGTGTTAACACTTTCATAGTGAAGTGTTATTTTATATATCTATTAAATATTTTTTTTTGTCCTGAGTTGGATGACCCTGATTGATTAGCAGACTTAGCTTTTCTATCTATCTGAAGCTTTCCAAACACAACTGCAATTCCGCTTTGGTTTTAGCAGAAGGTGTGCTTATAAGATTTTCTAAGTTAATGGACTGCATGAGCCACAGAAGATTACTGATGAGTTGGTGTAGCAACCAACGAAACAGCTGTCTAATCTGCTGGTGGTTGTTCTGTAAAGAACATTGTTGTTATGCCATGGAATTACTTGGCATAAAGCTCACATATGAAATTCTTAAAAATTAATTTTTTAAGAATTGCTACAAACAAAATTTTTCTTTTCTTTTCCTTTACGCCACTTCCGCGTCACACGTGCGTAAATGAAGCATTAAAAAAAATAGAATAAAACGGTGTGCAGGATATCTTGAGTTTGGCTTATCTGAAACAAAAAAAAATATGGTGAAAGTTTAAATCTAACGTGAGGGGCTGACTAAGACCTTTTAAAAAAATTAATTAGAAACAAAATGGCGGCTACAGAAAGTTTAAATTCCAAAAAAAACCAAAAATTTTAGGATAAAAGTAGCTGTACAAATTTTTTTGAGGACTTCAAAAGAAAAACTCGAAGTCAGCCCCTGAAAAATATAGTTTCTTAAATACTCAGCAATTTTGAAGGAAATCGGTATAACATTTATTGAGCAATCCTGCACACCGATTTTAATTAATTTGTTTCGAGAAGAACGCGTTTTAAGTTCCAAAACTAGATTATTGGTAGATTTAGTAAATAAATTAATCATTTTTGTGTTTTTTCGTTAAGTGCGCACTTCCATAGCACGCCGTACCCACTTGGCAGTCTGCAGATAGTTGGCAGACTTTAAAATCAAGTGGAAATCTGACATCCCACTTGATTTTTAAGTTGGGTTCGATTCAATCGGTACGTGTGCGGACTTCCATATAGCTCCATGCCCACATGAAACAGACTAAACTATCGGCCGACTAAAAGTCTGTAGTGTGCGGGGTCTCTAAGACGAACTCATAACGAAAAAAATCTAGACCATAAACATAAAAATCGCTTAAGTGTTTTTGCAGAAATGTTAAGTGGAAGGAGCAAGAACTTGGTTTTTTAAAAAAACGAAACATTTTTTTTTGATAAAAATGAAAATTTTTTTTTTAACTTAGCAGTCGTTTGCGATCGCGGGTGCATACAGTAAGCCTTGTGCTTGCTCATAGTTTGCTTGTACTCGACTTTTTTATAATAAAGTATAACAGGCTTTAATAGGCAAGTAATAGTATAGTGCATGCAAAAATATTTTACATATATTAGACATATATTTACAACTCCGTGGGGCATGCAGGATTCCAAATATTTAAGCATTTTAAATTCAAATCTGACTCAGTCTAGTACAAAAAATATATATATAACATAAAAAATTTTTATTTCACCTGAAGTACACTTTGCGGCGCTCGTACACCAAAAAGAAATGTATTTACGAAAAAAGGTTATGTCATGAATTGTTGCCAATTTCTCTAGTTTCATTTAAAACGTATATGTTTTTATCGTGAAATGAGTCGGAAAGGAGATATTGCCAAAAAACTGCTTTTAGGCGCCATTTTACCAATATGGCGGCGCGAGCGGCAAAGATACGAGGTCGCAAAATTGAAATTCGGAAAGAGCACATCGATATCTATAAAAAGTACCCATATTTAAACGTACCTCAAGCGATCTTTATATTGAAAATCTGATTTAAATGGGAAAATATGGCTGTTTTTCCATTTAAGTCCCAATTATATTTTCGAAGCTCCAAATTTTAAGAAATTGGTACGTATTTCGTTTATATTTAATATTTCTTTAAAATAAGTCATCGAACATGAAAATCGGAGTAAAATAACCATGTTATGATTTTTTTACTTTTGGAAAAAAATCTATTTTATTTGTTGTTTCAAAAAAATCGCAGAATTCCAAATTTTAAAAAATTAAAAAATATTTGACAGTTTACCTCTGTCATGTTAAGGAACAAAACCCCGGTGTGTAATTCGTTGCTTTCGAAACGAAAAATAAGGACTACTCTAGACTCAAAATAAATTTTTTCTTCAAATAACACAATTCTTCCCTTCATGTTTGTTGACTAAATTTTTCAGAATGTGGTTTAACCTTTGACATAATGCGATACATTACTAAAAGCGGTTTGGAAGTCATTTTCCCAGGAAGGAAAAACACCGGATAACAAATTGAAATAAGAGAAAAACTGTTTGTATGGAAATCCATTAACGTAATATTTAAATTACTAAAATAATTTAATTATTATCTATATATATAAAAATGAATGTATGTATGTGGGTATGTGGGTATGTGGGTATGTGAATATGTGTGTATATCACGTATAGACTCCAAAACCACCGAACCAAACTTTATGAAATTTTTAGGGATACTAAAGCAACATTCGGGAAGTGTTCCTGTGAAGTTTGGTGTTGATTGGGCAAGGGGGCGTGGTACCTCCCATACAACCCAAATTGGCTCTATCGCCCACAAACCAAAAAAATTGCTATATATCAGACGGTTTTAATCATATAAAACTTAAATTTGGTAATTTTGTTCAGATGGTTAATTTCGGTGACTGTACAATAAATGGGCGTGGTCACACTATATATACGCCCACTTTTCAGCACTAATTTTAATTCATGATATTTTCAAGTTTTGACAGTGAATCTTGATATGCAGGTGCTATGCATACACGTGGCAGTCACTATGTAAATATAAACGTTGTCACGCCCACTTATACCGCCCACAAATAAGTAAAAATGCTTTATATCAGACGGCTTTTGCCGTAGAAGACTAAGATTTGGTAATTTAGTTCGTATGGTTACTGTCGGCCAATATTCAAAAAATGGGCGTGCACGCACTATATATACGCCCACTTTATCGGAATCATGCTTATTCCTGAGTTGTACACGTTTTGATAGTGAATCTTGGTATGCAGGTTCTAAAGGTCCAAGTGGCAGGCACTATGTAAATAGAAATGTTTTCACGCCCACTTTTACCTCCCACAAATAAGTAAAAATGCTTTATATCAGACGGCTTTTGCCGTAGAAGACTAAGATTTGGTAATTAAGTTCGTGTGGTTACTCTCGGCCAATATACAAAAAATGGGCGTGCCCGCACTATATCTACGCCCACTTCATCGGAATCATGCTTATTACTGAGTTGTACACGTTTTGATAGTGAATCTTGGTATGCAAGTTCTAAAGGTCCAAGTGGCAGGCACTATGTAAATAGAAATGTTTTCACGCCCACTTTTACCGCCCCCAAATTAGTAAAAATGCTTTATATCAGACGGTTTTCGCCGTAGAAGACTAAGATTTGGTAATTTAGTTCGTATGGTTACTGTCGGCCAATGTACAAAAAATGGGCATGGCCGCACTATATCTACGCACACTTTATCGAAATCATGCTTATTCCTGAGTTGTACACGTTTTGATAGTGAATCTTGGTATGCCGGTTCTATAGGTCCAAGTGGCAGTCACTATGTAAATATAAATGTTGTCACGCCCACTTTTACCGCCCACAAATCAGTAAAAATGCTTTATATCAGACGGATTTTGCCGTAGAAGACTAAGATTTGGTAATTTAGTTCATATGGTCACTGTCGGCAACTGCTAAAAAAGGGCCGTGGTCGCACCATATCTACGCCCACTTTTTCGAAATCATGCTTATTCCTGAGTTGCACAAGTTTGATAGTAACACTTGATATGCAGGTGCTCTAAGTGGCAGTCAATATATATATATAAAATTTTCCACGCCCAATTGTACCACCCACAAAAAAAACAAAACGAAATGGCCAATTTCAGCCCTTGAAAGCACTTTGACCGAGCTTCTTATGATCAATTGTGTTGTGAGTGTTGTGGAATGTTTGAACACAAATGATCGAGAATTGGACCTACATGTTTTATGTCGACTCCGAACGGCTTATGTTCTCAAGAGCTTTTCATGGCAGTTTTTATTCTCTGAGGTTTGTCATTGTCTGCAGAGAGGTGACGGCCGAACAGAAAAATTAATTCAATTGAAAAACTTTCCGTGTCAGGTGGGATTCGGACCAAGGTGTTCTCGCGTATGGGCCACACACTCCACCCACTACGCCACGGCCGCCACTTGATTTTTTTTTTGATCCACAAATTAATAGAACTTCTTTAAATCAGACGATTATCATCGTTAAATACTAAAATTTGGTAATTAAGTTCACACGCTTACTCTCGACAGCTTTGCAAAAAATGTGCATGGTAGCACTATATCTGTGCCCACTCTTCAGAAATAATTTTATTTAATTTATTTATTTACTTATTTTTTAATTGTACTATAGTTAATTACAATTTAAAAATTATAACTAAGTCAGCACTAGCTGCCAGGTCTATCGGTTAGAAATAATTTTAATTCTTGAGATGTGAACGTTTTGATAGACAAACTTGGTATGTAGGTGCTATGGGTCAAATTGGCGTTCACTTTATATATAAATGTTGACACGCCTACTTTAAACGCCCACAAATCTATAAAAAGGATGTATATCAGACTTTTTTTAGAGTAAAAGACTAAAATTTGGTAGATTAGTTCATATGGTTACTGCCAGAACCCTTAAAAAATGGGCGTTTCGCACGTTATCTACGACGACTTTTCAAAAATCATTCTAATTTCTGAGCTGTACGTGTTTTGATAGTGAAACTTGGTACGTAGGTGCAATGGGACCAAGTGGCGGTCACTATATATATAAATGTTGCCATGACTACTTTTTCTGCTCATCTATCTATCTGTAAAAAATGTATGTATGTATAATAAGGCTCCTCACAAAAAAAAGGTGAACAAGTCGGTTCCTCAAAATAATGCTTAATGTTATGATGATTCCCCAAATATTTCGACTGTAGGAATAGCCATCCGTGAGCTGGAATAGTTTGAAATAAAAAAGAAAAAAAAAAACAAAAACGAAATGGCCATTTCAGCCCTTGAAAATACTTCGACCGTTTGAACACAAATGATCGAGAACTGAATCTACAAGTTTTATGCCGACTCCGAACGGCTTATGTTCTCAAGAAGCTTTTCATGCCAGTTTTTACTCTCTGAGGTTTGCCATTGTCTGCATAGAGATGAGGGCCGAACAGAAAAATTAATTTAATTGAAAAAACTTCCTATGTCAGGTGGTATTCGAACCTGGGTTCTATGGCATTCAAGCCACGCACCTCAACCAGTATGCCACGCAATGGTTTGAAATATGCTCTAAAAATCGAGTTTTTTATAAAAATATTTAATGGTGTGTTAGTTAAAAATAACAAACGGTCAGAAATAATAGTTATGAAAAAGTTCTTCCAATCTGCACCAATAAATTTTAAATTTTTACAGTCGGACGAGAGATAATGCAGATTTTCATTACTTTTTTAACTTTTTTTTTTAATTACTTTCACTAAAATTCAAATTAATTTTATTTTTTTGTTTTGCCATGTTACATGCTGATATCAAACAGTTTTGGAATTATAGGTCGCACAGCCTAGGAATTTAGTATTCGACCTCAATTTACACATGCCGTTCCACAGGTAACATATTATGGGTGTTGGGCGAGGGGCGAGGGGCGAGGGGCGCGGTCTTATTCCGCACCCTGAATTTTCGGTATAGCTTTCGAAATAAGTCACACATCAATGAAACTCGGTACGAAGTTACTATAAAAGCATGGCTTCACTGAAGCTACGCCCTCTCTTAGGGAATAAGCGCTGAGCGCAGCGAAGCGCGCCGGGTATAAGCTAGTTATTTATAAAAAAGGTAAAACTAATACCAATGCCGACGCCTTGTTAAGAATAATTTTAAACAGTGACTCATTAAAAGCTATGATTCCAACCGGAATGGAAGATAGCAAACAGAATATACTAGCCATTACGAGAAGTATGAATAAAAATAAACATACAGAAAACACCGATTTAAACAATAAAAAATGTCTTTCCAGCGAAAAGCCCGTACAACTTTTTGCTCGGGAATGTACATCTATGTATATCAGATATAAAACGAATGAAAAAGTTAAGATTTTTAATAAAGAAAAATTACAGTAGAAGATGAGGAAGTTATTGCAAGATGCAGCGATAATCCATCGATCACACCGCTGACTTTGGAAAAACTGTCATCAAAAATAACTTAAATATAGAAGAGCTAGCGTTGAATAAAAATGATGAAATATTTAAAACCATTGCAATGGATAAATTTAAAGGTATATTTAACAATTTAAAAAGAAATAAAGAAAATTCAAAAATTTTAATATTTGAAGAACCAAAAAGAATAGTCGACAAAGAAATACAGAATAAAATCATCGAAGAATACCAAAATTCAACTCACAGAGGTCATATGGGTATAAGAAAAACAATTTTAAAACTCAAACAAAAATATGTATGGAAAAATATGGACAAAATGATAAAAAATTATATAATCTATTGCAAACAATGCCAAATTAATAAACAAACAAAACATATACAAGCAAAATTAACAATGACAGACACACCAGGAACAGTTTCGAAGTTGTATCCATTGATACAGTAGGTCCTTTACGTTTATCGAATAATTATAGACATATACTCACTATGCAGTGTGATTTAACAAAATATGTAATAGGATGTCCAATGGAGACAATAGACAAAAAGACAGTTGCCAAAACATTAGTAGAACATTTAATTCTAAAATATGGTCATTTCAAAATTCTAAAATCAGATAGAGGTACAGAATTTACCAATGAATTAATGTCGGAAATATTCAGCCTTTTGAATGTTAAACAAATATTTAGTACTCCATATCATCATGAGACTCTATGCTCTTTAGAAAGAAACCATATAGTATTAAATGAATATTTATTAAATTTTTGCAAAGATGACGAATGGGACCAATGGATCCCATACTTCACGTTTGTATATAATACAACTCCTCATGTTGATACAAATTATACGCCTTTTGAATTAGTTTTCGGCAAATTAGCCAATTTACCAAATGATAATTCTTCATTATCAAAATTCTATAATATAGATAATTATGCTCAAGAATTAAACCATAGACTAAAATACTCGTTTCAAAAAGCAGGCGAATTAATAAATATTGCTAAATAAGAAAGAATACAAAGTAATAACGTTTCCAACCCACTTAATTTAAATATCGGTGATAAAGTTTTGGTTAAAAGAATGAATAGAAAGAAAAATGAAAGAAAGAAAAAATAGAAATTGTATAAACTCATAACAAAACAAAAATTATTATTATTTTCACAAAAACAAATAATTTTTAATTCTTAAGGATGGGGGTGTAGGGTACTCTCATATAGAGTACCAACACAACCACTATTGCCACTAATTTTATTATTTCAATTAATACATATAATTGTTCACTTTCGCTTATATCATTTTATGCTGAAATTTATTGTTCATGTTATATTATTACACTCAATACACGTATTCATTTCATTTATTTGCATTTTCTTTTGTTATATATCAAAACATATGATGTTAACTTTTGCATTCCTTTCTTTGTTCTATTACACTCAATTCATTGCAACATATGTTTATATAAATTTCTTATATTGTATGCACTCACACACACACTATGTTATTATATTATTACTTTAGAGCATATGATTTTTGTTTAGGATATTTTCACTAAATCACAACATATGTCAATTACACTCAAAAATGTTATTTATTTTGTAAAAACTAAAGTACCGTTATTTGACTATATAAACGATGAAAATTACCAAATAAAGTCATTAAGTTTTAAGCTCCAAAGCTGCCTACTTAGTCTTTAATCTTTTACGCCTGTTTGCACTTTTTAAGTGGCGGCATAAAAATTATAACAAGTTGCCCGCTTGCACTTTTTAGTGACGGCAACTTGAGAGGCCGAGGCGTTATTAAATGCCGGCAACCAGATAGGCAGGTCCTGTTTTTGTAAATTTTGATTTTTTTTTAATTTTTAAGCAAGAAGTGCACGCGAATCCTTTACACTTTTTTTATTTCTATTTATTTCTTTAGATTGCAAATTTTAAAGCGATTGCATTTGTTGAGAAAAGTATGCCACCAAATATCGGAATTACTGTCAAAAGTACTGATCAAAAATATTTGCTTGACATAGCAACTACAGTAGCGACAGGCATTTGTTCGACGACTTTAGCTAATAAAAAACTGGGACGCATTCATCACGCGCGTTGGCTCACAAAAGCCAGTAGGGTTTTGCGCTATTTCGTGTCACAAGCACAACCAACGCAAGACTTACAGGAATTGGCAACATACATTATTCAGGTGTACATTCCAAAGTATTTCAACATTAAACATCAGTATTCTGTCACGCGCGGCAGAGTCCACTTTTTTAATTTCTTGAGAAATTCAAGATATTTGCCTTCAAATTATCGGAAAATTGTTGACAATGTTTGCAAAAACAATTGCTACTTTGCGCACCCAGAAAATTTGTTGCTAGCTATGATTTTTGATGACGATCATATAAACGATCTATGGGCTACACAAGAATTTTGTAGCGAAATTCTCAAGCACGTGAGAAGTCCGAAGAAGCATTCGGACAAATTCGCACTTATCGTCTTCCAGACATCAGGTTCAATTGCGAAAAGTACTACAGCATGATTGATTGGAATTTGTACTTTACCGAACCACCATACACCCGTAGAATGTCATACGAAAGCATCGAAAAACTTGCAAAGACTGGTGATGCCATCTTGGACAACGAAATAATTGAAACACCTTGTCATATTCAAGACACGGAAAGACATGTCAAACTCGTCACAGAATCATCAACCGTGGCTGCTTCAGAGGCACGTCGAGAAGGAATTATGTTTTCAACTCTGGAGTCACGATCGAAGCGTACAAAATTTGACACGAAAAAGATTTTTGTTAAATTGAATTTAAAAGTATATCCTAATATGACAGCTACTTTGTTAAATTAATTCATTTTGAAATAAACAATATAATGTTTACACACGACTTTCGTAAATTTTTATAGGCAATCAGTTTTAGGTATAGTTACATCATCAACTTCTAGTGTATTTGTAGTTCTAAGGTAGCATCAGTGCAAAAGTTGTCAAGAAATCGCAAAACCAAAAAACTACCTGCTTGAAATCTCTAAAAATTTGCTTCCATATGTTTTGTTTTTTTGCAAAAGCAAACAATAATTTATGCTGCTTCGAACATAGACAGAACTCAGGAACTTAAGCTAAACTGAACCCTCATTAAAAGAAACTACTAAGAGTGGAGCTTCGGCAGGGAACCGAAGCTAAAATACCCCCCCGTGGCCATATTGAAGTATATTCGAAGTCTTTAGCCACGACATACACGATGACATTCAGATTTATATATTAACGAAAGTTTTCCTATTTTGATGACGTCACTTTGTATGGGAAGTAGGCGTGGTTTTGATCCAATTTTGTCATCAATATCATAGATATGGTTCATATTATATACCAAAGCTCATGTGCAAAATTTTAAGACATTTCATTAATTTTTGTCGATTTTTAAGAGATTTAACGTTTAAAATAAAGCTAATTTGTATGGGAGGTAGGCGTGGTTTTCATTCGATTTTGCCAAATATCATAGGGTTGGTCTATGTTATGTATCAAAGCCTATGCAAAATTTCAAGACAAAATTCATAGCCAGAATTAAGACTGAAGAGCAAAGCTCTCCTGCCAAATTTCAAGGCATTTCTTTAATTTTAGTGGATTTTAAAGACATTTTACGGTTAATATAAAATCACTTTGTATGGGAGGTAGGCGTGGTTTTCATCCGATTTGGCCCATTTTCGAACTTGATCTTCCTTTTTTAAAAATAAACTTATATTTTGAATTTCATCGCGTTAGCTTTAAAATTGCGGCTATAATCGTGTCGACAGATGGACAGACAGACGGACACACGGAAATCAACTCAGGAGATGATGCTGATCAAAAATATATATATTTTTCTATACCTTCCACGCCTCCTTCTTGGCGTTACAAACGGAATGACAAAGTTAATATACCCCTTACGCAGTACGCGTTGGGGTATAAAAATGTTCTACCTGCCACCACTGTACGTGTTCGATCTCTTGGAAAATTTGCATGCATAAGTTATTTTAAATGGTTAATTGAGATCTATGGTGGTTTTTCCAAAAAGTACTCCAGTACTCCAGTACAAAATTAGTTGAATATAGGTTAAATAATGGTTTTTTGTTTCTATGCTGACACTCTTATGCGTAGTCCAATCTCTCTACAAATTTGCATCCATACGTTGTTTTTAATAGTGAATCGATATCTACAGTATTTTTTATAAAAAAATGTACCGTTAGATGGACTCCAGTACAAAAACAAACGATTTTCATAGAAAACCGCTATTTGGGGAACCAGGAATACCTCAAAAAAAAAAAAATATTTTCTGCATTTTCTTTCCGTCTTATTTCATTATTTAGGGGTGGAATTGGGTGTTAATTTTTCGATACGCCCTAAAAGATATATATATTGTATTAGGTTGCGTTATGTATATAAAATGCTTAAATATTTGGGATACTGGCCCCCAGGATTGTAAGCGATGGTTGCAAATGAAATAATTTGAGCTATTAAAAGTTAAAAAACGGTCGAAAATTATTTTTTTTTTTGAGGTTGTTTATGTGATCGTTTTTAAAAAAAATTAAGCACTTGGGAATTGCGGAAAAAACACAAACCATCTATTTTGATGTAAAATTTGGTGAAGAATCTGATTCTGGACTTGGAATCACCGAATAATTTAGTTCGGTGCCACCAAACTCACTGCAAAATTAAGGTTTTTTGATTATTTTCCTACTATTTTTTTCATGCTTGACCATTAGGTCCTAATGATTTTTCAAAAACTTTTTATGCAATATGAAAGGCCATTTTGTGGGAAACTAAGGAAAAAAAAGTTTGACCATTTTTGGCAAAGGTTAAATTTTTTTTGTAAAGTCATTTTTTAAAGTACCAGAAAGTGAGTTTAGTGGCACCGGACTAAATAATTCGGTAATTCAAAGTCTAGAATCAGATTCTTCACCAAATTAACATCAAATGCATAATTTTTTTTTAAATATTTCGACAATTTTTGAAGTTTTAATAGCTCACATTATTTCATTCGCAAGCATCGCACACAATTCCGAGAGGCACGCAGGATCTCAAGTATTTAAGCATTTTAAATACAAATCAAACACAGTTTTACACAATATATAAATTTTTAATATAAAAAATTTTTATTTTATTTGAAAATTTGAAATAAATATGAACTATTTTATTTTTAATTTTAGTTTTTGATGTGGCAAAGTTGAAATTCGGAAAGAGCACATCAAAATCTATAATAGCACCCATTTTCAAAACTCCCGGATAACATTCCAGGTATCCTAGGGTTTTTCCCCCACAAATGGCTTTGCTATTAAGTCTTTTTAACTTTTAATCTTATCTTATTATTCGAATTTAGGGACAAATCATATCTAATACTGGTGCTGTACGTGATAGCTATGAAATAGCCCGTGAGATAGTGCGTGGAAACCATTAATTTTCAGATGGTGAATTTATAAAGAAGTGTCTTTTAAAGACTGTTTCAATATTATCTGCAGAACAGTTACCTAAATACGAGGCAATATGCACTGACATATGAGCTGCTCAGAGCACAAGTGGCGTAAGTCCATTTTTTAAGGAACTTGAGCTAAGTACTAAGTGAAGAGGAATATGTAACCTATTTATAACTTTTTTTATTGCGTGGCAACCGATGGTGCTAAAGCAATGACAGATTCGATAAATGGGTTTTTAGGCAGGCTTAGACAAAAATATATTGTGGAAGTGTTGCGTGTCGAGTTTCGGCCCAGAAAAAAAAGGCTCCCGAATGCGGCCATGGCCAACAAGACAGCGAAGCGATCAGAGGCTACAGAGGGATAACCTGAAAATTAAAATAAAGTAGAATATGTCCAGCGAAAACAATGTATACAATTATGACACTACCACCGTCGTCAGTGGTCTTTCAGGATTCAAAAAAAAAGAAACAAAATTCAAAAGAAAAAAAAAATAATCTTGATCCAAACAAGGAAGATTGCGCAGTGGTTTGGAGGAGCATCCCGCCACTGCCTTCCATACGGCTGGGAAGCTGATTTGCGATTCTGGGAAAAGTTTGCCTGTCGCCCAAATCGCGCGCTTGCTTGGAGCAGCGCTTACTAATTTCTGACGCAGTTTCAGTTGCTTCCTAAGCGCACGAGTGTTGAAATTGCAAATTTTTCGGTAAATCCTGATGGTTTTGCTGTTGAACCTCACCGAAGTCGTCTCTGTATTTCCACTACAGCGTGTTCAGCCTTATAAAAACTTTGACGTTTGGCAATCCGTAAAAAAAAAATAAGCGTAGGCTAGACAGCTAGAAATAATCTGTGAGTCGAACTATATGCGTATTCACTCAGACCAACTGGCCGTTGCGAAGGTGCCGGTTGAATTGAGCTAGCCGTCTTCCTTCTGTATTTCACTGAATATTATACAGTGAAACAGCTGTTAGCAGGAACAGTTGACAGATAGCAAAGAAGTGAGTGTACAGACTACATAATGATGGCACGTTCGAACAAAGTAGTAAGCTGAGTGGGAACAGAATTAAGCCTAGTGGTGGAAAGACAAGATTAATGGAAAAAGGAAATTGTTCGTAGGGTCGAGGATGTGAAAAGCGCAATAAGGAAAATTGAAATAAGATAGCTATAGTGATCGAAGGTGTGGAAAAGTGCGTGAGCGGCGGAAGGTGAGGCAGCTGATGGGAGCAAATATAAAAGAAAAAAAATTGCAGGAAGGGGTTATGAGAAGTAAATTAAAAAGTCCTAAGGAGGGAAGAGATAGTTAGGAGTAGCGTTGGAGGGACAGAGAAAATGAGGGAAAAAGTGGAAAAGTCCAGTTCCTCGGCTTGTGGGTAGGGTGCGTTGGCCTGCGCACATTTTTCTAGAAGGAATTACATTTGAAAAGTTGCTGTGAAAAGTGGTGTACAATAAAGAGTGCGGCATTAAACTCGTTACGGTACAAAGCATATATAAATGTTCCGAAAACAGAAAAAAATTAAATACGCGTAGAGAATATTTCAAGGGCACCTACCGGAAGCAGGCGATCCACGACCAAGATTTCAACGAGAAACCAGGCTAAGCTAAGAAAATAGAAAACTGTGCAACTGGGGATCAGTCTAAGTCGAGAGTTGAGTAAACTTGGTACTATAAACCAGACGGAAGAACGAGAAAACCTTGCAGAAAAAAAGCTGTGGCCGACCGGAAGTACGCACCGCGGCGAACCAGCGCTCAGAAACACCACAGAAAATCACAGATAAGTCGGTCACAGTATTTTAAGCACACATATATATATATATAAATTAAGTGGTATACGCAACCCGAAGCGTTATACTGGGTCTTCGGTGGAGATCTAAACTACAGCAGGAGAGATTGCTGAATTTAGTCAGGGGTCCCCAAACGAAGTGGCTGTGAGTGCCGGAGAAAAGAGGGTTAGAAATAGAAAAGAATTTTTGCTGTCGCGAAAAATTTAAGAAATTTAAGTTCAGGCGAAAAAAAAAATTTTTGGGGAAAAAAAATGGCCGCGAAAAAATGAAAAGCAAATGGCCGAAAAAGGAAAAACAATTAAAAAAATGGCAGCGAGAAAATAAAATTAAGCTTAAAAAAAAAAAAAAAAAAAAATAGCAGTGGGAAAATAAAAAAAAAGAAAACAAAAAAAAAGGAGGCAACATATAGAATAAGTTAAGAGTCTTTTGGTTAGTTGAAGAGTAAAAATAAATTTTAATAATCTTTTTTATGTGAACATTTTTGTGATTCATTTTTCTTATATATATACACAACTAAAAAAAATTTGTTTAATGTAAGAAAAAAAATATTATATTTGGGAAAAAAGGTAAAGGTTCGCGGGATTGTGTAATTACAATTTTTTTTTTATGCTCTTGTGGTAAGAGTGGTCATTCGACATACTCAGTAAATTTGCGGCGCACGTATGTGTGGAAATTTCTTACTATTTGAAGCCAACCTTCGTAGTTGATGAACCCTAAGCGAGCTCCTTTAGGTAGACATAAATCTTGAGTTTTTTTTGATTCGAAAAAAAAAGAAATATAATCGCGAAGTCCGAACATTCCGCGATTACTCCAAGAGTCCAAATTTTGTAAGTGCGCTAGCACGAGTTGAGGTATTGATCTCAATAAATATCTAATTATTTGCCTAGTTAAATTATTTATTACTTTCCGTAACGAATTGTATAAATAGATATATGGTTGATATTGTAAATATTAAGTAACCCTATTGCTTAAATCTCTTGCTTCGATTAGTTCAGAAAAAAATTGGTGAATTGTTAAAAATTGTATTTTCGTATCCACATCCATACAAAAAAATAAATTTCATGGCTGTAAGACATAAATTTTTGTAAAATGGGGTAGGATTAAACAAACGGAAAGAAAGGGAGAAAATAATATATTTAAAAATTTATAAATAAAATGTGAATTTATTGCAAAGAAATGAACATGGTCTGGTAATTTCTAAAAGTGGGGCCTGAAGACAGGGGCGGTTCTGTGACTGTGATGATGTGGTAATATTCGATTTGTGTCTGATATCGAGCTACGGGGTTATCAAAAGAAAAAAAATTATGGTGGTACTAAGTGATAACCTACGATGGGTGGGTACTGGGAGATCGTCATCTTCTCCTGTCTTTGATGTGATGGTTTACATATGAATAGTAGGTTGCGGTTCAATATAATAGAAGTTTTTTTTTCATTGGCGATTTTGACTTAACTTTCAGTGAAGCGTAAATAAGGAATTTGAGGAGTTTTTTTTTGTATAGATTTTTTTGTTGTCGTAGCTATGGATTTATTTCTGAAATTTTCACTTCCGGTGCAAACCGGAAGTTATTGTTGGCTCCCTCGGCCTGGCATGACGGGTTAAGAACAGCGCCCGTAACACTTGAGCTAGTCGGCGCAGGCATGCCAGGTTCGATACCCAGGGACAGGTAACAGAAGGTATAACGACAGATTTTGTCGCTGTGCATTTTCTTATGTGCCAAAGCGATATCACTACAAAATATTATGGATGTTGTAGTAAAATACATTAATTACATAAGAGCTCACGGTCTAAATCACCGACAGTTGAGAGCATTTTTAGAATCTACTGAACGCTAACATAATGAAGTTCCCTTTTATTCAAAAGTTTGCTGGTTGAGTCGCGGTGATACCCTTACACGTTTTTTTGAGCTACGATATTTCATTTTGGAGTTCTTGGTATGTATTTTTTTGCTTACTTATAAGTTTTTACATGTGTTAACACTTTCATAGTGAAGTGTTATTTTATATATCTATTAAATATTTTTTTTTGTCCTGAGTTGGATGACCCTGATTGATTAGCAGACTTAGCTTTTCTATCTATCTGAAGCTTTCCAAACACAACTGCAATTCCGCTTTGGTTTTAGCAGAAGGTGTGCTTATAAGATTTTCTAAGTTAATGGACTGCATGAGCCACAGAAGATTACTGATGAGTTGGTGTAGCAACCAACGAAACAGCTGTCTAATCTGCTGGTGGTTGTTCTGTAAAGAACATTGTTGTTATGCCATGGAATTACTTGGCATAAAGCTCACATATGAAATTCTTAAAAATTAATTTTTTAAGAATTGCTACAAACAAAATTTTTCTTTTCTTTTCCTTTACGCCACTTCCGCGTCACACGTGCGTAAATGAAGCATTAAAAAAAATAGAATAAAACGGTGTGCAGGATATCTTGAGTTTGGCTTATCTGAAACAAAAAAAAATATGGTGAAAGTTTAAATCTAACGTGAGGGGCTGACTAAGACCTTTTAAAAAAATTAATTAGAAACAAAATGGCGGCTACAGAAAGTTTAAATTCCAAAAAAAACCAAAAATTTTAGGATAAAAGTAGCTGTACAAATTTTTTTGAGGACTTCAAAAGAAAAACTCGAAGTCAGCCCCTGAAAAATATAGTTTCTTAAATACTCAGCAATTTTGAAGGAAATCGGTATAACATTTATTGAGCAATCCTGCACACCGATTTTAATTAATTTGTTTCGAGAAGAACGCGTTTTAAGTTCCAAAACTAGATTATTGGTAGATTTAGTAAATAAATTAATCATTTTTGTGTTTTTTCGTTAAGTGCGCACTTCCATAGCACGCCGTACCCACTTGGCAGTCTGCAGATAGTTGGCAGACTTTAAAATCAAGTGGAAATCTGACATCCCACTTGATTTTTAAGTTGGGTTCGATTCAATCGGTACGTGTGCGGACTTCCATATAGCTCCATGCCCACATGAAACAGACTAAACTATCGGCCGACTAAAAGTCTGTAGTGTGCGGGGTCTCTAAGACGAACTCATAACGAAAAAAATCTAGACCATAAACATAAAAATCGCTTAAGTGTTTTTGCAGAAATGTTAAGTGGAAGGAGCAAGAACTTGGTTTTTTAAAAAAACGAAACATTTTTTTTTGATAAAAATGAAAATTTTTTTTTTAACTTAGCAGTCGTTTGCGATCGCGGGTGCATACAGTAAGCCTTGTGCTTGCTCATAGTTTGCTTGTACTCGACTTTTTTATAATAAAGTATAACAGGCTTTAATAGGCAAGTAATAGTATAGTGCATGCAAAAATATTTTACATATATTAGACATATATTTACAACTCCGTGGGGCATGCAGGATTCCAAATATTTAAGCATTTTAAATTCAAATCTGACTCAGTCTAGTACAAAAAATATATATATAACATAAAAAATTTTTATTTCACCTGAAGTACACTTTGCGGCGCTCGTACACCAAAAAGAAATGTATTTACGAAAAAAGGTTATGTCATGAATTGTTGCCAATTTCTCTAGTTTCATTTAAAACGTATATGTTTTTATCGTGAAATGAGTCGGAAAGGAGATATTGCCAAAAAACTGCTTTTAGGCGCCATTTTACCAATATGGCGGCGCGAGCGGCAAAGATACGAGGTCGCAAAATTGAAATTCGGAAAGAGCACATCGATATCTATAAAAAGTACCCATATTTAAACGTACCTCAAGCGATCTTTATATTGAAAATCTGATTTAAATGGGAAAATATGGCTGTTTTTCCATTTAAGTCCCAATTACATTTTCGAAGCTCCAAATTTTAAGAAATTGGTACGTATTTCGTTTATATTTAATTTTTCTTTAAAATAAGTCATCGAACATGAAAATCGGAGTAAAATAACCATGTTATGATTTTTTTACTTTTGGAAAAAAAATCTATTTTATTTGTTGTTTCAAAAAAATCGCAGAATTCCAAATTTTAAAAAATTAAAAAATATTTGACAGTTTACCTCTGTCATGTTAAGGAACAAAACCCCGGTGTGTAATTCGTTGCTTTCGAAAAGAAAAATAAGGACTACTCTAGACTCAAAATAAATTTTTTCTTCAAATAACACAATTCTTCCCTTCATGTTTGTTGACTAAATTTTTCAGAATGTGGTTTAACCTTTGACATAATGCGATACATTACTAAAAGCGGTTTGGAAGTCATTTTCCCAGGAAGGAAAAACACCGGATAACAAATTGAAATAAGAGAAAAACTGTTTGTATGGAAATCCATTAACGTAATATTTAAATTACTAAAATAATTTAATTATTATCTATATATATAAAAATGAATGTATGTATGTGGGTATGTGGGTATGTGGGTATGTGAATATGTGTGTATATCACGTATAGACTCCAAAACCACCGAACCAAACTTTATGAAATTTTTAGGGATACTAAAGCAACATTCGGGAAGTGTTCCTGTGAAGTTTGGTGTTGATTGGGCAAGGGGGCGTGGTACCTCCCATACAACCCAAATTGGCTCTATCGCCCACAAACCAAAAAAATTGCTATATATCAGACGGTTTTAATCATATAAAACTTAAATTTGGTAATTTTGTTCAGATGGTTAATTTCGGTGACTGTACAATAAATGGGCGTGGTCACACTATATATACGCCCACTTTTCAGCACTAATTTTAATTCATGATATTTTCAAGTTTTGACAGTGAATCTTGATATGCAGGTGCTATGCATACACGTGGCAGTCACTATGTAAATATAAACGTTGTCACGCCCACTTATACCGCCCACAAATAAGTAAAAATGCTTTATATCAGACGGCTTTTGCCGTAGAAGACTAAGATTTGGTAATTTAGTTCGTATGGTTACTGTCGGCCAATATTCAAAAAATGGGCGTGCACGCACTATATATACGCCCACTTTATCGGAATCATGCTTATTCCTGAGTTGTACACGTTTTGATAGTGAATCTTGGTATGCAGGTTCTAAAGGTCCAAGTGGCAGGCACTATGTAAATAGAAATGTTTTCACGCCCACTTTTACCTCCCACAAATAAGTAAAAATGCTTTATATCAGACGGCTTTTGCCGTAGAAGACTAAGATTTGGTAATTAAGTTCGTGTGGTTACTCTCGGCCAATATACAAAAAATGGGCGTGCCCGCACTATATCTACGCCCACTTCATCGGAATCATGCTTATTACTGAGTTGTACACGTTTTGATAGTGAATCTTGGTATGCAAGTTCTAAAGGTCCAAGTGGCAGGCACTATGTAAATAGAAATGTTTTCACGCCCACTTTTACCGCCCCCAAATTAGTAAAAATGCTTTATATCAGACGGTTTTCGCCGTAGAAGACTAAGATTTGGTAATTTAGTTCGTATGGTTACTGTCGGCCAATGTACAAAAAATGGGCATGGCCGCACTATATCTACGCACACTTTATCGAAATCATGCTTATTCCTGAGTTGTACACGTTTTGATAGTGAATCTTGGTATGCCGGTTCTATAGGTCCAAGTGGCAGTCACTATGTAAATATAAATGTTGTCACGCCCACTTTTACCGCCCACAAATCAGTAAAAATGCTTTATATCAGATTTTGCCGTAGAAGACTAAGATTTGGTAATTTAGTTCATATGGTCACTGTCGGCAACTGCTAAAAAAGGGCCGTGGTCGCACCATATCTACGCCCACTTTTTCGAAATCATGCTTATTCCTGAGTTGCACAAGTTTGATAGTAACACTTGATATGCAGGTGCTCTAAGTGGCAGTCAATATATATATATAAAATTTTCCACGCCCAATTGTACCACCCACAAAAAAAACAAAACGAAATGGCCAATTTCAGCCTTTGAAAGCACTTTGACCGAGCTTCTTATGATCAATTGTGTTGTGAGTGTTGTGGAATGTTTGAACACAAATGATCGAGAATTGGACCTACATGTTTTATGTCGACTCCGAACGGCTTATGTTCTCAAGAGCTTTTCATGGCAGTTTTTATTCTCTGAGGTTTGTCATTGTCTGCAGAGAGGTGACGGCCGAACAGAAAAATTAATTCAATTGAAAACTTTCCGTGTCAGGTGGGATTCGGACCAAGGTGTTCTCGCGTATGGGCCACACACTCTACCCACTACGCCACGGCCGCCACTTGATTTTTTTTTTGATCCACAAATTAATAGAACTTCTTTAAATCAGACGATTATCATCGTTAAATACTAAAATTTGGTAATTAAGTTCACACGCTTACTCTCGACAGCTTTGCAAAAAATGTGCATGGTAGCACTATATCTGTGCCCACTCTTCAGAAATAATTTTATTTAATTTATTTATTTACTTATTTTTTAATTGTACTATAGTTAATTACAATTTAAAAATTATAACTAAGTCAGCACTAGCTGCCAGGTCTATCGGTTAGAAATAATTTTAATTCTTGAGATGTGAACGTTTTGATAGACAAACTTGGTATGTAGGTGCTATGGGTCAAATTGGCGTTCACTTTATATATAAATGTTGACACGCCTACTTTAAACGCCCACAAATCTATAAAAAGGATGTATATCAGACTTTTTTTAGAGTAAAAGACTAAAATTTGGTAGATTAGTTCATATGGTTACTGCCAGAACCCTTAAAAAATGGGCGTTTCGCACGTTATCTACGACGACTTTTCAAAAATCATTCTAATTTCTGAGCTGTACGTGTTTTGATAGTGAAACTTGGTACGTAGGTGCAATGGGACCAAGTGGCGGTCACTATATATATAAATGTTGCCATGACTACTTTTTCTGCTCATCTATCTATCTGTAAAAAATGTATGTATGTATAATAAGGCTCCTCACAAAAAAAAGGTGAACAAGTCGGTTCCTCAAAATAATGCTTAATGTTATGATGATTCCCCAAATATTTCGACTGTAGGAATAGCCATCCGTGAGCTGGAATAGTTTGAAATAAAAAAGAAAAAAAAAAACAAAAACGAAATGGCCATTTCAGCCCTTGAAAATACTTCGACCGTTTGAACACAAATGATCGAGAACTGAATCTACAAGTTTTATGCCGACTCCGAACGGCTTATGTTCTCAAGAAGCTTTTCATGCCAGTTTTTACTCTCTGAGGTTTGCCATTGTCTGCATAGAGATGAGGGCCGAACAGAAAAATTAATTTAATTGAAAAAACTTCCTATGTCAGGTGGTATTCGAACCTGGGTTCTATGGCATTCAAGCCACGCACCTCAACCAGTATGCCACGCAATGGTTTGAAATATGCTCTAAAAATCGAGTTTTTTATAAAAATATTTAATGGTGTGTTAGTTAAAAATCACAAACGGTCAGAAATAATAGTTATGAAAAAGTTCTTCCAATCTGCACCAATAAATTTTAAATTTTTACAGTCGGACGAGAGATAATGCAGATTTTCATTACTTTTTTTAACTTTTTTTTTAATTACTTTCACTAAAATTCAAATTAATTTTATTTTTTTGTTTTGCCATGTTACATGCTGATATCAAACAGTTTTGGAATTATAGGTCGCACAGCCTAGGAATTTAGTATTCGACCTCAATTTACACATGCCGTTCCACAGGTAACATATTATGGGTGTTGGGCGAGGGGCGAGGGGCGCGGTCTTATTCCGCACCCTGAATTTTCGGTATAGCTTTCGAAATAAGTCACACATCAATGAAACTCGGTACGAAGTTACTATAAAAGCATGGCTTCACTGAAGCTACGCCCTCTCTTAGGGAATAAGCGCTGAGCGCAGCGAAGCGCGCCGGGTATAAGCTAGTTACTTATATTTTTGTTATTTTTCTAAAGTTTCCAGATGAAAAATTGTCAACTATGACGGCATCTTCTCTTGTCCAAAGTTGGGTAGAATTACCAAAGTTTCGGAAAGAAGTGTTTTACGTAATATGGTAAGTTATTTCAAATTTATTTGGTATCATAGCCGTAGCCAAGGTTTCATTTACGGGGAAGGGTTTTATAAAAAAACCAACGATTTCTTTGTTGTTAAAATTGGTTTAATAAATAACCAATGATTAATTGAGCGAAAAATAAGACGAAATACTTTATGACATACAAAAAAAAAAAATATATAAAAAATATTCAATGTTGCTATTTCGCTATTTTTAAAAATTCTTTGGACATGAAAGACCCCATGTCTCGAATGGTTAATATAACATTTATATTATAACAAATAAATAAATTACGTATGTGTTACAACATTTAAACAAATGCTTAAAAATTTATAAAATACTTAAATAAATTTAGTATTCTTAAAAAACAACGATTCTAAAAAAATTAAGAAAAGGTTTAAAAATGTTAAGTATTTAAAAGTGTTCTCAGTTTGCTGTAAGATTCGGTAGCCTACAATAGGTCATTAACTTCGCGGCCTAAAGTATCCAGTACACTAATGGCATAGCTCCGAAAAGTTACATATGGATACACCGCATAGAATTTTAATGAACCAAGGTTACAAAAGTAACTGGTAGACAAACTATAGCGTTTAACTAATAAACTTAAAACACCAAAAATACATACAAATTTAAATCGATGAATAATGCCTTAATTTGGATTAGAATAGTTTTAAATACTTACCTTTGTAAAATTTACTCACTGGAGCCTACATACATAAATCTAAACTAACATTGAAACAACCCTTTAGGAACAAACTAACTTGTTTTTAAAAACAACTAATTAAAAAAGTAACTTAAAATAAACTACAATATGAAGTACTTTGAATTATATTAAGGCGGCAACTACTCTGACTTGGACATGTTTTAATTGCAAATTTTTATTAGATTACAAGTTTATAAATATTTAACCATGTTATTTCATCAAATATTATTAACTTTAGGCTTCACTAACATTTTGTTTCAAAAAGGCATATTTTATTATTTACGACATTGAACAAGACTGCAAGACAGACGTGGTAAACACACTTTAAAACTAATAAACTGCCTCTAAACCCTGTAAAACGATTAAAAATTCTTTATTATTTAAGATATTCAAATTACAAACTGGTACAGTTTAGCAAACATTGCACAATTTGGACTCTGTACGGAAATTGATGCATTGCTTAACCATTCAGCAAACACCTCATCACTTCAATAGTAAAGACGCACGCCTTTCCCTACGTAGCGTCGAGTCTGCTCCATCACTTCATTGCGATTGACACTTAAAAGAAGCACTAAGCAAAATATCGGTGTGTCCATCGACAATGATTGATGGTTGCAAAGCGTGGAAAATCCCGCTGACACGCTTGTTTAGCTCATATTTTCAAATGAAAAGCTGGCTCGTGTTAAATAACAGGCGCAGGCATTGTGTGGATACAATTCCGATCAATGGGATCGGCATCTTCACTCATGTACCCAGCTGCCCAAAAAAACAAAAACCATTTAATGCTTCTTACATGTTTTTTGCTTTGTACGTTTTTTTGAATTCTCCGTTCTTTGTTTTATAATAATATTCTTGTCAAATTTTAATTACGAGTGTGTGTTGATTAGTAACGAAATTTGAATGAATTTGAAATAACGCTTAACTGCACCAAAAATTTAAAAATGCAAAGCAAAAAACAGTTAAACGCCTTTACACGTTTTTTACTCATACATGTTCAAATTTGGAATGGAATGAGAGCAGAAGTTGTGCAAAGCAAAATCCGTTTAATCATGCGCAATTTCAATGCTTTATAACACTTTTTCCGTTTACCGTACGACTATGATTTTAAGTTTAGAAAGTGTGTAGATAGAGAAGAATAATGAGTGCAGTGCGCAAAATCCTATTGTTTTTCAGTTTTGCGCGGTGATTGATAAAAGATGGACATGGCTTCGAGAGGAAAAAAAATGGTACGGAAGGCTCAGCCTCTGTAAGTATACAAAACAAAAAACATTTAATGTGCTTTACATGCATTCTACTTTGTATAATTTTGTCTTATCAAAAATATTGTATAGAAAATGCAAAATGAAAATCATGTAAGAGCTTTTAAACATTAACTTTTAGAAGGCATATAAATGCTACACCACCGACTATGACTGTGGAGCAAACTACCGACGAATCAGCTTATTCTGATTTTAGTGCAGATGACTCAATGAAAGATCCGAATTATGAACCGGAGGTTACAGAAGAGGAAGTAAATATAACACATGTGTTAGGTTTGTTTTAAAATTTTAATTTACATATCAACTTTTATATCTAAGCGATGTAACTGTTCCAGATGTTGCAGGTTCTAAAAGCGTGCAGTCCACCTCGTCAGAAGAGCCACTGATTGAGAGTAAACCACATCCAATAAAAAAATATCGCACCAAAGAGGCGAAATTAGAATGGCGAAAAATAAAATATCAGTTGTTAGCTCCATGTACGTGCACTAAAAGATGTTTCGAGAAAATATCAGCAGAAACTAGAGAGAGAATATTTAACCACTTTATTGGATTGGAGTTTAATGAAGTAAGATTATTTGTAGACAAGTTTGTGCGGCAAATGCCAATAAAAAAAAATCACAGCATAAAAGTGCTAAAATAAGAAGTTATTCATACAAATATTCATTGCTTGGTGATGAAAAACATGAAATAGAGATTTGTAAAGAAATGTTTCTGCATACCCTGGGAAGGAACAGTGACAGTTTCATAGTTACACATTTTAAATCAAAGGTCAAAAACAAAGGAATAGCTATTATTAAGGATAAAAGAGGAGAATTTAGTAGACATAATTCATCGTCAAACAAAATTGAATTGTCCTCAAAAATTCGGTCTCATATAGAAAGTTTTCAACCAGTAGTGTCACATTATAGATTAGAGCATTCCCCGAATAGGCGGTATTTATCACCAGACTTAAATGTTAAAGTTTTATGGAAAGACTACTGTTCAAATAATGACCAAATCTCCTATGAAACCTATAGAAAAATGTTTGTGGAAGCAAATATTGGTTTTACTGGACCTGCGGAAGATGATTGCCCAAGCTGCTATCTGTATAGAAACCACATTACTGTAACAACAGAGAATGCGTCAAATTCAAATAATGGCCAAATTGCAGAAACTATACCAGAATCGAGTAATGAACACGGCAGGGAAGGCTGTACGACATACTCCGAAGATAGCCCTAATAATGGTAAAACAACAGAAGGTACTGCACAAAATATCACACCCACTACCGTTGATATTCATAATGAGTATAATTGCAATATTTGCGAAAAATACAAGCAACACCATCAACACTACATTTCAGCACGAAAATCATATACAGAAGATGCATCCATTGAGTGGGATTCGACACATAGTGTGTTTTGTGTTGATATGCAAAAGGTGGTTATTATTCCGAAGATGACTATTAAAAACAGTTACTTTGTCAGTCGCATGGTAGTTTTCATGTTTTTTTTTCAAACATGGAAGACGTGCTACAGACGTCGCTTCTACTTATTTTAATATCATCAAAAATGCCAATGCTGCAGTGACGAAATTTTTGTTTTGGGCCGACAATTGTTCAGGACAGAATAAAAATTGGTTGCTATTTACAACACTAGTGTGGATTGTAAATCAAAATTGGGGTCCAGATGTCATCACCCTTAAATATTTCGAACCGGGGCATTCGTACATGAAAACAGACAGCATTCATGGACGTATTGGAGCTGAATGGAAGCGACGGCAAGAAGTGCTAACAATAATAAAATTCTTAAGATGCTTCCACAGGACTTCAAAATATTTCAAGACGGAATGAGATCACGGAAGAAAGGGGATAGAGGCATAAATATAATACCAAATATGGACGATATAAAGGTTGCCCAATTTCGCAAAAATTCACGACTTATATTTTATAAAAAACATCATAATGAGAAACATTTTATGGAGTCAA
Organism: Coremacera marginata; assembly: GCA_914767935.1. Taxonomy (NCBI): domain Eukaryota; kingdom Metazoa; phylum Arthropoda; class Insecta; order Diptera; family Sciomyzidae; genus Coremacera; species Coremacera marginata. The sequence goes on from OU612044.1 coordinate 99,923,366, forward strand.
AATTTCTAAAAGAAAAATTTATAATGGTAGAGCAATGTCCAGGGTTAGAAACTCCAAGAGGAATTAATACCGCTAAAAAACAAAAAATCATAAAGGAACTTATCCCACATATGCCACCAAGGAAGCAACTATTTTAGAAGGAAATTCCAGAAAGTAATACCGCAACAGATTTATGCTTCCAACAAAACTAACTTAAGTTCCATTCAATTAACTTATTTAATTTATCTACAATTTCTTTATTTTTTAATTATTATTTGATACTTTGAACATAAATGAATTATTAATTTAATAAAATGTACTAAATATTTTAATTTAAATAAAAAAACATTAATTTAAATGCAACCCGAAGATTTGTTATCTCTGTTCATCTTAAAAAAACAACTGTTATTTTTATGCACACCAAAAACCATTTAAACAGCACTTACTTCTTTTTTAAATGTTTTTCTGAATATATTTTTAACATTATGCAAAACAAAAACAAGTTTATGACCATTGCATGTTTTTTGCTTTGTATGATCATTTAATTTTGTTCCAAGTTTTACTTAACGTACAAAGCAAAAATAATAAAAGCATATTAAATAATTAAATTTTTAGATTTTTTAGGCACTAACTTCTTAAAGTAAAAATTTGAAGGTTTTTGAACCAATGTAAATTGGTTTAAAATATGTAATGTGATTACGTTGAAAGGATTTAAACCAAGCACAAACGTCTAATTATCTCAAAACTAGAAAAATGCAGTTAACTGTTTTTTGCTTTGCACGTCAGCCAGGCGGTGGCGTGACCATTTTTGTAAGCTGCTTCCGTGGTACGCCTGCTCACATATAAGCGCAGAGTTCCTCCAACTTCTGCAACTATCACCAGTTGGAAGCAGAAATTGTCCAATGAAGAAAGGAATAATGAAATTATATCTACCATCGCAGCGTACTTCTGTTGAGCTCCTTGAATATAATTACTAGTCCTTTTTTGAATGAACTGGGAATGAAGTTTGCCATGAATCACTTTTGAATTATTTTAAAATCAATTAAAACACCACAAAGAACAACATTTCACAATTTTCCATTAAAAAACTCTGATCACTTTCAACTTTGTTTACATTTTGCTTTCAGATTTTATAATTCAGAATTTATTTGTGTCGACCAGGCATGATTTTTTGGCATGATTTATGTATTTTTCAAAACAGTCAAATAAATGATCTTTTTGATGTATAGAAATTTAAAATTTTTATGCTTTTAAATTCATCTTCAGTAAGTGGAATTTTAAATAGTTTTCAATTGGTTATTTTAAAGTAAATAAAAAATAATTTAAATTTATCTAATTTAACAAGTAGTTGAAAATATATGCAGACGAAAGTCAATTGACTTATTTAGCGGGCATCACCATACAAAATATGTTAGTTCGTTCTATGGAAAAAAGTCAGAATTTCAACTAGTTGTGGTTGACGAAAAACTACTTTTTCAACTACTTTTAAATTAGTTGATTTTCCTACAGGGAAGGTTAAGTAATCCGACACTACTAATAATATTTTATATACACATTTAGAAATAATTTAAAATGTATATTGACATATTTTTTCTTTACTGATAGATACAATTCTTGTTAAATATTAATGAAACAATGTACTATTATTTTTTAGAACCTTATTGATGTTTTGAAGTCCTCTAAAATGGGGAAATATTTTCTCACTGCATATGCAGAGAAAAAAAAGCTTGATAACGACAGTAGGAAAAAATTGTTAAGCGTCATCATTGAATATTTCTATGATGAAACTCACAATACATATACGATTCCTCGTCCATCTGAGATGGAAAACATTTCTGAACAAATAATTTAAGTTTTTCCCACGGAATCTAAAGATATTTAATATATACCACGTAAAACACTAAGAAAGGCAAATCCCAGTGGCTTGTTATATAACCGATTTAATAATTTGAATCGAAAACGTTTGAAGCAAACATTACCACCGACAGTTATCGAAACGAGTACTCCAGAGGAAATGAAAATTGATGAAGAAATGGTTTCATTACAAAATAAAATGAAATTCATGAGTGGGAACCAAAATGAATCTATGGATATTTGGAAAACAACATATGTTTTTCGCCACAAGAAAAATGAAACTGCAAATTGCTTGTCCATCATATTAAAAGATTGGCCATTTTATAAGCAAGCTGATGGGGCCAAATATGTATTTTTCTATTTGTGTATAAAGTTTTATAATTTATCTAACTTAAGCTATAGGAACAAAAATAAATAACTTTTCACCATACTAATTTTTTTAGATTAATTATGGTTTTGAAATGATGTATCCAGGAAAAGGTTACAACATGACCAATAAATGGGCTGATCTTCTAAGTAGTCTTTATGAATTCTACAAGGTGAATATCAAAGATAAGCATTATAAAATGTTATTTGACTCGATTGACGATTCTGTAGGAAAAGGTAATAATTTAATTTGTTGTTTACAAATTAAAAATAAACACCATTTCTAGATTCATCGGATTGTATTCACGCAATGTTGTTGTGTTGTGTGCTGAAGCCTACAACACGATTTGTGACCACATTTAATGGAAGGAAGTATGTACAAAAGTCTACAATTAGAGATGGCATTAACAGCATAATAATGCATGTAAGGACCATAAATGATTTAAACCTAGCTAGGGAACAGAAATTGAAAACATCAATTAATAATAAAACGTCCATTCAACCATACCTCGATGTAGTTGGTACGGAATTGCTAAAATTAAATGAATTTTATGTTTTATATGATACGTCAATGCTTAAATTTAGTTCTTTTGTGGCTGCTCTAGATACATGTTTTAAAGTCCATCATATTTTTTTCTTGAAGTATCCTTTCCAATCAACACTAGTATGGAATTTTTTCCAAAAATTTATTTATGGCATTGAAACGCTTCATGATTGTAAGAGTCCCATAATCAGCTAGTTTATAGAAAATATAAGAAAATTAAAAAAGCTTTCATGCTTCCTTTGTGGCATTTTCTTTCCAGATAATCCACTACTCGTTCGTCATTTCAAAAATATTCATGGGCTAAGTTTTAATAGGGACTATCAGTGCACGTTCAAAAATGGCACACAACTTTTTTCTAACCTCTCTGCGTTTCAGAGGCATACTAAGCGTCACTTGAACAATATATTCAATTGTTCTCTTTCTGTTTCTCCTCGATATAATCCTTATTTATCTTCACCAATTCAAGAATTGGAAAAAAACCAATCCAGTTTTGTAGATGAAACACCACAAATAGCAGCTCGGCAATTTCAGTGTTCTGATCATATAACTTTTTCAAAAGCTAAAGCAGAAATTTCTAAGAGGGTCGCTGGTCAACGACGACGAGGGAGACCATGCCTCCGATGGATGGGACAGGCTGAAGAAGCCCTAACCGCACTTGGTGTATCCGATTGGAGAAGTTGCGCGCAAAGCAGAGGCGCCTGGCGAGAGCTGATGAGGTCGGTCGAAACCCGGACACGGGTTGTTACGGTCACCTAAGTAAGTAAAGCAGAAATTTCAAAAGATTGTGAATTATTTTCAATCAACTTACACACAAAAAGTAATCTTACAAGAAATGATGTTATCTCTATTCAAGAAGGGGTTTCTGTTATTACTTCTAAAATAGTGCAAACAGTTATGAATTTATCTCTACAACACATTCCTGAATCTGAAAAAAAAACATTTTCAGATATGTTAACCTTTTGTAAAAAACCTTTTCAAGATATCAATTCCAAGCACAAATTATTCAAAAGTCTTATGGAAGCAGATCAATTCGCCAAACCTTCTTTCTTCAATATAAATAATGAGATATTTGCAATTATTTTGAATGGCATGCCAACATTAGATGCTAGTAATGTTAATGGATGCATCATGCCAATTTTATTTCAATTTCGTAAATTATTTGAACTGCCATATGTTTTAGATACCTCTCTTAAAAATATTGAAAAATTATGTAAGGATTCTTCTATTTCTCATTTCGTTGATTCCGAATCTTTTAAGGAAAAAAAGCTTTTTTATGTCGGTAAAACCATAATTCCATTTTTTATATACATGGATGCATTTGAAATTAATAACCCTTTAGGTAGCCATGCCAACGTTGATTCTATTTGTGGTGTTTACTACAGTTTTCCATGTTTGCCTCAACATATTTTATCAAAACTAAATTTTATATTTGTAGCAGCATACTTTAAAAGTAATGATCAAAAATATTCGGTAATGATCCATTTTTCCGACATTTAATTACCACTTTGAAAGAACTTGAAGAAACTGAAATTATAATAAGAACAGATTCAGGTGACCACCAAATTCATTTCATTATGTGTAATATTCTCGGAGATAATTAAGGGCTAAATGACGTCCTTGGCTTCACAACTTCCTTCAACTCAAATTACTTCTGTCGTTTTTGTACAAGACATAAAAATGAGACGTCAGTTGACAGCATGGAATACTTAGAATATATAAGAGATGTGGACAGTTACAATAAGAGCTTAATAACAAATGACGTCAAACTCACTGGCATAAAATTCAATTGTTTATTCAATGACTTACCTACATTCCACGTAACTAGAAACTTTATAGCTGATATTGTCCATGACCTATTTGAGGGAGTTTGCAGATATGATATTTGCGATATTTTATTACATTTCATTCGAGGCGAAAAGCTTTTTTCAATTGAATCATTTAATTTCAGAAAGCAAATGTTTAACCATGGTGAAATAGAAATTGGAAATTTATCTCCTCCCTTAGATATGGCAAATCTAATGAATAATAAAATAAAAATGTCTGCTAGTGAGATGATGACGTTTATACGTTTTTTTCCTCTAGTAATAGGTGATATTATTCCAACCACTAATATTGTATGGACATTTTTAATAACTCTTGTGGAAATAGTAGATATATTGTTGCAAGGAAAATTTAATGAAGAACTATTAAAAAAATTACAGAATTTAATTAAATCTCATAACGAAACATATATTGAAATTTTCTAAAAACCACTTAATTCTAAGTTTCATTTTCTTAACCACTATATAAATATAATAAGGCAATCTGGGCCCCTTAAATACTTGTGGAGTTTCCGCTATGAATCAAAGCATAAGGAAGCAAAAAACTATTCAAGAAATATAACCTGACGAAAAAATATCACATATAGCCTGAGCATAAAAGCATCATTGAAATTTTCATCCTTTTCAAACAATCATAAACATGGCTTGCCAAACCCAATTTCATATGAAAAAGCTGAAATCTTTAATGTCGAAAATATTAAAAAATTTTGAATCAATTATAAATTATGACAGCTTTAAAACAAAATACTCAAAAGTATTATTTACAAATAAAGTTATTTTCAAAGGAACAACCTATAAAAAGGGATATTTATTAACAAAAACACTCGAAGACATTACTGATATGTATGAAATTATTGAAATATTAATATGTAATAACGAAAATATATGTCTTATTGTAAACCAATTTCAAATTATTATCTTTTCTGTACACTACCAGTCATATATTGTCGGTTCCAAGTACAACTTTTTTGAAATAATGGACCTTAAATTGTTTAAAGGCCCTCCTATTCATATGTATTACATACCAGATGGGACCGCACTTATTAGAAATAAGTTATTTTAAGCTTTTTTTTTGTTTTTAAATAATAATTTCATATTTTGTGGTTATATAGTATTATATGTGTTATTGCATGTTGCTTATAATAAGTATATAATTATTATATAATATAATTATACAAAATTTATAAAAAAATAATAAAATTAATAAAATTTCAAGCATTGTTAATTTTATTTCGTTGTAACAATTCAATCATATTAAATATCGATTCTACATTTATCATGGTCGTTTGATGGAAAGCATTTAGAAATAATATTGGTATCATATCAATGTAACATTTCTATTTGATAACAAGAAGGGTAAATATCATATAAAAATATGATCAATATCACGCTAGTTATCATTAATTTGATATGAAAAACATTAGAATGATATCGACGACATATTAATACCACATTTTCTCATATCCAATTGATGTGGAAAACATTTAAAAGTGATATCAAAGCATATCAATACCACGTTTTTTTCCTTTCCAATTGATAGTAATATTTTAAAAATGATATTAATTAAGTTAATATCCATATTACATTTTCTAATGTTTATTGGACACAAAAAGTTTTCAAAATAATAACAATATATTATCACTTCCACATTTTTTCCTTTCAATAATACATTAAAAATATCAAAACTAAGTACATTTCATTCTCTTTCAACATTTTTTCATATCATTTTGAAATAAAACTATTATCAATATCACGTTATTTATTATTAATATAATATGAATAACATTAAAATGATATTGACGACACATTAATACTACATTTTCTCATATCCAATTGATATGTAAAACACTTAAAAGTGATATAAAAACATATCCATACCACGCTTTTTCCTTTCGATTTGATAAAAATATTTTAAAAATGATATTGAGTTAATATCAATGTTACATTTTCTAATGTTAATTGGATACAAAAAATTTTCAAAATAATAATAATATCCTATCACTTCCACATTTTTTCCCTATCAATAATACATTAAAAATTTCAAAAATAAGTTATAGTCATATTCCTTTAAAATTTTTTTCATAGCATTTTGAAAATAACTGGAAGATTTTTCTTATCAAGGTAACATTAGTATTACATAAATTCTACGATTTTCACATCAAAAAATTTCATATCAAAATGATAATGCCTCAGTTATAGTTTTGATAGCTTCCACTTTCGGCCGAATATTGTAAACAAAAACTTTCAATTTTACGGCCGTTTTTGACATTTTTTTGGTTCAGTGTACTTTTTGAACTACTTGCTTGTGTTGAACCAAAATAATATTAGGTGTGTTTCCGTACTCTACACTGTGTAAGATTTATGTAAGTTCAAACTGAGAGAGTAAAAATGAAATGTGAGAATAGTTGCAAAAGTACGGAAACAGCTTCTAGTAAGTTTTAAGCACAAAACAGCTGATTTTGACTGCAGACATGTCAAACGTAAATTGCACCAATTAAAATGATCGTAAATTTGTTTGTGAATTTGATGCTTGTTCTTCTTGATGCTTGTTCTTACTTTACTCGGAGTCTTGAGTTCTAGCACTCTCTGTGCACTTTGTGTGCTCGAGAGAGCGGTTTTATACTTGTTCTTCTTCTCCCATTTTAAGCACAGAAAGTACGGAAACAGAAAAAAGTGTCCCACAAGTTACACAGTGTGAGTACGGAAACACACCTATTATAAGCTTTAAAAATGTTAATGTCACATTTTTGACGTAAAAAAAAATATTGAAAAAAATAAAACTTTTGAATGTTGTACGCACTTCATACAGAGATTGTACGAATCTTTTTAAAACATTTATATTGTTTTATATTTGGGTTGAAATAAGTAATAAGTTATATAGTCAGTTTAAATGTAAATTTTATTGGAAACATGTTTTTAAAATAGTTTAAAACTCTTTTCACAAAAGATAGCTAGTTTTGTTCAGCCAACGCAGAATTTTGTTTTTTGTGCATTACATATTTAATATATATATAATATTTTATGGTTATTGTTTGTGCTCATATGTCTTCTAAGTGTCGGGATATAACTTCTTTCGGGAAGACCACACAACCTTGGTTGCCATTCTTTCAAGAAGGTGAACATATTTTTGACGTAGAATTACGTCTTACAGCGCGTTTGTCATTTTTCGGGGGTCTTTTTCACAAATTTTATCAAGCACATGCTAACGTTTTTGGAAGACCCTTTGAGATATACTTACATATCTTATTTTATTTTATCTTTATCGTGCAAAGATAAAATATATGTAAAAAATCAGTTATCTTATATCTATATAATAAGAAAAAGCATGCATTGCTGCTGACGTTCTTTTGCTTGTTGTTTTAGTTCGTGCCGGAATCACAAACGCAACATCGCACAGTACTTCGTGTCCATACAAATGGGCAAAAATAGAATAGTGGTCCGATTGTAATGAAACTTGGTTTTTAAATTAAAATGAATACGGTGATTTCAAAAATGAAGTCAGTTTTTTTGTGAATCTCATAGTTTCTTCAAAAATTAGCATTTTTGAACGGTTTTACAGGAGTTTGGGGTGCATATGATTGGTATGAGAAAATTTTGCATATGAGCTAAAAAATCCGGCAAATTTTGCATAAATCTTTGATTCTAAATACGCCTGAGGTAAAATGATATATCAAAAATGCAAAAATTGGAGAAAGTTTAAAATTATGAAGCTCCAAATACTGGCCAAATATTAGCCAATCGTAGTTTCTTTATTTTCAGACTGAAATTTCCAGTGAATTTATAAAATTATTTTCTTTTTATTCCATTTATTTATTCACAAAATAAATTGATCACAAAATTTTTTTTTCGATTAATCGATTAATTTGGCGTCGGATTTCTTTTTTTGGCTTGTATTATTTCTTTTACTGGCAATTAAAGGATCCGACGACAGAAAACATTCTCGTCCCGTTTTACTAGTGTGCTCTAAACAATTTTTGCGAACGCTTTTATGGATTGATTCTAGTGCTTCCTCCGATAAACTTCCTACAATAAAGTTAAATTTAAACAATGAGATGTATGAGTGATTTCAATATTAAATTTACCAATTGGCATCCGTGGATCAGCACTTTATGTACCGAGTTAGGCATGTAGTACCAGCTATAATTTTGCAGATATAAATCTCTTGTTGCTTCCAAGAGCTCACCGAACTCGTGGGTTTTTATAGATTTACCGCTAGATAATACCCGCAATATAACTGAGAAGTTATTAATGAGGTCCTTGTCGATTTTTGTGATATCAGCTGCTACGTCGACTTCTGAAAAAAGTCCTGCGTGCAGTATTCCCGTCATTTGTTGTTTCAAAGCCTTGTTTTACTTGGTCAACTATTAAGCCAGTTTTTTTCCTTAATTCGCTCTGAATTCGGGTTTTACTTACTTACTTACTTAGATGGCCGTGACAACCCGTGTCCGGATTTCGACCGACCTCATCAGCTCTCGCCAGGCGCCTCTGCTTTGCGCGCGCCTTCTCCAATCGGATACACCAAGCGCGGTTAGGGCTTCCTCAGCCTGGTCCATCCATCGGAGGCATGGTCTCCCTCGTCGTCGTTGACCAGCGATCCTCGCCTCGAGCACCTTTTTCGCTGGAGCTTCGTCGTCCATACGATGGACATGACCCAGCCAGCGTAGTCGCTGCACAGTTATACGCCGAACTACGTCAATGTCTCCGTAGAGCTCATACAGCTCGTGGTTCATTCGGATGCGATAGTCATCGCCGACTCGAACAGGACCGAAGATTTTGCGAAGTACTTTTCTCTCTAACACCCCCAGAGCGAAAGTTTGCGAAACTACCCATGCCTCAGCGCCATAAAGCAGCACAGGTAGAACGAGCGTCTTGTAGAGTGTTAGTTTTGTCGATCGAGAGAGGGCTCTGGAACTTAATTGCTTACTGAGCCCGTAGTAGCACCTATTAGCAATTATTGTTCTTCGCTTTATCTCCAGGCTGATTTCGTTGTTAGTGTTAATGGCGGTGCCAAGGTATACGAACTCCTTGACTACTTCAAAGTTATAGCTGCCGGATGAAACGTGGGAGTCTAAACGCCGCGCTCCCTTGTTTGTAGACAGCATATACTTTGTTTTACCCTCATTTATCGTCAAACCCACTTTGGCTGATTCCTTTTCGATAGCGGCGAAAGCAGCGGTAACATCTCTCTTGGTTCTGCCAACAATATCAATATCATCAGCGTACGCGAGGAGCTGGAAACCTTTATAGAAAATGGTGCCATTACGATGCACACCGGCCTTTCGTACGATCTCCTCCATGATAATGTTGAAGAGATCGCAAGACAGTGGATCGCCTTGCCTGAAACCTCTTTCGGTATTGAAGGTTTCGGAGAGGTCATTTCCTACCTTGACGGAGCTGCGTTTGTTTCTCAACGTCATTCTGCAAAGTCTAATCAACTTTGCAGGTATACCGAACTCAGACATTGTTGCGTATAGGCAATCCCTTCTCGGGCTATCGAACGCAGCTTTAAAATCGACAAAGAGATGGTGTGTGTCAATTTGATTTTCGTGGGTTTTCTCCAGGATTTGTCGTAGCGTGAAAATCTGGTCTATGGTGGACTTACCAGGTCGAAAGCCACACTGATAAGGTCCAATCAGTGTTTTTGTAATCGGCTTTAATCTTTCACACAGTACGCTTGAGAGAACCTTATATGCAATGGAAATAAGACTGATACCTCTATAACTAGCGCAGATTGTAGGGTCTCCTTTCTTAAGTATAGGGCACAGTACACTGAGGTTCCAATCGTCGGGCATGCTTTCTGCTAGCCATATTTTGCTGATGAGCTGATGCATGCGCCTTATCAATTCATCGCCGCCGGTTTTAAGCAATTCAGCTGACAGGCCGTCAGCACCCGCTGCTTTATTGTTTTTGAGTCGTTGGATAGCAACTCGAACCTCTTTATGGCTAGGTGGTGATACTTCCACTCCGTCATCGTCGATTGGTGGCACTGCACTGCGCTCTCGATGGGCAGCATTGGTGGAATCGTCGCCAGTAAGTAAATTGGAGAAGTGCTGTCTCCACAATCTAAGCACACACTGTGTATCCGTATTCAGATCTCCATTTTCGTCTCTGCAAGTGGATGCTCCGGGCTTGAAACCTTGGGTTAGACGCTTAACCTGTTGATAGAATTTTCGTGCATCCTTCTTGCCCTGGTATACCTCTAGTTCCTCGCGCTCACGCTTTTCCTGCTCTCTTTTCTTGCGTCTGAAAAGGCGCCTCTCTTCCTTCCTCTTTTTGCGGTAGTTTTCTCGCACGGCTCGCGTTGCAGCTGACTGCAGCGTTTTTCTGTATGCGGCGTTTTTTACTGCAGTCGCGATGCGACACTCCTGATCGTACCATTGGTTCCGAGGTTGCGGGCGCCGGAAACCAATGACTTCTTCAGCGACAGCGCGCATGGAGTGGAATATATGCGCCCAAAGTCCACCGGCGTCGTCGAGTCCAGAGGTTGGTTGGTTGAGCTTAACCGAGAGTTGAGCGGAGTAGGCTTCGGCAGTCCGTTGTAATTGCAGCTTAGCGACATCTAGCTTTCGGTGCATTCCTGTGCGTATGTTCTTTGCATTGCATAATCGCATGCGGATCTTGGCTGCAACAAGATAATGGTTGGAGTCAATGTTGACCCCCCGAAATGTACGCACATCTAGAACACTAGAGGCATGCCTTCCGTCGAGTACAATATGATCAATTTGGTTTCGCGTTTTTTGATCAGGGGACAGCCAGGTGGCCTTGTGGATGTCGAGGTGCTTAAATCTGGTGCTACTAACTACCATGTTTCGTGCCGCGGCGAAGTCGATCAGTCTTAGACCGTTGTTCGTAGAGGTCTCGTGAAGTCTGAACTGACCGACAGTGGGGCCAAAGATGCCTTCTCTTCCGACTTTCGCATTAAAATCGCCGAGGACTATTTTCACGTCATGAACCGGAAGGTTCATATACGTCCTCAAGACTAGCGTAGAAAGCGTCTTTGACGGCTTCGTCCCTTTCCTCCGTCGGGGCGTGCGCGCAAATAAGGCTTATGTAGAAAAATTTTACCTTGATGCGGATCGTGGCCAATCTTTCGTTCACAGGTGTGAACCGGGAAACAAGGTGGCGTAGTTTCCGGCTAACAACGAATCCACATCCGAATTCGCGCTTCTCCGCATGGCAGCTGTAGTAGATATCGCAGTGTGCTTGTTTAGAGCAGCCTTGCCCTTTCCATCGCATTTCCTGGATGGCGGTGATGTCAGCCTTTATTGTTTTGAGGGTGATGTCAGCCTTTTCCCTATAAAGGGTTCGGACATTCCAGGTGCACATCCGTAAATCATTGTCCGTTTTTCGTTTGCGGTGGTCGTCAACGTAATTGGGGTTCTTATCCGAGGCTGGTTTAGTTTTCATTGGGCAGTAGTAATGTGGCGGGACCCAAACCCTGCGCACATTCCATGTTTAAGGTCTATGGATCGACCCGCCACTCAAATTAGCCGTCAAACTGACGGATGCCAGTTTGCCGTTGCCCAGGGAACACCACTTGGAGGTTTGAGTCGACTTGAGACGATTTCGACATGGATAATGCTGGCCTCGCCAGGTTGAGGCGGTCAGACACGTTGCCATGTGAAGGTTCGCTCCCTGTTCCCCCGGGAATTCGGGTTTTACTTTCTTTAAATGCAGCTCTATTTACATCTCGTACTTGCCAGGAATTAAATGGGAGACGTATAGCAGATCGTAAAAAATCGAATATAGCAATGAAGAATTGATAAACCAAACTTTAAGTATTCAGAGTTGCCGCTTGCTCCTTGCACAATTTAATTCATTTCAGTCGGACTAGCTTTGCATATGAAGCACCTGCTGTGCTCGGCATCTGTGGAGCTCGGTCTCCAATTTTTGACACAATAAAAGAATATATTTCAGATATTCTTTTATAAGTTTCTGTGGAAATCCACAGGCCAACCAATTCACTATTTAAAATTTTAAAAGACATTATTTTCACTTTAATTATAACCACTTTAATCGCTCTTGTTAACCGAAGTTAGGCTACACTTGTAAATTTTGTTTTTGTAAAATCAAACGGTAAGTTAATCGAGGAAAAAGAGTGCAGGTGGCCTCACTAACTATTAAGTGTCCCACACGTGGGAGTCTAAGATTTTGTAGGTAATTTTTGATGGCGAAATGCATGAAAACTTGGTGGGGCATAAGAATATAAACAAAAAGAAATATATCGCTACCTTAATATAGAAAGGCCCTAACTCAATTTTTTTTTACATTATAAGAGAAGAAAAAGTTCTGCAATTTCTACAGTGAAAAAATTGTAACACCATTACATCACATAAAGTTTTTAATAAAAAAAATCCTTTGCAAAAAAAATCAAAACTAAAGAACTTTATTTTTTATAAAGTTTTTTCCTTCTCCTATTGAGTTAGGGCCTTTCTATATTAAGGTAGCAATATGCAAGCAAAAAAAAAAATTTACAATAACAATTCTACTTATTTTGATTTGCGTGCACTACTAAAAATGCAATATTAGGAAAAAACTAGAAGCTTAGAAAAATTTTAATATTTTCAAGAATGGGAAGAAGTCGGAAGAATTTTTTTGGTTTTTCCGGATAAATTAAGGCTTATTGTTACAGAAACAGCAATAACATTTAATGGACTTTCAGGAACTAATTTTCCCCGGACTCCAGAAATTGCCCAATTTTCATATTTTTCCAAAATGAAAACCTCCATGTTTTCCATCTCCTAAGACTTTTACAATTTCATAAATTAAAAAAAAAACCTTTAAAAACCCATTTAACTGAGTTATTTCTTAATTTAGAATGTTCTACATTACATAGTTGAAACCAAAAATGTAATTTTGCCAAATTATCTTAAAAACACTTACGAGCGCTAAATTCATGTTTAATTATTTCAATATCATATTCGTCAACTTTGAATAGCTGTACCAACAAAAAATAGATATATATATAAATACTAAAATGAGACCAATATTGTTGAATTCGGCGTTACTAACTTTTTTGATTTTTGTCCACTGACGGAGCATTGTGCATCGTGTTGTTTATTGGCATGAATAGTTTTACGAATATTTCTCAGTAACGTCTTGTATTGTTGTTGTTATAAATACGTACAGTGAGTAACATTAATATTCGGTTTTTTATTTTCTTCAGTATATGTTGCTTTCTTGTATTAAAAACATAAAAAATTCGGAAGTTTTATATTTGGATACTAATTATATATATTTAAAGAATGAGATCATTTTTGGTGCACTTAAGCGAGGGTTATCCTTTATATTTTGCAAAATTTTTCCTTCTTCCCGTTCAGTCAATTTCTTCGGGCGCCCTTTTTGTTTAATTGATAATACTCTTCCTTCTTCCCTGTATCTTCTGACTATGTCGCCAACAGTACTTCGTTTCATGTTCAACATTTCAGCAATTTCACTATAGGTTTTCTTTTTAACATAGTAATTAACAACGAGTTCTCTTTTTTCAATTGATGTATTTTTGCCCTTGCGCCCCATTGCGTTTATTTACTTAACTTATTATTTGCAGTTAAAATGACGTTGTATTTTGAGGTAAGATAGTAAGGCGAAATAACGGCTTTTGGTTTAAATACTTCAAATTCAACATTTAAACCGAATTTGAAACACAGGGTGTCACTCATTTAAAAAAACCGAATATTAATGTTACATGAATGTTTTTAGTTTTATTATGTTTATAATTGTTTCTTTTTCATTTTGCTAGATTTTATTTTGAAAACTGTATGATCTCATTCTCAAAATATGTATATATAATATGCAAACATAAAATTTGAGAATTTTTATTTTTTTTATAAAAGAAAATTAGATATAAAGACGAAATTAAAAAACCGTAAATTAATGTTACTCACTGTATGTAAAATTTACATTTATATATGAATATCAGCTGCTTTCATTCTTGCCGTTTGTTATTATTTTTGTTTATCTTCAGCGAGATAAATACAATAAGCTATAAAGATGTATTACAGAGATGTGCTGTATTAAAAAAAAAAATGATACTATTACTACGCTGGCTTACATATACAGAAACTGCGCATGGCCATTGTGCTATGAAAACTCCATTGATTTTTTAAATATCAGTATATTAGAATTATTTATTGAATTCGTTTTATGTTTATTACATATTCAAAACATATTTTGTGTGTTAAAATTTTAAATTTTCAAATTAATTTAAGACTTATACCCGGCTTATACCCTAAAAGAGCTTTTCCCCTAAAAGCGGGTGCAGCTTTAGTGAGGCCATGCTTTTATAGTAAGTTCGTACCGAGTTTCATTGATGTGTGACTTATTTCGAAAGCTATACCGAAAACTTAGGGTGCTTAAAAAGTACCACGCCCCTCGTCCAACGCCCATAAAATGTTACCAATGGAACGGCTTGCGTAAATTGAGGTTGAATACTGTATTCCAAGGTTGGGCGACCTATAATTCCAAAACTGTTCGATATCGAAAATTTGAGGTGTATTTAAGGTGCCTTTTACGATCGGCACCAGACTTAACAGGGACACTCTCAAGGCTTTGGTTTAAAAATTGGCTTTGTGGTTTCGGAGTCTTAATGTGATATAAACATATACCCACACACGTATATACATTAAGTCGCCTCACGCTCCTTAAAAAAAAAATTTGTTCGGTCCGGTTCTTCAAAATAATCTATGGTTTATGTTATGATGATCCCCAAAATATTTCGACTAAAAATATTGGATGGTATGGTGGTTAAAAAAAAAACGATCTGAAATTATAGTAATGAAAAAATTCTTCTGCATCAAAAAATCCTAAATTATTACCGTGGGGCCAAAGATTATACGCATTTTTATGGATTGTTTTAACTTTTTTCGTATTATTTTCACTAAAATTCAATTAATTTTTTTCACACTACTTTTGTCAATGAATTGTAAAATGTAAACTGAAAAAATGTGTAAATTTTTTTGTAATTTCATTCAATTTAATTCTTCTCTTTTCACTATATAATTCAAAAGATAATTTATTTGACTAAAAGTAAAATGGCAAAACAAAAAAGTAGTCTTAATGTGACTTTTACTAAAAATAATAAAAAAAAAAAGTTAAAAAAATTGATGAAAATCCGCATTACCTCTGGTTTGCCTGTAAAAATTTAAAATTTATTGGTGTAGATTGGAAGAAATTTTTTTTTACTATTTTTTCTGACCGTTTGTTTTTGTTGACCAGTACATATTTTTACAAAAAAATCGATTTTTAGACTATATTTCAAACAATTACGTGGCATACTGGTTGAGGTGCGTGGCTTTTATGCGGATTAACCCAGGTTCGAATCCCATCTGACACAGAAAGTTTTTTCAATTGAATTAATTTTTCTGTTCGGCCGTCGCCTATCTGCAGACAATGGCAAACCTCCAATGTCGCGATAAAACTTGTAAGTCCAGTTCTCGATCATTTGTGTTCAAACATTTCACAACACAATTGATCATAAGAATCTCGGTCAAAGTATTCCAAGGGTTGAAATGGCCATTTCGTTTTTGTTTTTTTTTTATTTCACACCATTACAGCTCACGAATGGCTATCGCTGGAGTCGAAATATTTGGGGAATCATCATAACATAAAGCAAGCATTCTATAGAGGATTCTAAAGAGGAACCGACCCGAACAACTTTTTTTCGTGAAAGCCTTAGTATACATACATACAGTTTTTATAGGCGTGGCAACATTTATTTATATATATATAGTGACCGCCACTTGGTCCCATTGCACCTACATACCAAACTTCAGTATTAAAACGTGTACAGCTCGGAAATTACAATGATTTATGAAAAGTCAGTGTAGATAAAGTGCGACACGTCCATTTTTATAAAGGTTCTGGCAGTAACCATATGAACTAATGTACCAAATTTTAGACTTCTACTGCAAAAAAGTCTGATATATATCCATTTTACAGATTTGTGGGTGGTAAAAGTGGGCGCGGAAACATTTATA
Organism: Coremacera marginata; assembly: GCA_914767935.1. Lineage (NCBI taxonomy): Eukaryota > Metazoa > Arthropoda > Insecta > Diptera > Sciomyzidae > Coremacera > Coremacera marginata. Next base: position 99,939,904 of record OU612044.1, read on the forward strand.
TGTAAAGTGACCGCCACTTGGACCATAGCACCTTCATACCAAGTTTGACTATCAAAACGTTCACATCTCAGGAATTAAAATTATTTCTAACAGATAGCTCTGGCAGCTAGTGCTTACTTAGTTATAATTCTTAATTGTAATTTACTATAATATAAAAATAAATAATATAAAATTATAAGTTATGTGTTTATATAACTCCAATAATTTTTCAATTATTAAAGGTTATATTTTATCGAGCTCAAGGTCAATGTTGCTCTCCGAAGAAAACAACTGAAGGAAAAACAACTAACAACAACAATACCCTATATAGAGTATCAATCACATAGCAGACTAGACAGCTGTTTCGTTGGCTCAACACCAACTCATCAGTAACCTTTTTTCGTGATTCTTGCTGTGATCCACTAAACTCTTAATTTTCTATTTGTTTCACGAATGCAATTAGTAAATTACCCTGAATTGCGGTACGAGAATACAAATGATATGAATATTAATATATATATATATATTAGGGCGGGTTGATTTAAAAATCGTTCAATGCTCTGTGAAAATCGTATTCTAGGGATCAAAATAAGAAACTTTGCCGAAGGAACCATACCTCTAAAACGAATTCTGATGTCCCCCAATTTGGGTCGAACTTTTGGGTAGGGGCAAATTTTGAAAAATCCCACTTTGACCCATTTAGAGTGCTCCAATCGAGTCCAAATGTATGACCGACCCCCACTAACTTTGGAGGCTTGACCCACCCATGCCAGTGGCAGACCCCCTGGAACCCCCTGTGGGGTTCCCCATACAAACATTTCAAAAAATCACAAGTTTTGGCACTTTACATGAAAAAATCAGCGAAATGGCTATGTTTTTTCTTTATTTTTATTTATTTATTTATAATAATATTTATTATTTATTTATAATAATATCTATTTTTTCTCTTTTGAAATTTATTTAGTCAGAACATATGTAAATGAAAAAATTAATTTAAGTTAGTTATAGAAAAGAAACTAAAAAAATTATTGTTTGAAGTCTTTTTTACTTTCAAGTCTGGGCAATTTCGCACGGCTCTGTAATGTCGTCGCCATAACAGCCTCTACATTTTCCGGTATAACCCGTTTGGAAACGCTAGCTAGCAATTGAACATGTCGTTCCGTTCCATGTATGTGTGATGCAATTTTTGGATCATTAAACGGTGGATCATCTTAATTTAAATATTCTTTCAATGTATCGTACGGAATGCTTCGCGTAAATGGTGGTTCAAATACATTATTTATGTCATTCATATTGATCATTTCCGTGTAACTTGTGCAATTAAACTTTATATCTGGTTTTTTATAAGCTCTAAGTTGCGTTGGGTCGTCAACATCTGTTCGATAGCGTAGAATTATGTTGATAGCACAGTCGCGTTTTTCTTTGCTATCATCAAACAACATTGATAACAAGATATTTTCCGAATGCGCATAATATGAATTATCTGTAATTACTTGATTGACAATTTTGCGTTAACGAGGTTCTAGAAATCGTGACCAACTAATAAAGTTGAAAAATAATGCACTGCCGTACACGACAGAGCTGTAATACTTGATATTGAAGTACATTGGCACATAACATTTAATTACAAATTCAACCAGAATTCTTAAATTTGCATCTGGATTTTCCGTTGTCACATATAATCGTAATAATCTAGCGGCCTTGGTGAGCCACCGAGAATGTACAATTTTCCCTGGTTTGATGTTAGCCAGATCCACCGAAACCACGCCGCTAGAAATTGCATGGGCCATGTCGTATAAGTACTTCGAATCGGTGGAAAATTAAATTTTTTTCTGGAGCGGGGGCATATTTTGCAACTCAATTTTCTGGAAGCCGTCCACCACCTGAAAATATATAATAATAAAATAGTTAAAAATGGTTGACAATTATAATAAATGAGTGATAGCAATAACTTACCGGAAGAGTTTCACAAGTTTCGATTTGACGGCTCAGTTTTCCGGTTGCCGATCTTGGTCCAGTGCTGGTTGATTTATCCAAAGCTTCAAACAAATGCCGAAACGGAAGTTCGTTGAAGTGTAGAAGGCAAACGAACCAATGCAATGGTCTTTTTAACATAATTCGAATCGTCGTATAATTCCACCGTGTGGGCCAGTGTTTGTTGGCTCACCGTCAGTGCATATTCCAATTAATGCATCCAGTGATATATTTTTATCGTTGAAAAAATCATTTAATTTGGTTGTTTTGTATTCAGCGGTTTCATGTTCCAGTCTTACGTAACCAATCAACTCAGAATAGGGTTGTCTCAAAATAACAAGATGAGGTTCTTTTACCATCCTAGTATGATACTTCTCATCAACTTTAGCTGTTGTTAAAGTATCATCTTTTCTGCCATCGAATGAAAACGCTAACAAATTGGTATGATCTAACTGTTTGCGAACCACTTCTTGTCTGCATTTCTCTTTTTCTCTGCGAACTTTCGATTTATCCATGATAAGAGGTTTGCCATGCTTATCTTTCATTTTAAAATCTTGGAAAAGAGCGGTTCCCAATGCCGATGCTACTCTATCAGGCACACAAATCTGTCACATACCAAGGCAAAGTTAAAACAATCGTATCTCTCTGTGTATTGTGAACTTGTGCTTCTATCCATATCTTCTTGAACTGGTGGCGGTGCGTATGTTGAATCATCGGGATCTTGGTATGTTGGCATTGATGACATAGACGTTGCTCTTTGCTCTTCAGTTTCCATCACAACTGCATCCATTGTTAGTCTTCTCTGATTATGTTGATCGTGCATGAACTCTTTGAGGCGTTCGGGAACCCAGCCGCATGCACATGGAGCTGCCTTCAAATCGCATTTACATGTTCCAATGTAAAAAATTGTTTCCAGAGATTTTACATACTCTGTAAATTGTTGGGTTTTGTTTCTTCTCTTGATTTGCTCTTGATACTTGTCAAGCAATTTATTCAAATTATTAAATACACTTTTTTTCAGCATTATTTCCATACCAAGTTTTTCCCAAATTCCATTCAACTTATCTTGTACTTGAATAGTGAATGATTTATGGGAAAACTTTTTTTGTTTTGTTTTAGCACGTTCGCTTAAGTAAAAATAATATCTCAAGATATCCAGATGGGTTGGCAAATTAAGATCAGTCAAATCAGTAGACACACCAAAAACAGTAACATCGTGCTTGGGTATATGACTCATTGGGTTTTCGATAGTTGTTGATGTTGTTGTTGCTTCATCTTGCGGTGTAGAGGATGGTGGATTCATTGTAAACTTTTTGATTTGGAATGGTCAACTTCACTTATTATTTTTTTTTCAATATTTTTTTTTTTCAAATTAGCACTTCACACTTTGAGTTCTTCACAACGACTTAATGCATTCACAAAAACTGTTGCGTTATATATGGTCTACGAGACGAGGTAATAAGAATGAAATGGTAATTTCAATTCTACCTGCTGTGTCTTGTGGTGGCTTAAAAACGCACACAAGCAATTTTAGGATCTGCAATTGTGTCACAGTGATACCTTAATTTTTTAAAAGGGTTGCGGTACATTCCAGTGATACCTTAATTGTTAAAATGGTTGCATAAAACGCGCATTTCTTAAGAAGGTGCTATAAAATACCCACAAAAAGGGTTGTAAAACCAACCTTCATTTCCTAAGTAGGTGCTATAAAAAAACTACACAAGTAAGCTTACGACATGCAGCTGTGTCTTGTGGTGCCTTTAAAAACGCACACAAGCAATTTTCCGATTTGCAATTGTGTCACAGTGATACCTTCATTTTTTAAAAGGGTTGAATAAATTTCTAAAGAGAAAAAAAACTCCAAAAAGAAAAAAACATAGGCATTTCGCTGATTTTTTCATGTAAAGTGCCAAAACTGGCGATTTTTTGAAATGTTTGTATGGGGAACCCCCAGGGGGGTTCCAGGGGGTGTGCCACTGGCATGGGTGGGTCGGGCCTCCAAAGTTAGTGGGGGTCGGTCATACATTTGGACTCGATTGGAGCACTCTAAATGGGTCAAAGTGGGATTTTTCAAAATTTGCCCCTACCCAAAAGTTCGACCCAAATTGGGGGACATCAGAATTCGTTTTAGAGGTATGGTTCCTTCGGCAAAGTTTCTTATTTTGATCCCTAGAATACGATTTTTACAGAGCAATGGGCGATTTTTTTGCCTCCCCACAAATCGACCCGGGCTAATATATATATATATATACAGGGTAGCCCTTATTCTTAGCGCTCATCTGGCAACACTGTAACTTTCCGCAGTGATGCCAAATCGACTAATGACATACCGCGTTTGAAGCGTCATTCCAAGCAAATGTTTACAATGGAACAGTACACGCCACGCGAACGCTCTAAAATTGTTGAAATTTACATTCAACAAAACAAGTCAATAGTGAATACTCAACGTGCTTTCAAAAAAATAAATAAAGTGAAAAGTGCGCCTTCCAAGAAAACAATTTATCGTTTGTATGAAAGATTTACAAGTGGTAATACTCTTGGTAACCCAAAGAGGCCAAATAAAAAGCGACCAAGGCGATCGGATGAGAATATTGCAGCCGTACGAGCCAGTATTGAGCAGTCACCAACAACATCCCAAAATCGCCGTTCTCAGCAGCTCGGCATTCCCCGATCCACTTTACAACGCATTTTACGTGTTGATTTGAATTTGTTTCCGTACAAAATTCAATTGGTAAGCAAATTGTTGCCTACCGATAAGCCACGTCGATTGGAATGGGCCCAAAGAGTCATCGAAATGGCTGAAGAAGACGAGCAATTTTGGCATAAAATTATCATGAGCGATGAAGCTCATTTTCAGTTGAACGGAACGGTAAACAAACAAAATTGCCGTATTTATGCCACTGAATATCCACAAGAGATTCAAGAGGAACCTCTTCACGATGCAAAAGTCACTGTTTGGTGCGGCGTTTGTGCTAAAATGCTCATTGGGCCGTTCTTTTTCGAAGATGATAATGGCCACAGAGTTACTGTCAATCAGGAGCGTTATAGCGATATGATAAACAATTTTTTCATGCCAATCTTAGCGTATCAGGCACTACTGGTTTCAACAAGACGGCGCGCCACCACACACAAGCCGCACTACAATCGATTTTTTGAAGCAATTGTTCCCTGGCAGTTTGATGTCAAAAAATGGTGATTTCGATTGGCCGCCAAGATCACCAGATTTAACGCCTCCAGACTTCTTTTTGTGGGGTTATTTGAAATCAAAGGTTTATGTCAACAAGCTAAAGACCCTAGAAGAGCTGAAAACCAACATCCGTCAAGAAATAACCGCCATTCCCATCGAAATGTTGAAGAAAACCATGGAAAATGCTGCAAAACGGGCACAATATGTCGTAGAGGCCAATGGCGACCATTTACGAGATATCATATTCAAGAAATGATGTAAGCAAATCTACTTGAACCCAATTAAATGATATTCATGACGAACAGACAAAAAATTGTGGTTTTTTTGATTTATTTAAAAATTAAATGGGCGCTTCGAATATGGGCAGCCCTGTATTATATATATTCATATATATATACATATATTATATATATTCATATATATACATATATTATATATATTCATATTCATATATATTATATATATTCACCGCCCCTTAGAGCACCTGCATTACAAGTGTTACTATCAAAACGTGTACATCTCAGGAATAAGCATGATTTCAAAAAAATGGGCGTATAAATGCTAACCGCCTCATTTTGTATATCAAAAATGCAAACCAACAACAAGCAAAACACGAGAAGCAATATAATTTTGTGTATAAAAAAGTATTGCTTCTCGTGTCTTACTTGTCGCTGGCTTACGTTTTTGATTTACAGAATAAAGCAGTAGGACCACGTGTGGGCGATAGAGCTAATTTGGGTTGTATGAGAGGTACCACGCCCACTTGGCCAATCAGCACCAAACTTTATTATTTTTTTTTTTAATTTGGATTTGAAATTTCAAATCAAAATCAATGATTTAAAAAATCATTGATTATGAAGTTTCAAGTCCCAATAATTCATTTTTGAAAAAATTAATGCATTCATTTTTAATATAAATCACATGATTTAACATCACAAATGATTGTATTCTTTTACAGCTCTACCACATACCCACATACATACATCCATTTTTATATATATAGAAGAAGATAAGTTCTTTGCATGGGAAAAATAAAAAAATTCATATTTTTCCGAAATATTTATTTCCATTTATTAAACTTAAGATTGAATTAAATTTATCACCAAATATATCAAACAAAAAATTTTACGTCTACGATAATATCGAACTGCGTCTTTTGTTTACATAAAATAAGGGTATGTCAAATAACTGGATAACCTTGTAATGGCTGCATTTTATCCGAAAGAGCGCTCAGGTATCGAAATAGCATAAAGTGATACTTTCTGCCGAACTATTGTTTTTTTCGAAACGGCAAACAGCTGTTCGTCAATAAATGCTTTTTGTCTCAAATTTATTTTTATTATGTTCTGTGTGCACACGTTTCAAATAAAAAGTTTTAATTAAAAGCTATATTAAGCAATTTAATAATTAATACATTTAATATGTGGCATTGTCATCACTCAAAATAAAGTGAGAGATGAAGTAGCATAAAATATGCTTGCTACCTAAGATGGCGACCGCTCAGAGAACATGTTAAGCGAACGCTTTATGCTATTCCATTTAGCCTGAAAGTTGTTCAACAGCTACGTAGCAAATTTTCTGAATGCTATCATGGTTGTACCCGCTGAACGCAGCCATTTATCTTTGCTGTTTTTGTCTGATGCTGGGACAGTTTTTGTGAGAGGTGAAAAATTCGCTACCACCTGGTTTTCTTACAGCATGGTTTTAAGTAGTTGCATGATATCCAACATAATATTTTACGCAAATATATGATCAATGCAATTTTGTAAGATTTAGATATACGCATATGTCATTTCGTACCTGGGCAATATTTATGCCATCCAAGAAAATTCTTAAGAAAACAGAGTTGAGAACTCTGATGGCATGAAACTTTCACAAATAGTTAGTCGTGAAAATAAAATTCCAATTACTATGTGAAAATATGCAAACTTTGCTTGGCAATAAAAGGTAAAATATAAATACTTACTGACTTACTTAGGTGGCCGTAACATCCCGTGTTCGGGTTTTGGCCGACCTCATCAGCTCTCGCCAGGTGCCTCTGCTTTGCGCGCACCTTCTCCAATCGGATACAACAAGTGCGGTTAGGGCTTCCTCGGCTTGGTCCATCCATCGGAGGCATGGTCTCCCTCGTCGTCGTTGACCAGCGACCCTTACCTCGAGCACCTTTTTCGCTGGAGCTTCGTCGTCCATACGATGGACATGACCCAGCCAGCGTAGTCGCTGCACAGTTATACGCCGAACTACGTCAATGTCTTCGTAGAGCTCATACAGGTCGTGGTACATTCGGATGCGATAGTCATTGCCGACTCGAACAGGACCGAATATTTTGCGATCTGAAAATGAATACACGGATACACAGTGTGTGCCGAGATTGTGGAGACGGCACTTCTCCAATTTACTTACTGGCGACGATTCCACCAATGCCGCTCATGAAGAGCGCAGTTCAGTGCCACCAATCAACGATGACGGAGTGGAAGTATCACCACCTAGCCATGAAGAGGTTCGAGTTGCTATCCAACGACTCAAAAACAATAAAGCAGCGGCTGCTGAAGGCATGTCAGCTGAATTGTTTAAAACTGGAGGCGATGAATGGATAAGGCGCATGCAGCAGCTCATCAGCAAAATATGGCTAGCGGAAAGCATGCCCGACGATTGGAATCTCAGCGTACTTTGCCTTATATTTAAGAAAGGAGACCCAACAATCTGCGCCAACTATTAGTCTTATTTCCATCGCATATAAGGTTCTCTCAAGCGTACTGTATGAAAGATTAAAGCCGATTACTAATACACTGATTGTCCACCATAGACCAGATTTTTACGCTACAACAAATTCTGAAGAAAGCCCACAAAAATCAGATTGACTCACACTAACTCTTTGTCGATTTTAAAGCTGCGTTCGATAGGCTGAGAAGGGATTGCCTATACGCAACAATGTCTGAGTTCGGTATACCTGCAAAGTTGATTAGACTTAGCAGAATGACGTTGAGCAACACACGCAGCTCCATCAAGGTAGGAAATGACCTCTCCGAAAGAGTTTTCAGGCAAGGCGATCCAATGTCTTGCGATCTCTTCAACATCATCATGGAGGGGATCGTACGAAAGGCCGGTGTGCATCGCAATGGCACCATTTTCTATAAAGGTGTCCAGCTCCTTGCGTACGCTGATGATATTGATATTGTTGGCAGAACCAAGAGAGATGTTACCGCTGCTTTCGCCGCTATCGAAAAGGAATCAGTCAAAGTGGGTTTGACGATAAATGACTGTAAAACAAAGTATATGCTGTCTACAAACAAGGGAGCGCGGCGTTTAGACTCCCACGTTTCATCCGGCAGCTAAAACTTTGAAGTAGTCAAGGAGTTCGTTTACCTTGGCACCGCCATTAATACCAAAAACGAAATCAGCCTGGAGATAAAGCGAAGAACAATAATTGCTAATAGGTGCTATTACGGGCTCAGTAAGCAACTAAGTTCCAGAGCCCTCTATCGATTAACAAAACTAACACTCTACAAGACGCTCGTTCTACCTGTGCTGCTTTATGGTGCTGAGGCATGGGTATTTCCGCAAATTGATGCAGCTGCTCTGGAGGTGTTCGCGAGAAAAGTTCTTCGCAAAGTCTTCGGAAAATAAGAGCATGCATGTAATTGTTTGAGTGTTAGATTCCTGTAACACAACTTAAAGATTAAAGCATTAATGTGCGGAATCCATGCAATTTTTCGTACTTGAAAGCGAAGTTTCAGCAGAAAAAGAAGAGCTTTCCTTTTTCATATCTCACTTTGAATAGCGAGGGCTTGTGAAAAATTAAATTTTTCAAAAACATTGACAAATTCAACTACTGAAGAAATTGTCTAACTTTGAAAGCATATATTAACCAAAATAAAGGGATGCAATAATCAGTTAAGGTTGAAAACAGCGTATTGCATATATAATAAACAGGTGATATGTATTATTTTTATGGGATTGCAAAGTGATTTCTTTTACCCGGCGTTTCCACAGGCAATCAATAATTGCCGATCAGCTGTCATTTCGCCAGACAGATATGAGCCATATCAAAACAAAGTTGGCAAGTTGGCATCTTGATATAAGCATTTGTGAGATGACGTCAAACAAGAATATTTGCTGAAGAATTGAAGAGCTTAAAATTTAAAAAAATTGCAAGAGTTGCTGATCAACAGCACAAAAGGAAAAAACAAATTTTTTTAAATTTAAAGAAGCGTTTTGCTAAGAAAACAAAACGAAATGAAACAATTGGCTGTCAAACTACCAAACTTACAGTTCATGGAAAGCAGTAGTTATCAAGATATTTATCGTATATTTATCGTATTATATATTGCTCTTCATGAGCAATGAGCGGTTTCCATTGGCAATATGCTATGTCGTCTGACATAAGTATCAAGATATAAACTATTGCATGTGGAGACTCAACTCACACGATGATTGCCAATCAAACAATCTACTCTTTTGTTGTTGCTTTCAATAGAAATCTGTCAAAAGGACTGAAAGCGAGAGCGGATGTACACAGATTGCAGGAATCAAATTTATTCATTTTTATACCCCAACGCGTACTGCGTAAAGGGTATATTAACTTTGTCGTTCTGTTTGTAACGCCAAGAAGGAGGCGTGGCAGGTATAGAAAAGTATATATATTTTTGATCAGCATCATCTCCTGAGTCGATTTCCGAGTGTCCGTCTGTCTGTCCGTCTGTCGACACGATTACAGCCGCAATTTTAAAGCTATCGCGATGAAATTCAAAATATAAGTTTATTTTTAAAAAAATTAAGATCAAGTTCGAAAATGGGCCAAATCGGATGAAAACCACGCCTACCTCCCATACAAAGTGACTTTATATTAACCGTAAAATGTCTTTTAAATCCACAAAAATTGAAGAAATGCCTTGGAATTTGGCAGGTGAGCTTTGCTCTTAGTCGTGGTCTTAATCCTGGCTATGAAACTTGGAAAAATTGGATAAAGACCATGCCTACCTCCCATTCAAAATGGCTTTATTTCAAAAGTAAAATCTCTTAAAAATCTGGTCAAATACAAGAAATGTCTTTAAATTTTGCATATAGGCTTTGATATATAACATAGACCATCACTATAATGTTTAGCAAAATCGAATGAAAGCCACACCACCTCCTTAGAAATTGGCTTTATTTTAAACTCTTAAAAATCCACAAAAATTAATGAAATGTCTTGAAATTTTTCACATTAGCTTTGATATTTAATATGAACCATCTCTATGATATATGGCAAAATTGGATCGAAACCACGCCTACCTCCCATACAAAGTGACGTCATCAAATAGGAAAACTCGTTAATATATAAAACTGAATGTCATTGTGTATATCGTGGCTAAAGTCTTCGAATATACTTCCATATGGCCGCGGGGGGTATTTTAGCTTCGGTACCCTGCCGAAGCTCCATCCTTACTAGTTTTAATTGCTGTAGATGTTAGACATCAGCAATCTGACAGTGTTGCTGGGTGGCGAAATACAATTTTTGCTGAGTATAAGTATCTAAAAAGTTATTTTGCTAAAGACACGTAGTACTTTTTACAATAACATAATGGAAAAATCGTTGCATGTGTAAAATGGATTCGCGTTTCTTTTTATTCTAATTAAAAAAGGACCTGCCTTATATTTTCGCTGGCGCTTGAAAATGCCGCGGCTCTCAGTTTATATTTTTTTTTTTTTTTTAACTAAATATTTCAGCTCACGCTTAATGTGCACTTCAGCTTATTAAGTAAAAAGGCAGCTAGTTGAAGCTAGAAAACTTAATGGCTTTATTTTCACAATCCTTTTGTTTTCATAGAAGGTTAACGGTATTTTAGTTTTACAAAATAAATAACATAATTGAGTTAAATTAACATATGTTGTGATTGACTGAAAAATTGTAAACAAAGCAAATGTTCTAAAGTGCGAATATAATAACATAGTGTGCGTTAGTGAATACAATATAAGTGAATAAAATAATAAATTGAGTGTAATATTATCAAGTAATAAACGAAACTGTTAACATAATTATGTGTGCAAGTTAATATAATATAGAGTGCAATAACCTTATTTACCTAAATTTACTTTTACCTAAAGAAAAAGTGGTTAACTGAAATGACTAAATTTAATGGCAGTAGTGATTGTGTTGGTACTCTACTTCTGAGTACCTTACACATGAAACCCTTATTCTTAACAAGTGAATTAATAAAGTAAAAAAAGAAAAAAACGGACAAAAAAGTGTGTTTTTGGAACAAGAAATGTGTAAGCACTAATATTAAGTTGTAATACTTGAAATTTTATACTTAAATGTATTTATATCTCTCATACATTTTTTTTCAGATAGACAATTATGGCGGCTTACTCAGGAGTTGTAGTGATGTTGCTTATTCCTTTGTTGGAAGCAAAATGCGAGCTGTGGGCAGTGCGCGATCCCAGCTACCAGAATAGAAGCAAGATGGAGAGTGCGCTAAGTTCCATTTCAACACTTATATTCATATTCACACAGTACCTGAGTTTTTTCGAATATCCAAATCAGATTTAGATAACGATATGCAGTGACGAAATCAATTACACAGCTAGATGGCGTTGTGAACATATGCAAATCGTAATAAAAATTCGATTTGCATTACGACGTTACATTCATTTTTTCACTGTAAATCGATGTCTAAATGCCATTTGAATGCTGGAATAAACGTAAGTATTATGAAAATAAGCGTAAATATTTTTTTTCATTTTAATTTTGAAGTGTCAAGAAGACTTAAAACTTTTTTATGAGTTGATAGAAATCATTTAAGACTGAAAAATGTAACGAAGCATTGAAGAATAATTTTGTTTTAATTTTGTTGCTTACTGTATACATTTTTGAAATGCTTTAAAATTAGTAATAAGTTTGTTTTTTCGTCATTGAAGGCTGTTTGTTTTTATTAAATAAAATTTTAATTCAATTAATTAAACATAATATATGCGTTAATAACAAAAAAACAAGGGGACATTCAAGCAATTTCAGATTAATAAATTAATCTTAAATTAATTCCTGTTTTTATAGTACGAAATAAAGTGGAGGAGATGAAGTACTGTATTTCAAAGAAATGTTAAACGCAGATTGGCGTTCGTGTGAGCTACCAACAATCAAAATTTAAGAGCGTTTGAAAAGTTCATTGATTGCCAACCAAACTATCCCGTGTAAGTTGGCTATTAGAGTTTGCGGCCGATGAACAAGAGTGGCGATCAGGGTTGCATTTTTCGGTTCACAAACACATGCAAACCTTCTTTGAGGTTATGTCTTTTTAAGTTTCCTATCTTTAGGCAGAACCAAAATGGACGATTGCAACTTGTCGAACGTCTGACAAGTTGAGACGCTAGCAGTTCGGTTCTTACGGAACAAAACGTATGGATAAGCTGTTACGTTCAGCTTCGTTAAATTACGTTTGTTCATTTTGGGCAACAACATTGAATTACATTAAAGCGAACATTTTCGTCTCTACTCGTTACGGAGCAACTCGTCTATTTTGGTTGGGCCAAGGTTGATTTATAAGGTTGTCGCAAGGGAGAGAGCGAGTACCCATAATTGCCAAATCGAAGTTGACATCTCATAGAAAATCTAGAAGTGCTCACTTTTATCATCCGTTTTTCTTTCGTAGTCATTTGCAGAATTGGCTGGTTTTGGCAATTATGGGTACTGAGAAGAGAGTGCGATCAGCCCTGAGACAACCTTATAAATCAACCTTGGGTTAGGCCCCTTGCTTTCAGTCAGTAGTGCCAAGTGTAGGGATTTTTGGCTTTTTGTAATTTTTTCAAAAATTTTATATGTAGGGAAAGATTTCTTATTTTTGTCGAATTGTAGCGATTTTCCTCAATTGCAGATTTCCGTAACAACTGAAACTATATATTTTAATTGTAAACTTTAAAATTTATTAAGTGTATCATAAGAAATTCGTAAATCTGGTAATACCTTATTAATATGAAGTAAATATGTGGCACTTCAATAACAATGACAAGTTTGTTATTATGTGGTTTACTTGATTTGCATGATACAATGATAAGGTAGGCCCATGATACTAAGTGCTCTCATGCGTCAACGAAGAGTGGATAATGAGAAGCAACATTAATGTCAAAACGACGAATTTCGTAGAAATTGCAAATGAAGAAAATATTTTATGTTTCCAAGTTGCAAACAGTGCGGTCGCGGGAATTAAATTTGTGCTAATTTGAGTGAAAATATTATATAAAAAGTGTAATAAAAACTATAAAATGTGAAAGAAGTCTTAAAATTTCAAAAAAACTTGTAACAGTTTTAACCTAAAAACAACTGCGAAACGTGAGCATAAAGAAATTCGCGATGAACAGCTGATTTTGACATCAATCTAGCTTTATTCTGCTTTCTACTCCATTCCTCTCCGTGATGACCTTACCTTATAATTCTGCCATGCTTGATTTGTACAATTTTGTTTATGCGTACCAGAGATCTGCAACGAGTCACGTTTTTGCGACTTATAGTGATTCATGCAAAACCGAGTTGTAGTGCGTGCACTTCAAACAAAAACCACCACTACTACTCGAAGCACTCTTGCTACAGAAAGAAAATCATAGTTCAATGTTTGATTCGTCAATCGAACGTCAAAGTCTACCAAATACTCTGCAACATCAAAGAACTTGTTATAAATCATACCGAAAACCCATAGCTCAAACAAAGTACTCATAGCTCAAGCTAAAGTCCCATAGTTCATTAGGAATGCGTGCGAATTTTTCCAGTCAAACGCAGTGGCTGTTTTTGAACTTACGCTCGCTGTTAGAAGAGAAGCAGGGTTACCATAGAATTTTTTATAACGAAATACATTTAATTGGATTTTAAGATGCAGTAAACACTTTTTTATAGAATTTCGCTGTGCGTTTCACGAAATGATGTAAAAGTAAAATAACACACCTTGTATATAAAGGGAACTTCTCCAAAAGAAATAATAAAAATAAATTTCAATTTAATAAAGTTTGTTTATTTAAATTCAGCAAAATAATTATATAAGTAACTTCACGTATATTCACATAAAAAAAAGAAAATACATTATTTAAATATGATAAATCAGCAGTTCTGACTCAATTGATAAATCAGCAGAGTGTAGTGATAGCCATATAGTCAATAGCATTAGAACAATTCAATAATAGCATTTATCAAACTAAAATTCTTAATTTATACCAGAGCTGGTAACCCTGAAAAACACATCATTCCTTTGAAGTGCTTGTGCATGTTGTTCACAACATGTTGTACTTATTGAAATGAAGTTAGAATCATACCGACTACGTTCGACTGTGAGTCAGAGTATGACTCTTGAAGCATTGGATTTAAGTTGCGTGTTATGAATGCTTCAACATTTTTAATAAGTGAATATGAAGTAGAAGCCAAATGAATGCGTATATACTCGAGTCAACTATGTTTATAATGACTTGCTGCAGATCTCTGATGCGTACATACGTCATCTCTGCAGGCCGCAAGCCATATTATGCAGTGAAATATCATATTCTATTTGCAATACTAGATCTCATTTACAAGTAAATAAAATTTTGAAATTTTAAATGTACATCATTTCTATACATTAACTATACAGAATTGCATTTTAATTTTTAAATTCGTGGGTTGTTTATGCTATTTCCATGTTATTTTATATTCATGTTATATTTTTCATTCTAATTTTTTTTCACTTTTATGCACTTCCAAAAATTTTTGTAAAATTTGATTACCTCTTTTCGCAAGTATCATGTGTTTATATAACACTATTTTTTCGTTTTCTGAAAAATTTAATAAAAGTGTAAGGAAAAAGGAAAGTGGGTGTAGGGAAAAAGGGATTTTTTATTCATAAGCGCAGATTTCTGAAAAGAATCTCCTGGCCATTACGGCTTTCAGCTTATTAAGATATGCGGCACTCATTAACAAACCGTTACAGCCGCATGCTAAAACACTAAACATTTAGAAACACTTGCTTGAATTATACCAACCTTATCTAGCAATTCATCACAAAATCATTATTTCTAATAAAAACTCATTCGATTTAAATCAGGATCCTATTGTATTAAATATATTGTCGTATATTCAGAACTATCTAAAACATATGAACATTGCCAAATAAATTTATTTTCTTGCTTGGTTGTTTTGACGTGCCAGATCCTTTGGGTAACTTCGCAGTGGCGGAGTTCGAATACGTCGATCTTCCTTTGATCGATTGCGAACAACTTTTGAATGGATTGCACAAGAAACACAATAGTGAAGTTTTGCATATAACTTTGGCAACGTATAAACTATAAATATATTATTAAGACTTCAATAAAATCCCTTAACGTACACATACCATCCCATATAGAAGCTTCTGATATATCACGGACTGCAGCAGCTTCGACTATATTGCGAATAACAAATTTTTTAATAGCTTTATCCTTAGGTACACAACGTGCACAATTAGTGCAACGAACAGGTTTAACATGACCCCGGTTATGTTTACAACGTCCACCATTCCGGCGTTTTTTAGTCTGTAATTATGAAGATATAGATTATGCGCTTATAAGCTCATCAATAAATTCTCCTAAGCAATAATTAAAAAATAATATATTAAAAATACTTGCCATGACTTCGTGACTTGATTTTCCTGGCAGCAAGAATAAAAGAAAGAATTTTTGACTTACAGATGAAGTAAGTTTCGGAATCAATTGAAGCGATTGTAATTTAATGAACTCGTACCTTAACATCGATAACCACTTCACTTTACAGTTTAGACGTTCACACTTAAAACTTATATATGCTTACGCACTTTCTACAAGAGCACATACAGGGCTTTCATAACGTATGACGATGGTATAATGCCGCGTTTCCATGTGATCTTCTATTTTCTTCTAATATAACAAATTTTTTGTAAGAAAAAAATACCATGTGAGCCCTACTTTATGGCAGTGATGAATGGGAGTGTGAAACAGGTATACCTTTTTCATTTTTATAGCATGTGATATCCCCTGTGATGCTAGGAGATCGAAAAAGTTCAACTTTTTGAACTTTAGTTATGAAAGTTGATCACATGCTATAAATAAGACATTCATTTTCATAGTTGTAGTTTTTGTGCCGACAAGCTGTCAATTTTATTTGCGCCAATATTAATTGTCTTGAAATAGTACAGAATTACGAATACAAATTGGAAAAGAGAGAAAATCAAATCAGATCAAGGGATATGATTTACAATAAATAAACATTCTTGTTTTTTTTTTATTGGATTACCTGTAACACCTGATGCTGTCTGCACAATAAGAATTATATAAAACAATTTAGGGTACGTAGACAATAAGTTATTTCAATAAGCACGTCTTGCAATCAGTAAACGTGCAGAAATTGATTTGTTACAATTAAGTACATACATGCATCTCGCCCTCAATAGCATGTGTTTTGTGATATGGGATGAGATAAGATACTGAAAGAACACATGGAAACGCGGCATAATGCGACAGAATGGTAGATAAAATTCTCTCTTGTGGTGGGTACCGCACCTGTCATAACCAGATTTTACGAATGAAAGCAAAACAAATAACAAAATTTGCAAATTATAACAATGTATGTGTTTAACAACTGCGGTACTCGCCGCTCCGAGACGACACTACCTTGTTCTAAACCCTTTCTTCAACCTACAAATATTACTCTAGTAATAACGTTATCGTTTTGCTTGCTTTATGAGTGCCTTAACTCTATCAAATTCTCGTTTTGACGATTTAATTGGCAATATGAATAAATTGGAAACGTTTGTGCTTGTTATTTCATTTTAATTCGTCCAATTTATAAAATTTAAATGGTACGGAGCTAACATTTAATTCCTTCCTTGCGTAACGATGAAGATAAGAAAAAAAAACACAGGTGCGTCGTTTGACACACGAGAGAAGCGAAGCTTTTTCGTAGTTACATAGATTTGATAGCTTAATAACTTTTTCTTTTAAATAAATTAACTTTTAAATTCAAAAATTTAAAATAACATAAAATAAATTACATCTATACAGAAAACATATTTACTGCTTATTTTTTTATTGTTGAATGTCAAATTTCCACGCCAATTACATATACGAGCATATAATGCCAGCGACTCTCCATTTTAACTCTCCACACATGGTTGTGAACTTGGCTGCTATGACTCATGCATGCGTTTGTTAATTCCATATTTATTGATATCATCTATTTTTTTGACACTTAAAAACGCATTCACAATACAAGCAAACCGATGCTGGAGACACCTTGTGGCAAATAAAAGAAATTTTTGATAGTTGTAGCATAGCACATACACAAGCCTCAATCTATTGATAGATGGTGACGATCTACTGCAGCATAGCTTCTGTTATAATTAGTATTGAATTAACAACTGATTCTAACCAGTCTGTGTGGCCTAGTGGATAGTGCATTGGACTCTCGTTTAAGAGGACGTGGGTTCGATCCCCATGGGCAAGCCGAAAAATTATTTTTAGTATTTAATATTAAGGTATTAAATTTTCTGGTTGTAATAAGCACTAGCAACAACGAAACCATCAAATTTCCAAGAAAAAATCTGTCGAAAATTTTTCAGATTTCACTCCAAGCAAATCACAGAACGATGATTAAAAAGCTTCGCTTCAAAAATTCAGTTGTTGCAACAACGCCGGATGCTTAGAGATGTGGGGAAGTGAATTTGTCATCCGTGGTACAACCGACTATTTCATTGTGTCTACCTTCAAAAAGTGTGAACTGAACTTAAGGTCCCTGTCGCTTTGGAAGTGACAGTTGACATGTTTGGGAATGTGACAGCTGACATATTTTGGAATATGGCGACTGACATATTTTCGAATGTGACAGCTGACCAATCTTTGAATCTGACCGTTGACATATTTTTGAATGTGAAAGTTGACGTGTTTGGGAATGTGACAGCTGACATATTTTGGAATATGGCGACTGACATATTTTCGAATGTGACAGCTGACATATCTTTGAAGCTTACTATTGAAATGCGAATTTTGTGAAAGTTGACATATTGTTGAATGTGACAGTTGCCATAGTTTTTTTTCGAATGTGATATAAATCAAAATTAAAAGTGTTAAATGAATAATTTAAAATAAATTTTGCAAAATCCAATTTGTGACAAACTTATGTTCTGGGCTAAACGAGTTAGTGTCAATTAGCAATAATTATTAGTTTGATTTGACCAAAGTGTGAAGAACTGCGCGGTACCTATTACCTATAGCTCACTTTGATTGCCTATTGTGAGCGGTCGCTGGACTGCATGAATCTGTTAAAAGTCAAAAGTCAAGTGCAAGTGAAGCAAAGAATCACATACCGGAGCTCCATGCGCAGTTCACCGACAGTTGTCAACCTATGTTGTTGATTGACGAACTTACGTTTTGTATTTCGTTTCTATTTATTTATAGAAATGCTGTGAATAAAAATATTCATGTATAATTCCTTAACAATTGAAGTAATCGAATTAGTGAAGTAATAAATTTGAAAAGAAGCAGAGAAGCATTTAAGTGCAATAATAAAAAGCAGAGTGTAACGAGCACCAACACCAAGACGCATCATCGTTACATCATTGTTCATCAAAAATAACTCTTTGTGCTTGCGTGTAAAACAAAGGGACTCAAAATTGATAGAAACAACAAGAAAAAGCTGATGCAACTGGTGCCTCATCTGAGGACCAGCCGCCGCTCAAAAAAGGACGACGTTCAGCAGCAGGAACTGGAAAAGCAGCAGTCAGTACATCATCAACCGGAACAGCAGCGAGCACCAGTAATAATTCGACAAGCCATGGTAGAATAAGATAAGATTTTCTATGAGCTATCATAGTCGAGTTGATAGATATGGCAGTCTGCCTCTCTGAAATGCATCGACGTTCAGTCATTTTACTATGCGACAAGCAGCAGCTATCAAATTAATAAGAGTGTCAGTTCTTTGGAGCCCATCGAAGCAGAAACAGGGTTTCTTTTATATTATTATTAGTTTCGCTTGAGAACTTAAGACTTTACTCAAGATATTTTAAATATCTTCTAAATTGTTTAAATTTTATTTTTATGCAATGTTATGGGTGAAGATAGATATCGATTATACTTAACTCATTGAATTCAAAAACGTTCACCTCTGAATATCTTTAAGCATAAGTAAATCAGATCAGTATATCAGTAGATAAGTATCAGTAGATATGATTGTAATATACCAGCTACTGGTTAAAGATGTCCGGAGTTAAATAAATTTAACCCTGAGCATATGAAAGAAAACTGGTAACTCTTTACCAACAGAACTGGTAACTATTTTGCTTTTATAGAAAAGCAAATTGAAGTCAAACACAGAGCAGATATTGTGCAGAAATTCAGAGATGAGATTCAGTTTCATTTAAGATGTAAGCAGATAATCATATAGAAAATCAAAGGTGGAGGAAGTAGTGCTTGTTGAAACAGAAGCGAGAAGGTGCACCCACAGATTAAACCTTAGGCATTTTTCTATGTCGCCAGCAGATTTAAGAATTTTAAACCGAATCAAACCAGCTCTACAATATAGTATTTGTGTAAGTAAGGAATAGTTGAACAAAAACAACAAAATATTACCTTCTAATATCTCATTTTTTTTAATTGAATGAAATAATTGAAACTCTTAAGCAAAATAACATATATTTGTAAAACTTTGAAAAAAAAAATAAAAAAAAAAAATACAATATCAATTCCGAGTTGCTAAGCAAGTAACTTTTTAAAGAGATGATAAGATTTTGAAACTATTGTAACAGTAGAAATAACAGAAATATTTTTGTTAAAAAAAAAAAAAATCACAACTTTGAACATTCAGCTCTAAACTTTTTATATATCATTGACATTTTCATTCAGTGGTGTACTTTTGGTTCCGACAAATATTGATGAATTTAAGATAAGATAATGTGAAGTTTTCTCTTAAAGAAAAAAGGAACTAGATTAAGTTTTAGTTTTAATATTTATATTCATCGGCGATATACTATCATTACTAATTAGTAAGCAGTTTACGCTTTCGATGTAACTATAAAATTAGTTGATGTAACATTATGATTTTATTTTGTTTTTTCTTTCTTTAGGAATTTTTGTATAATAAAACCCTACAATTGTAGTATGAAGTACTAAACATCGGTGTTGTTTTTGTGACGAAAGGGAGTAAAAAGAGTATTCATTAACAGGTAGGGTGGGTAAAGACAGAGGGAAATTTACACCTTCCCTCATCTATAGGTACGGGTTCATAGTGTGCAGTTGACAGATTATTTCCATTGTTTTCCTACTCTCCCTGGTTTCACATTTCACATGAAATCCGATGTTTTATTGATCCCATATCGATTTTAATTTTTTTTTGTGAATAGTCATGATCTTTTGAGATTTCTATCGGCTGGATTTATATCGGAGATTTACTCAAGATTATGAAATTTTCATATTACCTTACAGGTTTTACTAATAACTGTCATTTATCTCTTTTTGCTAAGCCTTAACGTTAGTTTCAATAGAATTGAACTTTTGAGATTTTATCTACTGGATTATTTCGGAGATTTACTCGAATTTATGAAATTTTTGCGCAGACGTCGATCAAACATTTACATTTTAATAGTCTTTAGCTCTTGAAATTTTATCTGCTGGATCGTTTCGTGGATGTACTCGAGCTTAGGTAATCATTATGTTTATGTTGATCGCATATTTACCTTGTCACTTTCACTTCAATAGCCATTAACGTTTGAGAATTTTTTCTGCTGTACATTTTTTTTCTTTCAGAGATTCACTCAGTTTATGAAATTTTCATTTTCATTTACGGGGTTTTGCTAATATCTTTTATTCCTTTTCCCAAAACTTTAACCCTATTTCAATAGCAGTAAATTTTGAGATTTTTATCTGCTGAAGTTTTTTTGTAGATTTACTCAAATTTACAAAATTCTCGTATACTCACAGTTTGTTTTCTCAAATACGTTCTTTTTTTTCTATTTTTCCTAGAATCTTTAACATTCTCTCTATGAACCGTTACCTTGAGTCAAAGTAGTGCATGGAGTACCTTACCGAGTAGTCAGAAATTACACCTATCGACAATAAATTGTTTTTGTTTTATTTTGTTTGCCGTATTATCTCCTAACGATATATTCGTTTATAGTTGCTATTTTTCAACGCCATAGCTAGTATTTGATATCGAATTGATTTAATCTACATAAGGTTTTTTGCGATGCCTGTAACACGAAGTACAGAAAACTTAGTGCAATCACTGTTTTCATGCGTCGTGTATGCAAAAGTGGTTTGAAACCAATAAGGATTGTCCCGTCTGTCGACTGGCTTGTGTTCCTATTGCCTTAGGCTTGACCCCTGGGACTGACGCTCTCGGGCAGCAAGTAATATACCTCAACCACCTCGTGGAAAAGGAGGAACAGTGCGGCGAAGCCGTCCGAATACCCGCCAACATACTAATAACAAATTGCAAGAACGATCAAACCAGAAGGCAGATAGAGATCACAGACGGTTGGACGGCCGAGACGATTTTTGCGACTCTGCAGAAAATCCCCCCTTTCAAAACCCAGTTTCGGAAGACATAGTGCAACAAATTGTTTCTGACTCGCTAGCTAGATTTCGAGTTGAAATGAGTTCCATAATGACGTCAGAACTCTATACGCTGTTCAGAAACCTAAATCTAGGAGCGAATTGTCCGACAAATGCGCCTAACGTTCGACAACCCGAATGGCCACCATAAATGCCTGAAGAAATTATTAGACCTAATACCCCTTCGTCTTCGCGCAGTAAGCAGAACGTTGTTCAGCATAACCTCGACAGAGATCCTGGCACTAAAGAACGAGAACGCGTTTCTAACGTGATCCGTAATTGGCACGCAAAATTCAAGGGTTCTCCCGACGATATCTCAGTAGACGAGTTTATACACCGAATTGATACCCTGGCTTCTTTACATCTTAATGGTAACTTCACTGTTCTCTGCGAACATGTCCACATTCTTTTTGAAGGCAAAGCTCATCAATGGTTTTGGCGATACCATCGCAATGCCGATGATGTTGAATGGTTCGACCTCTGCGATGCTTTACGTCGTCAATTTGAAGACCATACGTCAGATTTTGATATCCACATTGACATACGCCGCAGAAAACAGAAACCATCTGAAGCATTTGACGATTTTTTCGACGCTATTGTGTGCTTAGGTGACCGCCTAAGAAGTCCAATGAGTGAGCCGGAGTTAGTGGAAACGGTGATTATGAATTTAAGGTCTGACTTACGTCACGAATTGCTTCATTTAGACATTTGTAGTATCTCGATGTTACGTCATGAGGTCCGTAAGCACGAACAATTCTTAGAAGATTTTCGAATAGCAAACAGTTCTTCATGTAACAAAGTATGTGCTAAGCAAAGTATATGCTGTATACAAACAAGGGAGCGCGACGTTTAGACTCCCACGTTCCATCCGGCAGCTATAACTTTGAAGTAGTCAAGGAGTTTGTATACCTTGGCACCGCCATTAATACTAACAACGAAATCAGCCTGGAGATAAAGCGAAGAACAATAATTGCTAATAGGTGCTACTACGGGCTCAGTAAGCAACTAAGTTCCAGAGCCCTCTCTCGAAAAACTAACACTCTACAAGACGCTCGTTCTACCTGTGCTGCTTTATGGCGCTGAGGCTTGGGTAGTTTCGCAAACTGATGCAGCTGCTCTGGGGGTGTTCGAGAGAAAAGTTCTTCGCAAAATCTTCGGTCCTGTTAGAGTCGGCGATGACTATCGCATCCCAATGAACCACGTGCTGTATGAGCTCTACGAAGACATTGACGTAGTTCGGCGTATAACTGTGCAGCGACTACGCTGGCTAGGTCATGTCCATCGTATGGACGACGAAGCTCCAGCGAAATAGGTGCTCGAGGCGAGGGTCGCTGGTCAACGACGACGAGGGAGACCATACCTCCGATGGATGGACCAGGCTGAGGAAGCCCTAACCGCACTTGGTGTATCCGATTGGAGAAGGCGCGCGCAAAGCAGAGGCGCCTGGCGAGAGCTGATGAGATCGGTCGAAATCCAGACACGGGTTGTTACGGCCACCTAAGTTAGTAAGTAAACTGTTCTTCATCTCGTCTTTAAGTTGCTCGTCGTCATGTGTACGAAGTATCACACGACGATGATCGACGTCTAAACGAAGTGGAAGTCGAGGACGCGGAATGTGAGGTGAATGCTTTGGATCTTAGCAAGCTCAAATGCTGGAACTGTGACGAAGTTGGTCATAGATACCAAGGCTGTGTCAAGGTATCTTTTGTTATTGCTGTGGAGCTATTGACACGTACAAGCCTTGCTGTCCGACACCTTGCAAATCGTCCTCGGATGTAAATATACCCAACAGTTTATTGAAAACTGACTCTCCAATACCTCTGTCTGACTCGACTAAAACTTCTGACAATGAGTCGGTTGAATTTAAACGTTCTCCACCTATTTTTAAACCCTATCATGTTCGGCGGGCAGAATACCGCCAAGCACGTGCTCGAATATTTGGCATTTCGCCTGTCAAACCTCATGCTGGTCGGTCCTAGAAACGAATTCAGGCCTATTGGAATCGTATAAAAAACTTGCGAAAATATGTTGTCTCAGCCATAGTGTATCAGGGTTCTGATATTAGACCTTATACCAATTTGCTCATTGATAATAAGTCGTACCTGTCGCTTCCAGATAGTGGCGCGACCAAGATTTGTATTGGTGGAATTCTGGCTAAAGAAATTTTGTCAGACTCGACTAAGAAACTCATTAAGCTACGAGGCAATGTGCGAACTGCTGATGGTCAGCATCAACAGGTCGTGGGTTCAATTACATTACCGATTATTTTTCAAAACCAAACCAAAAATTGTGAATTCTTGATTGTTCAATTAGATCCAGTCGTGAGTGCTCTGTCTACGGGTGAAGTGGAGCTATTGACATTATTGACAGTCCGATAGCTCCCCGTGGTCGTCTCCCGGTGTTTTGATTGTTAAGCCGGGTAAGGTCCGTTTATGTATTGACTCGAGGAAGCTGAACGAAGTGACGATTAAGGATGCGTATCCTATTCCAATCATTGACGGTTTATTGTCTCGCTTGCCACCCGTACATATAATTTCGAAAATCGACTTAAAAGATGCCTTTTGGCAAATTAAATTATCAGCCGATTCACGTCAAAAAACAGCATTCACTGTGCCTAATCGGCCATTGTATCAGTTCACTCGAATGCCTTTTGGATTGTGCAATGCGCCCCAGACTATGTGCCGACTGATGGACAAAGTGTTTCCGTATAATCTTAAATCACACGTCTTTGTTTATTTGGACGACTTAATGGTAGTATCTCAGTCTATAGAAGAACACTTCGTTTACCTATCAGAAGTCGCTTTATGTCTGCGTAAGGCCGGTTTAACAATTAATATCGGAAAAAGTCAGTTTGGCTTAAAGAAAGTTAAATATGTAGGTTTTGTGGTTGGAAATGGTACCTTGACAGTAGACCAGGATAATGCCGCGTTTCCATGTGATCTTTCAGTATCTTATCTTATCCCATATCACAAAACACATGCTATAAAGAGCGAGATGCATATATGTACTTTTTCCAATAAAAATTTGACATTTGCAAAATATGTAAACAAATCATAAATTTATCAATTTCTACAAGTTTACTGATTGCAAGACGTGCTTATTGAAATAACTTCTTGTCTACGTACCCTAAATTGTTTTATGTAATTATTATTGTGCAGACAGCATCAGGTGTTACAGGTAATCCAATTCATGTGCCACAACTTCAGCAGCATCAGTGAAATACACAAGAAAACAAATATAAAAAAAAAATTTTTAAAAATAAGTTTTGGTGAATCTACCAAGCACAAAATTAATGACAAAAATCACTGATGCTTTCCATAAATTCGCTTAGGAACTCTCTGGCCAACTCTAGATTGCATACTCCCGAGTCGGGAAATCATCTGCATTAATTGCTTAGCTACGCGATGGCTAGAAAAACCAAGAATGTTTATTTATTTTAAATCATACCCCTTGACCTGATTTGATTTTCTTTATTTTCCAATGTGTATTCGTAATTCTGTACTATTTCAAAACAATTTATATTGGCGCAAATAAAATTGACAGCTTGACAGCACAAAAACCACAACTATAAAAATGAATGTCATATTTATAGCATGTGATCAACTTTTATAGCAAAAGTTCAAGAAGTTGAACTTTTTCGATCTCCTAGCATCACAGGGGATATCACATGCTATAAAAATTAAAAAGGTATACCTGTTTCACACTCACATTCATCAATGCCATAAAAAAGGGCTCACATGCTATTTCTTTCTTACACAAAATGTGATACTAGAAGATAATAGAAGATCACATGGAAACGCGGCATAAAGCTAAAGCGATTACGGAATATCCAGTCCCTAAAACAGTACGTCAACTGCGGCGATTTTTAGGAATGATGGGGTGGTATAGACGGTTTGTGTACGACCTTTCACCTAACAGAATTGCTTACCAAGAAGAAAAGTTTCGCTTGGAACTCGCTGGTGCAAAAAGCTTTTGATGACGTTAAAGAAAAACTAATGTCGGCTCCCTTCCTTATACATCCGGACTATACTAAGCCGTTTGTTGTCCAATGCGACGCCAGTCAGTGCGGAGTAGGTGGTTTCTTGGCGCAACTTGATGAGAATGGCGATGAAAAACCCATCGCTTTTATGTCCCATAAACTCTACAAAGCGCAGAGAAACTACTCCGTAACGGAGTTGGAATGTCTGGCCGTCATGCCAGCAATAAAAAAATTTCGCGCTTACATAGAAGGGAAGGTTCAAGGTAGTGACCGACCATGCTAGTCTTAAATGGCTCATGAGTCAGAAAGACCTGAGCGGAAAGTTGGCTCGGTGGGCACTGAAAATACAAGGTTTTAATTTTTCAATAGAGCACCGGAAGGGAAGAGAAAATATTGTAGCGGATGCTCTGTCTCGTTATTAGAGAATAGTGAAACCGATCCAATAGTGACTGAACTAGAGATAGAAAGTCTGCCTGAAATCGATGTCGATTCACAACATTTCATTTCTGATGAATACCGTGTCCTCAGAGAAAAATTAACCGAATCCCCTTTGCCGGATTATTGATAATTACATTTACCACCGAACCGATTTTACTTTAGAGTCCAACGATTTTTCCCACTCGCGGAAGCTCCTTGCACCCGTCGAGTTGCGCGAATGCGTCATCTATGCCTCTCACGATATTCCTTCATCTGCACATGGCGGCATAGCCAAAACCCTGGAGAGAATTCGTCGTCATTTTTACTGGCCAGGACTGGTTTTGCAAGTGCGAAATTACGTATTGAAATGCGAATTTTGTAAGACTTCCAAGTCGCCAACGCACGTTCTTCGTCCACCCATGGGCCAGAGGATTGAACCCGAAAGACCATTCTTTCCATTCATTCTTTCCATCCATTAACACATCTTTGATACTTTTGGTGTTCCCGAAACAATGGTTTCAGACAATGGCAGCCAATTCAAGAGTAAGGATTTTGAACTATTTCTCTCTAAGCACGGGGTAAATCATGTGTGCGTGCACAGCCGTTTACGCTCCTCAATCCAATGCGTCTGAACATGTCAATCGTTCAATCAACGAAGCTTTGCGAACATGTTTTCGTAAGGATCAACGCACGTGGGATGTGTATTTAAGTAGCATTAACTGCTCGTTGCGAAAAAGCATTCACCAAACCATTGGCCAGATCCCTTATTATGTAGTCTTTGGGCAACACATGATGACCCACGGTAAAGATTATAAAATCCTTACAAATCTTGACCTGCTCTCCGAAGGCTCAGGGAGGATAGATCGACAAGATAAGTTAGCGGTTATTTGAAATATGATAGGCTCCAAAATGATAGCAAGCTGCTTATGATAGAAATGCCCTAGCATATAACCTTCACTCCCAACCTAGACAGTTTGAAGTTCGCCAAGTAGTGACTGGGCGAAACATTTGCCAAAGTAATCTACTTAAACACTTCAACGCTAAACTAGCACCAATTGGGGTTAAGGCCATAGCCATAGGAAAACGTGGTAATGTTCAATATATACTTACTGATGTGGAGGGTAAAGGTCAAGGCACGTATCATGCTAAAGACATTTGGTAGAAGCCAGATGTAAACGCCTGCTCGTTGCGTGTTGTCCGTTGACTGCTAATACGGATCCACTGAACATGCCCACAATTCCGCTCAGTTCCAAATTAAGTTCGAATTTTCTTTTTCCAGACACTTGCCTTCAGCGGAATTTTGTCAAGCATCTGTTTTGTGGGGAAGTGAATTTGTCATCGGTGGTACAACCGACTATTTCATTGTGTCTACCTTCAAAAAGTGTGAACTGACCTTAAGGTCCCTGTCGCTTTGGAAGTGACAGTTGACATGTTTGGGAATGTGACAGCTGACATATTTTGGAATATGGCGACTGACATATTTTCGAATGTGACAGCTGACATATCTTTGAATCTGACCATTGACATATTTTTGAATGTAAAAGTTGAAATATTGTTGAATGTGACAGTTGACATATTTTTTTTTCGAATGTGACAGCCGACGTTTGTCTTCTTTTGAGAGTTGACATATTGTTGAATCTGGCAGCTGACATATTCTATTTGAAGCGGGTAACGAACATGGTTCCAGGTCTGACAGCGGAAACCAAGTTATTGCAATCAGACAGCCAAAAGAACATCTTTGCTCAATCATCGGATACGAACTCGTGCATCCATGTTCAAAAATAAAATTGTATTCAAATTTGAATTTGAACATGAGTGCAACGAATTTCATATGGCAATTTATAGCAATGGTTTGATAGTAAAATTTTTTTGTTGTATAAATTTTTTTAAAGTCATCTTGTGCGGGCACAAGTCATTACCGCACACAGATGAACATCTCGGAATTATATTTTTGGTTCGTTCATTCCAAACTGGCCGAACACGTGCTTGAACCGGCACCAGCCAATCAGAGTGGACGTTCTAAGCAAACATATCCCGGATACTCCGTTGAGTTGATGACGTGTCGGCACAAACAGTACTTGAAGGAAAGCAGTTTCGGCCACTGAAGTCTGTTTCACCGAATATACCGGAAAAATCGCACCTACGTATGGTTCGCACACCTAAATTCACGTGTAAGCGCGAGCTAAAAGCGATCGAATGGCAACATTGGCCCAGACGACAATAAATAATTAACGAAAAAAAAAGACAAAGGAGTTGGATGTTAGTGGGAAGATCTTTTATTTCGTGCATTTTAAGGAAGTAAATCTTTTCGGCTTATAAATGAAATTGATACCACAATAAAAAGTGTTAAATGAATAATTTAAAATAAATTTTGCAAAATCCGATCTGTGACAAACTTATTTTCTGAGCTAAACGAGTTAGTGCCAATCAGCAATAATTATAAGTTTGATTTGACCAAAGTGTGAAGAACTACGCGGTACCTATTATCTATAGCTCACGTTGATTGCCTATTGTGAGCGGTCGCTGGACTGCATGAATCTGTTCCAAACTAGCTATATAGCTCAGCACGAAGTCAAAAGTCAAGTGCAAGTGAAGCAAAGAATCACATACCGGAGCTCTATGCGCAGTTCACCGACAGTTGTCAACCTATGTTGTTGATTGTGGAACTTACGTTTTGCATTTCGTTTCTATTTATTTATAGAAATGCTGTGAAGTAATAAAATTAAAAAGAAGCAGAGAAGCACTTAAGTGCAAAAATAAAAAGCAGAGTGTAACGAGCACCAACACCAAGACGCATCATCGCTGCATTATTGTTCATCAAAAATAACTCTTTGTGCTTGCGTGTTTATGCCTCATCTGAGTTCAGCAGCAGCTCATTTGACGTTCAGCAGCAGGAACTGGAGAAGCAGCAGTCAGTGCATCATCAACCGAAACAGCAGCGAGCACCAGTAATAATTCGACAAGCCATGGTAGAATAAGATAAGATTTTCTATGAGCTATTATAGTCGAGTTGACAGATATGGCAGTCTGCCTCTCTGAAATGCATCGACGTTCAGTCATTCTACTATGCGACAAGCAGCAGCTATCAAATTAATAAGAGTGTCAGTTCTTTGGAGCCCATCGAAGCGGAAACAGGGTTTCTTTTATATTATTATTAGTTTCGCTTGAGAACTTAAGACTTTACTCAAGATATTTTAAATATCTTCTAAATTGTTTAAATTTTATTTTTATGCAATGTTATGGGTGAAGATAGATATCGATTATACTTAATTCATTGAATTCAAAAACGTTCACCTCTGAATATCTTTAAGCAGAAGTAAATCAGATCAGTATATCAGTAGATAAGTATCAGTAGATACGAGTGTAATAAACCAGCCACTGGTTAAAGATGTCCGGAGTTAAACAAATTTATCCCTGAGCATATGAAAGAAAACTGGTAACTCTTTACCAACATACAATCGTGCCTACTTTAAAATTTGTTAATATAGTTTCAAGGTAATATATATATGTGTCGCTAACTTTTAAGAATTAAAAATCATTAACTGCTGGAAAAAAAAAACAAAGAAGGTATTAAGAAAAAAAAAAGGGGAGCCAGGTCGTATTCAAACAAAGGTTACAGGCAAAAACAAATCCCAAGAAATAGAAAGCAAATTGAAGTCAAACACAGAGCAGATATAGTGCAGAAATTCAGAGATGAGATTCAGTTTCATTTAAGATATAAGCAGATAATCATATAGAAAATCAAAGGTGGAGGAAGTAGTGTTTGTTGAAACAGAAGGGAGAAGGTGCACCCACAGATTAAACCTTAGGCATTTTTCTATGTCGCCAGCAGATTTAAGAATTTTAAGCCGAATCAAACCAGCTCTACTAAGTTAGGAATAGTTGAACAAAAACAACAAAATATTACCTTCTAATATCTCATTTTTTTAATTGAATGAAATAATTGAAACTCTTAAGCAAAATAACATATATTTGTAAACCTTTGAAAAAAAAAAAAAAAAAATACAATATCAATTCCGAGTTGCTAAGTAAGTAACTTTCTAAGGAGATGATAAGATTTTGAAACTATTGTAACAGTAGAAATAGCAGAAATATTTTAGTTAAAGACAAAAAAAAAAAAATCACTACTTCAAACATTCAGCTGTAAACTTTTTATATTTCATTGACATTTTCGTTCAGTGGTGTACTTTTGGTTCCGACATATATTGATGAATTTAACATAAGATAATGTAAACTTTTCTCTTAAAGAAAAAAGGAACTAGATTAAGTTTTAGTTTTAATATTTTTATTCATCGGCGATATACTATCATTACTAATTAGTAAGCAGTTTACGCTTTCGATGTAACTATAAAATTAGTTGATGTAACATTATGATTTTTTTTGTTTTTTCTTTCTTTACGAATTTTTGTATAACAAAACTCTACGATTCTAGTATAAAGTACTAAACATCGGTGTTGTTTTTGTGACGAAAGGGAGGGTTACCATGGACCGCTAGACTTAGTGGTCGAATACAGGGTTAATGAATTAAAAAGAGTATTCATTATCAGGTAGGGTGGGTAAAGACAGAGGAAAATTTACACCTCCTTCCCTCATCTATGGGTACGGGTTTATAGTGTGCAGTTGACAGATTATTTCCATTGTTTTCCTTCTCTCCCTGGTTTCCCCTTTCCGTTTCCGTCTGCATACAATTTTTTTTTCAGTGCTCACGCGTCGGAAGTCTTACTTGACATTTTCCCTGAGCTAAGCTGCAGCATAGCTAGGTATGCAGACCCGCTCTGTAAAGTGAGCACCACGTCGTTCCGTCATTTTGACGTTCGGTTGGGAACGATGCGGTGGCGGTTTGTCACAGAGATTAATCTGGAGTCAAAGATGTTTGTAGTATGTTTACAATATTTCAGTGTAAGTAGTTTTCATAATTTGTTTTCAAATAAATTGAGATTTATTCATTCAGCACTCTTGTTTGTCAAAGGAGACATTTTTGTTATAGTAGATACAATTAGCCTAAAAAATAGGTGTCGATAAAATCCAATTCCACCACATCTAAGGTTGTGTACAACGTTAGAAGTTCTTGGATGCGGAGGATAACAATGCTTGACCGGAAATGATTCTAGCTTGTCTGCCGCACAAAGCATACTTTCTGGAATTGTGTCTCACCACCACGAATATTATGTAGCAAACATTTTATCCAATGCAGATAAAATGGGATATTGGAAAAGAAAGTAGGAGAGAAGAGATTAAGCAGTGGTTTCCGCACAAGTATTGCATACCAGTTGCTGGACTTGAAACCAATTCGAACATAGAACCACCAAATTACAATCCATGCCACTTAATTGAAGTATTTGTCAGTTTCAATTCTGATTCCAAGAGCCATTGGTTTCTACCAGGGATGATATTTGGGGGCTTTTTGGGTTTTTTTGAGCCCTTTTTAATTGTAAAAGCCCCGAGGCCCTTTTTAGTCGTTTTAGGCCCTTTTGAAAAAATTTAACCCAAAAAAAAAATAATCGCAATTTTTTACAAGAATAGTTTAATGGTTGATGTCTGTTGACAACATTTATGTACTATGCAATCGTTCTACAAAATTTTAAATTTGGAGGTAGAAAATGGAGGTAGGAAATATTGTCCACAGAAAAATCGCACAAAAAATAAAGTTAAAGATCACTTAAACCAAAAATTCCCAAAAAAAAAATTAAAGAAAAATGTAAAAAAATCACCCAATAAAAACGAAAATATGCCTAAAATTTTGGAAAAATTGCCTAAATCTTGCATCTTGGTATCGGAGTGCTTGACAAGAATAAGCTCTCTTGAATTAAATAAATGAATATATCTGGAGAAAGAAATAAATATTATTCATTAGTAGTTATCAATAGGTATGACTATCGCGGGACGGGGACTGATTTTAACTAAAAACTTTTAATTTTAAAAACATGATGATCGAGTGATAGTAATAGTTATAACCATTTCACTAGTAGTCAATGTATACTATCACTCGAAAACAAAAAGTGAAATAGTCCTAAAAAATTAGGTGATTTTTGTATGGTAAATACAAAATACGGTTTCAAAACGAAAATTAACCGAATTTTGTATGGATAAATTTTGGGTAATTCTTATTTAAAGTCTATATTTCCTATATCCTTTTTAAATGTTCTCATTGAAATAAGTTCTGGTATATACAGCCATGATCACATAAAAAGCATACTTTTTAGTAATCTCAACTACAAATTTTGTTTGTTTTCCAAGTTATATGAAAAGAGCGAGCCCTAAAGGCTCCATCGTAGTCCTGACAATGCCTTAATATACGTACAAATTAATCAATTTTGTTATCAATTCAATATCAACGCTAAGAAAATCAGGCCAGTACTACACCCTGTCTACACCCTGATGAAGTTTTGGTGGCAAATTTTAAACTTATTTCTTGGTGATTGTTTTGTCATCTTATCAGATGTAATTTGACTTAATTTTCTTTTTGCAAAATTCTTTATTCTAAAATTGTGGTCATTTATGAAACTATTTTGTGTTAAATTCAGCCATGCCTCAATATATTTTTTGACATGGGTGAATTTTTTCTACTCAATTTCGTCCCGCTTCATTGATTCGTCTTCTTACAAGTCTTAACGGAGAAGAGTCTACATTAAATTGCTCATTCATTTCTGACATTCTACCACTATTTAAAAGTGGATATAACCGATTTATATTGCTTTGCAATTTTTGCTAAAAATTTTTTTGCAGAAATACACTATATCTAAAGATTGTTTTTACCATTTTTTTAATTAAAAAAAATTTTGACACAAATAATGCGTAAAATAAAATGTATATGAAATAATCACCTTAAACACTATTAAGATGGAGAGGGATTTAATTTAATCATTAAAATTAGAGCTTGCTATATTTGTGATCAACCAAGAACTTCCTTCCATGTTCGGCTTAAACGGCACAAACGAAATAAAACACGAAAAAGTTAAAGTTTTTTTGATTTCCCAAAACTGTTAATTCGAAATTTCGAACTAGAATTTTATTTTCACCCCAAATTAAACTGGGCTTTGTGAGATTATTAAAAAGTGTGCTATTTGTGAGACCATGGCATGACCGTGTGACCACAAAGAAGGCCTTCAATATTGAATTGCCACTTTATAAAACTAAAAGCCCTATTAACGTCAAATTGGCCCAATTTTGGTTTGAATTCTGGCCCTTTTCCAACTAAGCCAATATCATCCCTGGTTTCTACAACCCCGCCGATTGGTTTTAGACGATTGTATCTCTACAACTCTCTAACTTTTTTATGAAATATTGGTCCTGTGCGTATAACTTGTAGCCTCATTACTAATCTTGTAAAGTTACCTAAAAATTTATAGAATTGGACAATTTTTCCAGTCATAGTATCATAAAAAAATTAAATAATTTTGATATTCGATATTTTGAAGTTACTAAAAACTACCTTTAACCTTTAACTACCATTTAAATCGTTGAAATAATTTTTGAAAAAGGTCCTCTTTTGACTCTTTACGTTTTGACGAAAGCCGAACTAAGCTTTGCATAGAGCCAAAATCTTCTTTACAGTGTGGGAACCAAAGAAGGTGTAAGGAAGACAAAAGAAATAAATGGATATTCTTGATTTATAAATTTAACCGGTATAGAGTTTCTCTCAAGCGTATTGTGTGAAAGATTAAAGCCGATTACAAGAACTCTGATTGGACCTTATCAGTGTGGCTTTCGACCTGTAGCGGGATTCCCAAACATCTTAACTTCGATTACGTTAACGTTAACTGGCCATAGCTACAAAAATTGTTAGCTCGTATTCCCAAACTCAACCTTAGGAATTTTTGTAGATAGCTTTGACAGTTCGTTAACAATATCTTAACATATATGTAGCTAGCTTAACAACGTATCTTAAGACGTTGATAACCATACAAATGCCAAAGTTAAGCGTAAAATAAGGTTTATTCGTGAAGTTTAGACTAAATATTTTTAATAAAGATCCAAATTTTTAAAAGAGGCATTTTTAAACTCAGTTAAAATACAAATATTTTAAACATGGCATTTCAATATTTGGCAATGGATGCAGTAGTGTTGGAAAGCGAAATTGAAATGCGCGAAAGCGAAGTGGAGTGGGCTGCTCTTCGCTAAGTTGGTAGCCCCTTTGACTTGGAGCAATCCAAATTTATTAAGCTGTACGGCTTGACTCCCGAGACAGCTCAAAACTTGATGAGTCACTTGGAGACTGTTTAGAGCGCAGAACAATATCAGCTTTATCAGTGGAAAACCAAGTAGGTAAAAAAGTAAATTATTTAAATATTTTTTTCATTAAACTCCTTGGTTAGGTGGTTTCAGCGCTTCGTTTTTATGCGACTGGGTGCTACCAGAGGCCAGTAGGGCAGCATGAGTGCATCACGATGAGTCAGTCATCTGTGAACCGCTCTATCCATCGGGTAACAGACGCCATCAACGAACGTATTTTTCGGTTGAATGTGCGTTTCCCGATAACAGAAATTGAGCGGCAGGCAGCGCTTACCGTGTTTAGGACAGCGCGTGAACCTTGCGATGGTGCCATTGGGGGGATTGACTGCTCTCACGTTGCTATCGTTGGGCCAACACAGCATGAAGAAGCATACATTAACCATCACGGTTACCATTCAATAAATATCCAGATAAATTGAAATTTTAACAATAATTTAAAATTGTACTTTTCAAAGTATTATTTCCCTGAAGATTTGCGATCCGAACCTGAAAATTTTACACGTAAATGCAAGGTATCCCAGTGCTCGCCATGATGCTTATATTTGGAACGCTTGCTCTGCTCGGCAGGTTATGCAGCGAGCATATCAGCGTGATAACCGACGCACATTCCTAATCGGTGCTTTTTTAAAATTAAAATTCTGTCGTTTATGTTATTTATTTTTAACTTGCAGGTGACTCTGGCTACCCTTTGGAACCGTGGCTCATGACACCTCTGCCGAACAGCCAGAAAACACTCTAAAATTTTGGTACAACGAGGCACTTTGCAAGGCCCGAAATTGTGTGTAGAGGTTGTTCGGAGTACTCAAGATTAGGTGACGGTTCCTCTTTCGGCAAAGAGTGCTCATGTACGAGCCTGGTTTTGCTGGCAAAATTGTCAACGCTTGTGCAGTTCTGCACTTGCTGAAAAAGGATATACATGTTTTCTGGAACTCCTCGTAGGTCGCTCCAATAAATTTATTGAAATATGTTTCTGGAAAAAAGAAAGAAATTTTTAAAGCCGTATTAAAACCTGCCTTGGGGTTAATAAGAACGGTCAGTTAGAGCTGTAAAAGACTTCAGAGTGTTTGATTTTCAGTCATGTGACTGAAAAGAGGAGCGACAATAACTAAGAGCAATTCAGAATGGCTGACAAATGACTGCGTTCAATAAAAGTATGCTTTAGCTGTGGCTTGCACTGACTAAAGCAAGAAATGATTGCAGTCTTTTACAGCTCCGCAGTTAATTATTATTAAAAGCTATCTTTATACATAAATAAACTAGCAACAACAAAAAAGCGTACGTTTACAGCCAAGTTAGGTAAGTTATGATGTAGTGTTCACATGAATAATTCTTTTCTCAATGTTTCAAAACCATCATCGGAGTCAACAACAGAAGATGCAGCAACATTTCCAGCAGCAGTGATAGCAACAGCACCAGCAGAAGATCTTGCAACATTACCAACTTCTTCGCTGCCTCCTCGAACCGCAAGCAACTCCAACACCTGCCTCACTTCTGTCTTGATTTTTTTATTTTTGTTAAATAATTCATTAAACTTTAATTAAATTAAATTATTTTATATAACAAACAAATTATACTACTTTTTTTTATTATTTGTAGTCGAATTTCGGTGACATGTTTTTTGTGGCTAACTATATTTCAACAGTTCTAAAATTACGGCGTTGAAAAAAAAATTATTGTTTAAGTAAACTTGAAGAAAAATATTGGATATCAGACCGAAAACTTAGATTTTCTCCAGCATTGGAAAAATGCTAGAGAATGAAAGTGGATATCTCACAGAGAAACTAAGATTTTCTCTTACATTGGAGAAAATCAGCTTTTTGTGCTTATTGAATAGAAGTAGAATAAATAGAAGTAGAAAGAGTAGTCTAAAAGTATAAGTCATTAGAACAAAAGTAAAAAAAAGTGTCGAGTAGTAGGGGAAAGTAGCATAAAAATAATGTTTATAAAAATAATTTATTAGACACCATTTGAGGTGTTAAGGTAGGAAGGTACCATAGTTTGCGCCAATATATCCAAGGCAGAAGGTATGCGATTCAATGCCCGCGATTGCAAAGCCGCCGCTTCAGGATGTTCCTTCGCTGCTTTGACTTGTTGCGTCGCTGCTTCGGCTTGCATCTTTAAGCATAAAAAAACATTAAAACACATCTTGTTGCAAAAAACTGTGTACTCACCGATAAAGCATTCGCTTGTTGCGTTGCTATAGTTGCAAACTGCACCCTGGCGGCTTCGGAAACGGTTTGCTTCGAAACAGTTCGCTTTGTTTCAGTTCGACCCTGTTTTGCGTTTCCACCACCTCCTCCAACGCAACCACATCTCCCACCTCATCAACAT
Organism: Coremacera marginata; assembly: GCA_914767935.1. Lineage (NCBI taxonomy): Eukaryota > Metazoa > Arthropoda > Insecta > Diptera > Sciomyzidae > Coremacera > Coremacera marginata. The sequence goes on from OU612044.1 coordinate 99,976,554, forward strand.
CAAACATGTTGGGCAGCGTTGGAATGGAGAGCAAAACGTCATTTTCGCCTGACTCCAAGGCGATTTGCAAATGCTATACCAAAAATAACATATGAAGAATACTTTTTATAAATTGTTATATAATACAGTTATCTCTTCTTCCAGAATGCTGTCAGCTCATGTGCTGCTCCCTTCCACATATTGTGATCCAAGGATGCCCAACACCCGCATATCCAACTCTGTGAGAGCAGATAGGGTCAAGGGCTTCCCACCTGTCGAGATCATCATTTCCTGCGCTCTCGCGCCTTTACCGACGTCCGGCATTTGAGGTCACGCCATACCTATAACGAAAAAATTACATTTTAAAATAGATATTAGACTTGTATACTATTTGACTTACCACTTGCCACTGGGCCTGGGCCCCGGACTTTTCAGCTTGACCGACGCTGTTGAGTTGGCCAGCCAGTTCTTCCCACTTCTTGGTGGCTTCTTGCCAAACATGCAGTGCCACGAACTTCCGTTTTGATTGGCCACGAAGAAGTCCAGCCTGAGCATATTTTTGTTTAATTGTTTTTCTTTTCTTTTATTTTTGCTATTCTTCTTTTAACTTTTGCAAATTTAAGCTGCCAAATGCCAATGCTGCTATATTTTCAATACTTGTTAACAATGATTACGTTAACTTTATTAATGCAACTCTTAGCAAATATTGTAGCTAAGCATAGGTTTGGGAATACGGCAGTTGCTACTGCAAGCTATAAACGTTGTTTTTTTTTTTACATGCAATAACAATAGAGTTCAGCTACTACAGCTATATCGCACTTCCTCAGCATTAACCCATCTAAAGCCACTACCCAGTAATCATTGAAAAATATCAATGTTATGGATACCCATGACCACAAACAAGTTAATGTGGGAAAAATTTACCCACCAATAAATGGGTTGGGTTCAGGGACAACACAAGACGTAACAACAAACCATGCGTATACATAGATCTATTTACACAACTAATTTTAATCTACTTTTGAGTTGACCTTTTGACAAATTAACATCAAAAACGCTACAATTGTTAACAAAGGAACTCACGCGACTTAAAGGAGCAGTAGCCATATAATTTGTTCTACTAAATGGCAAATAAATTAAGTTGTTAGCGTTTCTACTGCTTGTACGGTTAGTGTTAAAATTTATGTGAGAAAGAAGTTCTGGAGAATCGAATACACCTGTTATGAGCTGGTGTAAATATACGATATCTGCCGATTTCCTTCGATCACCTAAAGACTGCATTTTTAATAGTTTTAAATGATCCTCATAAGGAGGAAGGTCTAATATGTCAGTTCCACTTAAGCTCCTTAGAGCAAACTGAACAAAACGTTTTTGGATTTTTTCTATTCGATCAATATGCACGTTGTAACTTGGGGACCAAACTTGACTTGCATACTCTAAGTGAGGACGCACGATTGCATAATACAACGTTGTAGTTGTAATCATGCTATTAAATTCTTTGGCCCAGCATTTTACAAAACCAAGCATTGAAGATGCTTTTTTACAAATATTATCAATATGAATGTTAAACGACAGCTTAGAATCCATGCATATACCTAGGTCTTTGACGGTGTCTACACGACTCAAGGCAGTATCTTTAATCTTATAATCAAAAATAAAATTATTCCTTTTTCGCGAAAAGTCATAGTTTGGCATTTATCTGGATTTAAAAACATATTATTTTTAGAACACCAAACTTCAAAGGATTTTAGATCAGACTGGAGTAGATCTGAATTATCTCTAGAATTAATCGTTCTGTATATTTTCATATCATCGGCATAAATAAGCAGATGAGAGTGTTCAATGACGTGAGTTACATCATTGATAGCTAAAATAAACAGAAGAGGACCAAGGTGACTACCCTGAGGAACACCTGATCCAGCAATAAATTAAGAAGACAATGCGCCTCGATTTGATAAGATCGCTCCACCAAATACGATTTAATGCAGTTCACAAAATATTGTGGAAATCCCATTAACTCAAGTTTAAATAAGATTAGATTGTGTGGTAGCATATCAAATGCCTTACTAAAGTCAGTGTAAACACAATCGACCTGGTTAACAGAATCAATAGAATTTAAGCAGAATGTTGTAAAATCGAGAAGATTAGACACAGTGGATCTGCCATTCACAAAACCATGCTGACGAGTTGTTATGACTTCCCCACAGTGAATTTTCACCCGATCATACACCATCCGCTCAAAAAGTTTTGGAATCGATGAGAGCTTAGCGATAGGCCTATAGTTACTGACATCGTTCCTGCAACCCTTTTTAAAAATAGGACTTATAAATGATTTTTTCCAAAAAAGTGGAAAATAACTTTCGTTAATAGATTTATTGAATAATAAAGAAAGTGGTTGACTCAAAACGGAACCGCATTGTGTTAACACTGCTGCAGGAACACCGTCAGGTCCAGCACCAAACTCCTCATCGATCGATCTAATATACATTAAAATATCCTCTGGAGTGAAGGATATATGTTCCAAAGATACTCTGGGTTCGGAATTCATATATTCAAAGTACTCTCCATCAGGAGTAAAAGAATCTGAACAGAATGATTCTTTAAAAAGATTGGCGAATAGGCCACAAATTTTGACGGGATTGTCCGTAAATCCCTCAGGAGTTCTAAATGAAGAAGGAAATCCATCAGATTTCTTCTTTGTGTTTACGAATCCCCAAAATTTCTTTGGATCTGTCAATATTCTCAGCTTACCATTATCTAAATATTCGTGATATAATGTAGCTGAGCGATTTTCAAATTCCAGAAACAAACGTTTGTAAGTTTCTAGGTCGTTTGAGCCTAAGCTACAGATGTATTTCTTCCATGCCCTATTCCTGTTGTTGCGAAGAGTCTTTAAATCCTTTGTGTACCACGGGTACGCAGAATTCCTCGCAAATTTGAGACTTTAAGGTACGGATTGAGAAAACACAGCAAAGAGTTCCATATAAAAAAAATGTATGGAGTCATCAAGGCAATTTCCATTTATATATTCTAAAATTGCATTAAGTTTACCATGAAGCAACTGATTCAACTTCAAAACGTCAGCTTTTTTAAATTGAATTCATAAAGCTTATCTGCTTGTTCTTGAGCTTAAAGCTTGTTCTGTCGGATTCGTACCAAATACTCAATGGTGGATGATATTCATCAACAGTAGTTTGAGCATGAAAGGCCCTCTTAACAACAACATTGTTACTGTCTGTAGTTAAGACCAGGTCAAGAAGTCTTTCAAGACTATTATAAATGCAACTCACTTGTTGTAAGTCTGAACATATATTATCAACAAATATATGTTCTTGGCGGGTCTTCGAATTAGATGCACAATAGTACGTATCATCGTCTGAAGAATGCCATTTTAAATCAGGTAGATTAAAATCGCCCAATAATAAAATGTCGTCATTAACGTCAAGTAAATCAATTATGTAATCTATGCACTCCGCAAGGCTTGCATAGACCTCTACACTACTCTTAGGAGAAAAATACGCATTAATAACATATACATTAGAGTTACAATGTATAACTTTAACGCAAATTAGTTCAATATTAGAAGAGCAGGGAATGTCAACAATAGAACTGACAAAGCAGTTCCTTACAGCCAAAAGGACACCACCACCGCCAGAAGAAATATTGTCAGTGTATCTGTCTTTTCTAAAAACTTGAAAACTATTGTCAAACAATTCCAAATCAGTAATGCTTCCGTTCAGCCACGTTTCTGTTAACGCGATAATATCCTCAGAGCAATTTTGAGTTGATAGAAATAAGCTCTACGTCTTAGAATGTAGTCCCCTTACATTTTGATAGTAAAGGGAGAGCCTATTTAGTTTTTTTGAACCTGGTGGGCAGCTTGAGTCACCCTTTTAGACTTATTTTTTGGCTTGAACTCAGTAACAAGAATATTATCGGCCCACAAATTAGAGTTAAGAACAGTTGTAAAATCATCGACTGCAACTGTTAAAATAAAAGAAGCATGGGAAGGCTTATTACCAGGCTTATTACCAATTGTTCGTTAGCTTTAGCGATTGAAGCACGTTAACATTTTGGAAATCCCTCTACTAGATTTTCATACTACGACAAATACTGAAAAAACCCATGAAAACCAAATTGACACACATCATCACTTTGTCGATTATAAAGCTGTGTTCGATAGCCTGAGAAGGGATTGCCTATACGCAACAATGTTTGAGTTTGGTATACCTTCAAAGTTGGTAGGACTATGCAGGATGACTTTGAGCAACACATGCAGCTCCGTCAAGGTAGGAAATGACCTCTCCGAAACCTTCAATACCGAAAGAGGTTTCAGACAAGACGATGCACTGTCTTGCGATCTCTTCAACATCATCATTGAGGGGATCGTACGAAAGGCAAGTGTGCATCGTGATGCCACAATTTTCTACAAAGGTTTAAAGCTCCTTGCGTACGCTGATAATATTGATATTGTTGGCAGAACCAAGAGAGATGTTACCGCTGCTCTCACCGCTATCTAAAATCAGCCAAAGTGGGTTTGACGATAAATGAGGGTAAAACAAAGTATATGCTATCTACAAACAAGGAAACGTGGCGTCTAGACTCCCACATTTCATCTGGCAGCTATAACTTTGAAGTAGTCAAGGAGTTTGTATACTTTGGCACCGCCATCAATAACAACGACGAAGTCAGTCTGGAGATAAAGCGAAGAACAATAATTGCTAATAGGCGCTTTTACGGGTTCAGTAAGCAACTTAGTTCCAGAGCCCTCTCTCGATCGACAAAACTAACACTCTACAAGACGCTTGTTCTACCTGTGCTTCTTTATGGTGATGAGGCATGGGTAGTTTCGCAAACGGACGCAGCTACTCTGGGGGTGTTCGATAGAAAAGTTCATCGCAAAATCTTCGGTCCTGTTCGAGTCGGCGATGACTATCGCATACGAATAAGCCACGAGTTGTATGAACTTTTCGAAGAAATTGACTTAGTTCGGCGTATAACTGTGCAGCGACAACGCTGGCTGGGTCATGTCCATCGTATGGACGACAAAGCTCCAGCGAAAAAGGTGCTCGAGGAAAGGGTTGCTGGTCAACGACGACGAGGGGGACCATGTCTCCGATGGATGGACCAGGCCGAGGAAGCCCTAACCGCACTTGGTGCCTGGTGAGAGCTGATGAGGTCGGCCGAAACCCGAACACTGGTTGTTATGGCCACCTAAGTAAGTAAATGTAACCGGTGAACTTATCCAAAAAATTTAAGTTTTTTAATGTTTATTCAAGTTTTGATTTTAATAAACATCTATCCATATCGCAGCATCTATATCGACTTACTTTTCTTGTCCTTCTTAACACCGGGCTTGGCAATTGGCAAGTGATGCAATTCCAAATTACGTCACAAGTTTCTCGACTGATGTATGTCTGCATAGCAAATGGGACATTTAGTCAGTTGTTCCGGCTGTGAGCGCGAAAGTGGTTTGTCTGCACTGCTAGCACCACTGCAGCGTTTACTTGGCTTAGCTGGCGTTCTTGGTAACAGGGTACCGATGGTGGTGCCATCGCCACCGCTCCCACTGGTGTTGCCTGTGCTTATGGGTGTCATCGGGATCGGAGCTAATCATAGTTTCCACTTTGGTTACCTCGGTTTTAATGTGTGGTGTGGAGGTGAGGCTGGGGCCTCCCTCATTGCCATACTCAATATTCTGCTGTTGTTGTTGCTGATTGATCTGGTGCTGATGTTGATGTTAGCGGTATGTGTGGTCGTAGGAGTTGTCATAATATTTTCCATGCCATCAGCTTTAAACATTCTCGGTTGCGTGCCGGTAAAAATTGCTGTATAACATCTTTAACTGAATCTGCGGTCACAATTGTTTGCTGCTATGGCCCGACTGTTGTCAGTTGTGTGGTCCAGGTGCGCAACCAGAAATTTTTTGTTGGGGGATTTTTAAAATAGGTTGGACTTACATATAAAAAAAAACACGTTACTACAGCGTAATCAACAGTCAGGGCAATCAACATCTCACCATTCAACTTCGTCACCTCTAGTGGCGGACTGGCCATACTTGAGGATCTGGAGAATTCCAGAATGGCCGGCGCAATCTGGGGCGTATCGCACATAAGAAAATGATCCCTAACTTTTTTTAATTGACAAAATTTAGTCTTTGTTCCACATCTGCATTCATTACATATCTTTCAAAAAGTTAACATTTTAAAGCACATTTATTAATATACATATCAAATGAACACAATTTTTCAAACAAACTTTTAATATACTTTTATAAAAACTTAATTACATAGCGCTTGCTAGTATTCTTGATACTTTTTTATGGAAGGGTGGACTGTAGAGCTTTTAGAAATGATATAATAAATTTTTTATAGAAATGCCTTCACAAAAAACATTAAAGGAGGTTCCGAGAAAAAAACTTAAAAAATGCAACAGAAACGTTAAGAAATAGCCAAAATGCATCGAAAGAAGATGAAAGTGATAAAATTGCTACTGTGTTAATTTTATAATCCAAAGAAAAAATAGTAGAAGGTTTTATAAAAATAGTAGAAGGTTTTGACATTTAAACTCTTTTGAAGCTTATTTATTTTTTACACCAACATTAAAAACTTGGTGTATCGAAAACTTAAGTTATTATTCGATCAAATATCTGAAGTAAAGTCTGATATTCTTGATATTCTTAAAATTACTATTAAAATTGCATAATAATATGCAAAATATGAATTAGCTTCAGAGAAAATCAACAGGAGGCAGCTTATATGTTACAATATGAGTTCATTGATCATGGACATTTTTTAGAATTGGTTCGTTTAAAGAAAATATGATGTATGTCTCAAAGAATATGTTAAAAAGTCAATAGTCAAGTATGCTATTAACAAATTTCTAATTTTCTTCAATAACGTCATAATCCAAAAAACGTAAAAATTAAGTGAATTATGCAGAAATTTGTGGAATACCATGATTTATAACGTGTGTAATTTTGGTGACGATATCTTCTTTACTTTACGCGTGAGAACCGAATATGTAATTACTTAAGCTCTATGTATTTTTAATTTACCCACATAAGAGATGGAAAATCGTATTTTTTACTTGTCTGTGTCAGTGTGTAACCCCCTAGCCATACGTGCCAGTCCGAAGCCAGTAACAGTTCGAAAAACTCAATACACTCTCACTTCTCACTAACACACTCACACCTTGACATCACTGGCACTCCACTGGCCACAACTTTTACTGAGGCAGTTTTTACAGTGCTGCGTTTTCTCCCTAAAACATTCGAATTTTAAATATGCACTTTTCTTTCATGTTTTGTAGTGAAATATATGCAATTATTTTAACTGTCTTATATGACACATAAAATATTATATGAATAAGTTGCATTTCATTTTGAAAAATATTGATAAACACATTTTACCGTTTAAGTTTGGTGTTGTGTTGGCATAAAAAGCATCACTGAATAAAAGCAAACGGAATAAAAAAGTGGTCGAACCTTTGGCTTTGACGACATTTTTCAAATGAAAATTTACTATCACGTGTGGCCGCAGCGTAATTTGTTGATTATTTATTAGCATGCCAGTACTATCACGTGTGGCTGCAGCGTAAGGATCAAATTATTTTAAATGTAGGACAATATTTTGTGTAACGCTTATGTTATATAAGTGGTGGAACAATTTTCTATACCTGCTCAAAACTTAAAATGCTTATCCTGAAAAATCAGATTTTTTGAGTTGTGACGTTATTGAAGAAAACGATTGAAATTTTAAAGGAAGAGGATCTATATTTATATATTTTTAGAAGTATGTTATTTATATTTTAATTCCACTTTTTTACGCGTTTAAGGCTGGTAAAATTACATTTGCCGTTTTTTTACGTCTGTGTGAATATTTTTAGATATGCGGGCAATTTTTTATTTTGGAATTTTGACTAATATTGACAAAGGTCATTGAGCTATCGCTTGATCCATTTGCGCTTTTATTTGAAAGTATCTCTTCCGAACATGCTGCACCTTTATTAATGACTGGAAAATTTATTTTTTCTGAACTTTAAAAGTATCTTAAAACATTGTAAAACATTTTGAATATAACCATAATGAAGAATAATGCCTTAAGGTGAGAGGGTCGGTCAAGTCATTATTTTTCAGGTCAAATTTTAGGCCTCAGTTCGTCCCTGTTCACCTCACAGTAGTAAATTGCAACTTTTGGGAGTCATATTTGCATATGAAAGTAAGGCAAAGTTAACAAACAAACAATGAATTCCACCTCAATGATAACATACATAATGGCTGTATTCCCGTGGCATTGGATCAGATCATTTCTCAGTGGAATAGTTTAAGTTCAACTTTATTACAATTGGCACACTTGCGATAAAGTGTCAAAATACGAGTGCGACCAGTAAAACGAAAACTCGTCAAAGAGTAGTTCAGATTTGCCAACTATGTTCGTTTTAAAAAAAATGCTTTAAACTTGTCATCATGTTAAGATCAGAAATAGATTCACGAAAAGAGCTGGTTCTAATTTTTGTTTTTGAATTGTGAATAAAATAGAGCCACGTTCTAGATCAACGACCACGGTAATGCAGCTAATGATACCTAAAAATAAAATTTTATAAAAAGTGTTTTTTTATATTAACAAATAAAAATTGCGATCAATTGTTTGCTTTTTACAGGAAAAAAAACGTTAGTTACAGGATTATTGTGATTAAGATTAACAAAATACGCCAAAACTATATTTTCAAATTCAGTTTATGCTTACTTTCAGCGAGCTTATCTTAAATAAAATCCGCTGATGGCGTCATATCTCTATTTCTTGCAACATCGTCCTTTTTAAATAAGCGTTGGTAAATTAAATATATTAGAAAATATTTCTTTATTGCACAATTCTAAGGCTTCTTTACTATTACTAACTTTATACCAAACATTCAGTTTCATTTTTAAATCATCAAAATCTAATTCCAAATCATCTTAATAAAATTCAATTAGTTTTCAAAAACTCCTAAGGTGCCATATCCACTGGACTTGTATCGTAAGGAAATAGTGTTGAAATGAATAGTGGAAATAGATGTTTCTAAACTCTAATAAATCTAACTCTTAGGTTTGAAATAAATCAAACGTTTGTCCAAAAATTTTGACATTAGTGTCAAATCAATTCTTATTTTGTTGGCTTAATGCTTAGAGTGTAATAAATAAATTCTATTCAATTTTATATTGTGAAGTAACAAATTGAATGTGTGGTAATTTAATAACTAAGTATAAGTACTTCAACCACAGTTCTATCTAGGGAACTAAACGCCCCTTCACCCTAGTTAGTCATTCAATAGGTGGCGACATTGCAGTGTTGTTTTCCACATTTTTTTAAAATTAAATTTATGCACTCTTTTATTTATGCATTTTTTAATTACTTTTTTTTATTATATATGCACTTTTAAATTAAATACTCGTGTATTGTTAGAAGTTAACAAAAAACGCATGTTTCACAATCTTCGTTTTGCTAATGGGTTTTGCTTAAAATTAACCATCACCTGTTTTTAACAGATCTAGGGGCATTTTTGGTGAGAGAGATATGCTACCAAATAGAATGAGAAAATAAGTACCGCCTTGTTTCTCACACCATGCTTAAATCGAAGAATTGTCAACAATACCCCAAGTGGTCAGAATTACAACTAAAAAAATGTAAACACATATATTCTGAACGAATAAAACATGGATAGTTTAAAAGATTGCGGTTCAACGACAATAGATTTGAAATTTATATTTTGGGCTTTCATTCTTTTTATAAAAACTTGCGAATACCTTTCGTGTGAGTCACTTTGATTGTGTTCTGTTTATCTTTTTGCTACTATAATTTTGGTGGAAGAGAGGTTTATACCCCAAAATCTCTCCTTTGGTTGAATTTGTCAGGTTTGATGAATATCTTCGATAACCTGTGCGTGCACGGTTTTAGCCTGGATTGGTGGCTTACAACTATGTGGTAAAAAGGTAAAATAATAAACCACAATTGCTAAAATTTGATCTCTGTAAATTTACCAGCAAAGATGAAAATCAATAAACTAATGATGGCCCATCACAACAAGCAGAATTTTGGAAAATTTGCAATCGTGATTGCCTTTATGAGAGTGTGGCAATAGATGGGTATTTTTTAACTATCCGCTGGAACTTGACTTTTGCACCAAGGATGAAAGCAATAGCAAAGCAAGCCAATGATGGCAATATCTGAAAACAAGAAAATTGATTTTTTTTTAAAGGAAAATATATTGTTCGACATACCACCTTCATTCAGCAAACATCACAGATAATAACCTTTTTCGTGCATCATATTTTATTTTCATTTCATTTTTTATTTATTGAGCAGATAAGTTGGCATATAAGACAAGTCTTTTGAGTGCCGCAAATAAGGTACATTACAATTTGGTTAAATTATATTAATCTAAATTATAAATTACAAATTAAATTAAATATTTAAAAGTGAGAAGATCAACAGCAAATTCTAGCAATATTAGAATGTAAACAAAAGAATTACTTAATGTGAAAGAGACAATTGAGATAAAATCTATTGATAGCAAATGTATTATGTGATACGTTTATCAAATCAAAATTAAGCAGTACAGAAGAGAGATAGTAAGCAAGAAGATAGATTAAAATTATGAGAAGTATTCAAAAATTAAACGCTTGAAGGCTCTAGGGTTGGAAACAACTTTAATGTTGTTCGGTAAAGAATTTCACAGTCTAATTGCACTGATGAAAAAAAGTCTGCTAGAGTTTTTGTAATAATGACTTGGTATCAAAAGGTTCTTGCTACGAATTGACCTACAGAACTGACGTTTTTCATAAAGGTAATGTGGGGAGCGCGAGTAAATAATTTTATGTAGGAATATGCAATTGTTCGCTTCAAGATAACGAAATAAGCAACGGCCAAGTAGTTTTGTGCGGAAAAATGAGACATGGTCGAATTTCTTTAGTCCATAAACACAACTAGGAGCTTGTGAAATGACCGAGAGTCAAGATTGCTATAAACAACTTCATAATAAGTGATTACAGGCATCAGCAGCTGCAAAAATAGTTGTCGTCTCGTTTCAACGGGAACAAAAGCTGCAGTCATTCTCAGGTTTCTTAGTACAAAGTAGACCTTACTTACGCAAGAATTGATGTGATCTATACAAGACATAGAAGTATTTATGTGGAAGCCGAGATTGTTAACCTTACTTAAAACTTTTAATTCAACATTGCTGAGAAATATTTGAGGAAGATCGATATTTGATAGGGGGGTTTTTGAGATCGGTAAGACGTAAGACTTTAGTGGATTTAGTTTAAGTTGGTTTGCTTTAGCCCATTCTGCCACAGTAATTAAGTCATCATTCATTCTGACACAAAGATCTTCGATTAACCCGACAGGTCTGGACAAATACAGCTGAAGGTCGTCAGCATATGCATGCATTGCCACGTTACTGCACTTATATGTTATATGATGAAAATTGGTGCCCACTTTCACTCTCTGTGTTCTACCGCAAAGATAACTATTTAAAAGCCGGACTGAATTGTTAGAAAATCCAAAGTTATACTTAAGTTTTTTACATAGTATGTTGTGGTTTACGGTGTCGAAAGCTTTGGAAAAGTCTAGTAGACAAAGCAGAGTCACATGCCCCTTATCGAATGGTATTCTAACATCAATATCATATCGTTCTACGATATTTCCACAATATCATAACTTTTAACAACGCAAAATAAAGGATATTATTTATTTTTATTTATTTATTATACGACTTCTTATTAAGCATAATTCGGATATCATAACAGTTTATATAATTTATCTTATAGCTTATGTCTTACAATAACAGTATAATTTATTCTTACAATAAAACAGTTTAATTAAGTTTTAAATATCATCTGGCAATTCATTAAAATATTTTAATCCATTATAATAAAAGTTTCTTTTGTCGGTTTCTGTTCTAAGCCTTGGCAATCTAAAATCATTTCCACTTCTTGTTTGTATAGCGTGCACTTCTGAATATCTATATGTGAATATCTTAAATTAGATCTTAAATAATCTGGTAATCTTCCATGCTTGGTATTGTATATAAATTTCATTGTATGATACAAAATAGTTTATTTTACGCTAAGCCAGTCCAACATTTCAAACATATCTCTTGTAGGAGTATCTCATTGCTCTATCCTGAAGTATTTGTAATTTATCTATTCGACTATCAACAATAACAAATAACACTGGTGGACAATACATAAAATGAGGCTCAATAATTGACTTATACACTAATATTTTTAGATTTTCTTTTATATGCTTACACGTTCTTTGCATGAAACCAATATTTTTAGAAATTTTATTTACAATATAGGAAATATGTTAATTGAATTTTAATTTACTGTCAATTTGTATTCCTAAGCATTTAATAACGTTTACTTGTTCGATTTCCTCGTTATTAATTTTGAAGTTTAATACATCTTCCCCTGTACGATTATTTCTGGTTATAACAATAAATTTAGTTTTTTTAATATTTAGTTTGAGTTTATTTCCAAACATCTATCTTATCTATCTTCTTCTATATACAATATATAAAAATGGATGTATGTATGTGGGTATGTTGATATGTGGGCTTGTGTGTATATCACGTATAGACTCCAAATCGCCGAACCAATCTTTATGAAATTTTTAGAGATACTGAAGCAACATTCTGAGAGTGTTCCTGTGAAGTTTGGTGTTGATTGGACAAGGGGACGTGGTACCTCCCATAAAACCCAAATTGGCTCTATCGCCCACAAACCAAAAAATATGTATATGTTTTAATCGTATAAAACTAAAATTTGGTAATTTTGTTCAGATGGTTACTGTCAGTGACTGTGCAGAAAATGGGCGTGGTCTCACTATATCTACGCCCACTTTTCCGAATCAATTCCTGAGATGTTCAAGTTTTGATAGTGAATCTTGGTATGCAAGTGCTATGGATCCAAGTGGCAGTCACTATGTAAATATAAATGTTGTCACGCCCACTTTTACAGCCCACAAATCAGTAAAAATGCTTTATATCAGACGGCTTTTGTCGTAGAAGACTAAGATGTGGTAATTTAGTTTATATGATTACTGTCGGTCAATGTACATAAAATGGGCATGGCCGCACTATATCTACGCCCACTTTATCGAAATCATGCTTATTCCTGAGTTGTACACGTTTTGATAGTGAATCTTAGTGTGCAGGTGCTATGGATTCAAGTGGCAGTCACTATGTATACATTAATGTTGTCACGCCCACTTTTACCACCCACAAATCAGTAAAAATGGTTTATATCAGACGGTTTTCACTATAGAAGACTAAGATTTAGTAATTTAGTTCATATGGTCACGGTCGGCAACTGTTAAAAAATGGGCGTGGTCGCATCATATCTACGCCCACTTTTTCGAAATCATGCTCATTCCTGAGTTGTGTACGTTTTGATAGTTACACTTGATATGCAGGTGCTCTAAGCGGCAGTCAATATATATATATAAAATTTGCCACGTCCACTTGTACCACCCGCAAATAAAAAAAAAAAACAAAACGAAATGGCCAATTTCAGCCCTTGAAAGGACTTTGACCGAGCTTCTTATGATGAATTGTGTTGTGAAATGTTTGAACACAAATGATCGAGAACTGAACCTACAAGTTTTATGCCGACTCCGAACGGGTTATTTTCTCAAGAAGCTTTTCATGGCTTCACTTTTTACTCTCTGAGGTTTGCCATTGTCTGCATAGAGATGAGGACCGAACAGAAAAATTACTTCAATTGAAATAACCTTGTATCATATGGAATTCGAACCTGTGTTAAATTCAAAAATCTAGTTTTTTTGTAAAAATATTTACTTGCGTGGTAGTTAAAAATAACAAACGGGCAGAAATAATAGCAATGAAAAATTCCTTTCAATCTGCACCAATAAGATTTACATTTTTGCAGGCGGACCAGAGGTAATGCGGATTACCATTAATTTTTTATTTTTTTTTTATATTATTTTCAGTAAAATTCAAATTAAATTTTTTTTGTCTTGCCATGTTACTTTTAGTCAAATAAATTATCTATTGATGACAAAATATTGTGTAAAGTGAAGAATTAAAATGAATGAAATTAAAAAAATTCATACTTTTATTTGACTAAGAATACCATGGGAAAAAATTCATTTGAATTTTAGTGAAAATAATATGAAAAAAGTTAAAAAAATCCATAAAAATCCGCATTATCTTTGATCCAACAGAAAAAATTTAAGATTTTTTGATGCAAAAGAACTTTTTCATTACTATTATTTCTGACCGTTTGTTTTTTTTTTAACTACCATACCAACCAATGTTTTTAGTCAAAATATTTTAGGGATCATGATAACATAAGCCATGGATTGTATTGAAGAACCGGACTGAACAACTTGTTTTTCTAAGGAGCGTAAGGAGGCTTAATGTATATACGTATGTAGGTATATGTGTATATCACGTAAAGACTCCGAAACCGCTAAGCCAATTTTTATACCAAAGCCTTGAGAGGGTTCCTGTGAAGTCTGGTGCCGATCGTAAAAGGCACCTTAAATACACATAAAATTTTCGATATGCAACAGTTTTGGAATTATAAGTCGCACAGCCTCGGAATTTAGTATTCGACCTCAATTTACACATGCCGTTTCACTGTTAACATTTAATGGGCGTTGGACAAGGGGCGTGGTAATTTTTCAGCACACAAAATTTTTGGTATAGCTTTCGTAATAAGTCACACATCAATGAAACTCGGTACGAACTTACTATAATAGCATGGCTTCACTAAAGCTACGCCCTCTTTTAGGGGATAAGGTATAAGCTAGTCCATTTATATAAATAGTCGAAATCTTCTTACACGTTACAATCACTTATAGTTATTAGCGCATCATCTGCCAACAATTTGATACTATTTACAATTTCTTAATGCGGTTATAATATAATTAGTATAAATAATGAATAAAATGGGTGCAAGGACAGATCCTTGTGGTATACAAATATTGACGTCTAGCTCACTTGAGACTTCATCTTCAATGGCCGTTCGTTGCTTTCGATTTGTGAGGAAACTGCGAAACCACTTAAGCTAATTATTTTAAACACCAATTTTTTTGCAATGGAGTTTTTAAACACACTTTCAGATAATAATTTTTTCCCACCAATTTTATTTCGGAGTTTCCGCACGGTTTGTATAACGTCATTGGTTGTTATGGAGTGAAATTTGAGTAAGTTAGTATTATTTAATTCATCGGTAATGGGATATTCAACATTTTCAACACTTTCACCTATTTCTTCTATACTTTCGATAAAAAATCTGTTTAGGACTTCTGCTTTATCTGATTTATTTTCTGCAATTACACCACTTATTTTAATTTTTGATATTGTATTTTTATCTTCAGTCATATTTATTGCTGGCTTTAAGCTTTTCCACATTAGCTTGCTATAATTTTTGTTTGTTAAAACTTCATTTTCAATATATTTAGCTTTTTTAATTTTTATAAAATTTGTATACTGTTTTTTAACAATGTCATATTCACCCCTCCAGGAACCATTAAGTGCGACTAATTTATTTAGCTCATTTTCTGCTTATTCAAAGTATATAGTTCATGGTCATACTATTTGTTCATTAATTTGACTTATTTAAACTTTTCATGGGTGTATCATTCAGTTATCAATATAACTTACCATTACATACGTTCATTTAAAAAATTCACATTATTTATTTCGATGAAAATTTAAAGCACTATGTTGTAGAAGAAGTAAGATTTAAGATCCAATAAAAACTATTAACTTAATTAAAAATAATAAGAAAAAATAAAATAAATTAAAATTTTTATGAAATCAAATAAAAATAAAAATAAAATAAAAATAAAAATTTTCATTCAAAAATAATAAAAAAAAATTAAATCAATTAAAATTTTTATTAAATCAAAAAATAATAAAAATAAAAATTTTTATTTAAACATAAAAAAAAAATAAAATAAATTTAAAATTTTTATTAAATCATATAAAAATAAAAATTTTTATTTAAAAATAAAAAAATTAAAGTAAAAATAACAATTTTTTATTTAAAAAAAAAAATATGTAAATTAGACTCAAGAGTTTAAAAATTAGAAAATTAATAGTTTATTAAAATGAAAAAAAAATATGTAAATTAGTCTTAAGAGTTTAGAAATAGAGTTTAGTTTTTCTTATTTGGTCGGGGAGAGAAATGTTTGCGTTAGGGGAGGATTTTTTTGTTGCCCCTTGATCCTCCACGGTAGGTTGGAATGTGTGGGCAGAGTCCTAACACCTGGACTCCCGAGTGTTGGTGATTGGTTGGGTGAGCCAGGGGCGCCCAACCTTTTCTGGTCATATACATTATATTGTTTCTTCTCTTTTCAGCTTCCGTTAGATATTGCTATCGTTCGGTTTGAATCTCTGCCGCAATATTTCTCTTATGCTTATATTTGTGCAAGGAAGGCACGCGTGGTTGGCCACGACGAGCCCCCCCACACCTCCCAAACTGCCAGCAATGGCATGCAAGCACGTGCAGTGGTGGCCAATCACGTGTCCGCGTGTCACCTGACCGTGGGGCGGTGGCGTCAGCTGAGAGGAGCAGGCGCCCTGGCTAGTAATCTGTGCACGGTTGACAGGGGCGCATTCACCGTGCACCCTCAAATTACCGAGCCCGGGCTGCTGCTTCACTGTCCGGCCTCATCGTTCAGCATTGCCAGGCACCACAAAACTTAAATTTGAATTTACAAATGCAACGTTTTTTTTCTTTCCCCTTCCGGTAGTAGCTCATTCCGCTCCGCTACAAATTGGCGCCCAACGTGGGGCCCGATAACAATTATCGGTTATCGAGCTCCCAACTATCGATTAATAAAATTTTTTTTCTTCGGTATCGCGTCGGAGATTAAACCAAATAAAATTTTTTCTAGCAGTTGTTATGGCATTCGTGTTGTTTTTTTATTGAATAAAATCGTCGGGTTTTATTCATCTGAAATATCCCTTAGGGGACCACCTTATAACGGATCCGGTTTTTAAATCACTGAATGATTTATTCCTGTTTGTGGCCATGACACTGTGATCGCGTTTAACTTTCAAAAAATTTTTTTTTTTGTTCACTAAAGATTGCAATAATTTTTTTTTGTCTAATTCTTGCTTGAAGTTTTCGGGCTGCGGAGGGTAGTGTCGAGTGTCGCATGGAATGCGATGTAGTTGATTTTAATTGCGCTTATCGACCGCTTCACTCGTTACTATTTCTCCGTACCTCCAAACTTTCAGCAAGCCCATTTAAAGTAAATTAGTTTTTTTTTGTTTGTACTTTAGCATCTTTTGGGTTAGGGAATCCCTGACTCGACCAACCAACAACCAACACTCAATTTTTTTTAGCAACATTCTCTCCTTAGACCAAATGAATATTATAACTACATTACATTTCTCGTGTTTGTTTATCACCGCACCTGCGATATACCACTTATCGGTTGGGGCATGAGAAATACTTCTCGTCATTAAATTAACTTAAAGCTGTACTTAAAGATGTACTGCCGTTGCACCATAGCATGGATGATATACCTGCTCAAGTGGAGGGTGCTGAGAATTTGTGCAGCATTTGCAAGCAGTCTTTGCAAGTAGACACCATGCAAGCACGTTTTCCACCGAGCCAGTATATCTAAGTGGATTCATACGAGCCACAGTTGTCCGTTGTGCCGTACGCTATGCAGCGAAAAGAAACTTAGGCCATATCAGCCAGCTCTAATAGGTGCTTCTTCGTTACCTTCGCCAGGTAAAACGAATTCTAGGCAGGGCGCGGTAAAGAAGGGACGTCCGGCCACTAGAAGCCAAAGAAACTTGGGTTTCAGTCAGGCACAATATTCAAATACGAATACTTCGGCAATGCAACCGTTTGCAAATGAGTCGGTGGAGCGGTTCTCAGATCAAGCTGTTAGTGCGAATTATCAACTCCCATCTGATAATTTTCAGTCCATTTCGGCACCGCACGCATATATAGATAGAGATTTGCAGCATTTGAATAATGAGGCCAAGTCAGACACACTTCGCATGGATCAACGCCGCATCTTGTTCCGTCGCAGGGTCTCCAACAGGCTGGAGCATCAATGCCTGCTGCTAATAACCAGCAATTCTTAACTTATCAATTACCTCTTCACCAGGCTCCACTTCCAGATGTCGAATACCGTAGAGGATACCCTCAGGGCTTTCCAGGTCCTCCCTCACCGAACCAACAGGTGCACAGTGGCAGTGGTGTTCCAGGTTGGTCCTCGCACTTTGTGTTGGAAGAGAGTGTTGTCAGCAAAATTTCCAACTGGAAATTTACCTTCAGTGGTAAAACGGATACGCTGACCATCGATAAATTCATTTATCAAGTACACTGTCTGACAATGCAGAGCTTGCGGGGAGACTTTGGAGCGCTAGCTGACCATGCACACTTCTTGTTCGTGGGCAAGGCCTTGGATTGGTTCTGGAGGTATCATAGAAGTGTCACCCGCATCGAATGGACAGCACTGTGCGCTGAGCTTCGAAGCCAGTTTACGGATTACAGAACCGATCTTGATATTATGGATCTAGTGCGTAGCCGCAAGCAGAAGTTTGAGGAAAATTTCGATGACTATTTTGAGGCAGTGTTGCAGCTTACTGATAAACTGCACAGACCTCTTGATTCTCAAGCGCTGTTGGAGATCGTAGTTTGTTGGAGCGACGTAGTTTGTTGTATGTCTCGGTGAACAGTGTTAGTCAGCTTCGCGCGTTTGTTCGGGGGCGTGAATTGCTGGACGAGGAACATGGAAAGAACTCCATAAGGTTCGCGCAGCAGCGTCAGGTCTCCGAGCTGACATGCGAATCTGGTCACACTGACACCAACACAACACCTAACTCATCAGATAATACTTTTTTAGATTTTCAACCAGCCCCTCATAAACTTCTGAGTCGGCATGCCAAACTGAGGCAGTACCAGATGTACCAAACGTTAAAATTCAAATTTTTAAACGTGAACAAACGGCTTCTAGTGCGCCTCAAAGGACGTTCAAGCCTTTGCACGTGCGGTGGCAAGAATATAACGCTGTTTGCAGACGTATTTTTCAGAGCGAGGGCTCTAGCCAAACAAAAGACAAAAGAAAGCAACGAGCAACTGCGAGATTGAGGTAATTTTGGAACAAGGTCTTGAGAAAATTTGCGTGCTCGGCGGTTTTGTCGGCTGCTCTCGAGAATGATGTTCGTCCTTACGCACCGGTCTGATTAGCCGGCGAGACGTTAGTAGGGTTAATCGATACTGGCGCTACTGTCAGTTGCATTGCCAACAATTTGGCACAAAGACTGTTGTCTAATAAGCAACTGAAGTGGCAAAGGTATGCGATTGGGAGTACTCGACACCACCATCACCTTTCGAGGATTCGCCAGTAGTGTAGCTATGGGAGTTCTGGCCCAGATTTCCCGGTTCGAGTCTTTGCTAAGAGGTGGTTTGTGTCTAAGCTTGGTCGGCCTCGGCCTAAAAGTATGCAATGAAAAATTGTTATAAAAATACGTTAGCCTAAAAGGTTTGTGTCTCGGGTTTCGGAGCTTTGTAAGAAATATGTGGTTTGTGTCTCGGAGGCTGAGCTTTGTAAGCAATGTGAGTGGGCTTATGTCTCGGGCGCGAGCGTGAGTGCGTGCATGCTTTTTTGTTTGTTTCAACGGAGGCTGAGCTTTGTAAGTAATGTGAGTGGGCTTGTGTCTTAGATTCATCACGCATTGGTTGCTTATTTGAATTAATCTTGAACTTGAGAATAAAACCATGCTCTTGACCTTACTCTACTATGTCGATATGAATAAAGATAATAAAAATAAAAACAAAAAAAGGATAGATTTATACATGAATATTTTTATTAGGTTAAGATAAAAAGCATTTGACATCAATGGTTGCATTCTAAAACAGAGAACAAGTAATGCAACTATGTTGATATATGTAAATAAAAAACAAAAATCTTAAACTGACTTATTCTCAGCAATGTAATGTAATTCATTGCATTAAAAAGGGTAAATTAAATGATTTAAAATTAAAATGAAAAATAGATTATTGTACTGCCGCTCCGATGCAACCACAACGATATTCGAGTAGCTAACTGTGGTTAAGTCTCGTTTGTTTGTTTGTGTCTCAGATAAAAACTTTTTATTTTTAATAACACAAACGCGTAAAGCTATAAAAGTCTCAGATTATGTTTTAAATTATTCAGTATATTTTAAAATGTGTAGCTTAATTAATAAATAAAATATAAAATGGATCCACAAGTAGCCACCATAATCAAGAATGCGAAGCCAGCATTTGCGACCGGGAGAAATGATAGTGAGCTGATTCCTAAGGGAATCAATGAGTGCTCTAAAGCATTGGATATTCTGCGTAATTGCTATTTGAGGAGAGCTAAAAACGTCGGCGAAAAGCGGAAGTCAATATATGCCATCGGTCTGGTACAGGGTTATCGGACGCAATTAAAGCATCGAACAAATTCATCGATTAACATCAAATGAGAAGATCTGGAATCCGCTTTCGGTGGAAGGTAAGTCGAATTAACATATTCTTTAAGTTTGCAGAACGATAGAACGCTCTTTTTCAGGTTAAGAACTACTGTATTAATAAATCTAATGCATAAAGACCCCATTAACTTCCTCAAAGAATGTGAAGTAGCATTTGAGCAAAAAATAGAGGACCTTATGACACAGCAATTGTTTGAAAAAGTCAACACAGTCTTTTATGCGAACTTCATCAAGATTTGTGGGGAGGAAGAAATTGAGGAGATTAAAAATGTTCGGACAAAAAATGCGGTGATTTCAAAAGACACCAATCTAAGTGATTGGTTTGAAGAAAATGTCAGAAGCAAAATCCTCAAAAACTTGATGATTTCCAAGAAAGAGATAGTGGCTGGGCGCTAAAAGACGTTGTTAATCTAACAATTAGCGTAAATAAATATGCACCCATGATTGCTTCATTATTTTTAGAGCTGCCGCAATGTATTTTAAAGAAGAAAGCTTACGTTAACGTTAAAAATATGGATAATGCTTGCTTTGCATGGGCTATTATGTCCGCACTCTTCCCTGTTGACAGACATGCGCAACGCGTTTCAAAATATCCACACTATTCTGCGGTATTAAACTGTAAAGGCATCAACTTTCCAGTTAAAAGGGCGGACATTAAAAAATTTAAAAATTTAAACGGTATAAGCATTAATGTGTATGGACTCACGAAGGAAAAACAAAAATGTACATTCAAGGTTCTACTAACTAGATTAACGGAAAATAATCGTGAAAAACATGTAAATTTATTGCTTATACAAAGCTCTTACGTTCAAGAAGAAGAAGAAAACCTGACAATACAATATCACTATGTTTGAATAAAACATTTCGCGACTCGTATCTAGTCAGTTATCATTGCGACATGGAACCAAATACCTTTGCGATCGATGCCTCCATTACCCTTTATTCTGCCTTTGCCTTTTATTCTGATAAGAAATTGCAAACTCATATTAAATAATGCTGGAAACACAACGACTATAAAGTAACTTTTCCATCTGAAAAAAGTGTTAAATTTGGAAATTTCAAAAGTAAAGAGCGAGTTCCGTTTTCTTTATACTGATTTTGAGTGCATTTTGAAGCCAACATCGATAAAAAAAGGAAATGGAGAGCATTATCTGCAACATGAGGCTCACAGTGTTGGGTATTTTGTAAAATGCTCTTATGATGATAGCTTCTCATACATATTATAAATGTTATAGAGGTTTGAGCTGTGCAGAATGGTTTGCTAAGGAGCTTCAGTGCATAGCAAATACAGTGGAATCTATTGTTAACGATATAAATCCTATGGAAGATCTCACGTCAGAACAAGTGGCGAGCTTTATTTCTGCACCAAGTTGCCATATTTGTAACAAACAGTTTGCCGAATCTGATGTTAAAGTGAAAGATCATTGCCATATAACGGGCAAATACAGAGGACCCGCACATCAGCAATGCAATATTAATTACAAAGACGGTAAAACAATCCCTATCGTAATACACAATATCAGTGGATATGATGAGTATTTGTTGATAAAAGATATATCAAATAGCATCCCGGGACAATTAAAAATAATACCTTATAACACAGCAAGTTATATTTCCATTATAAAACATATAGATGGCTGCAGTATAAAATGCAAGTTTATTGACTCATTTCGTTTTATGGCCTCCTCACTTGATAAATTCGCATCATATCTTAGTGAAAAAACACTATTGATTCACAGTTTCCAAACATAAGTGATGAAAAGTTGAAGTTGCTTAAAAGGAAAGAAGTGTTCCCATGCGAATATATTGCAAATTGGTCAACTCTAGAAGAAAACCAATTGACAGCAAATGAAAAGTTTTATAATTCTGAAGACTATGAACATGCTCAAACAGTTAAAATTTAATATAAAAACTCTTGGTGAATACAGTGATCTTTAATTGAAAACTGATGTGTTGCTACTTGCAGATGTATTTGAAAATTTTAGAGAAGGTTGTATTAATAATTACAATTTGGATCCAGCACATTATTACACCGCACCTGGACTTGCTTGCAATTTCAGATGCAATGCTGAAATATACGGGGGTAGAAATTGAGCTCGTGCAAGATGTTGATGTGCTCATGTTTTTAGAAAACGAAAATCTCGGAGGCCTCACGCAGTGTTCTAAAAGGTATGCAAAAGCGAATAACAAATACATGTCAGATTATGATCCTAACCAAGCTTCGACATATCTTATGTATTACGACATCAATGCAATGTATTCATAGGTTATGACTCAGTACTTACCATACAATAATCTGCAGTGGGTCGAAGATGTTAATAATTTAAACTTTGATATTCCGGATGATTCGCAGTTTGGCTATATTTTGGAAGTTGATATGGAATATCCAACTAGCTTACATGATAAGCATAAAGAATTACCTTACGCCCCAGAAAAAAGAGCTCCACCAGGTTTCAAAGACGCAAAAATGTTGGCAACTTTGTACAATAAAATCAAATATGTTGTGCATTATCGAAATTTAAAGGAATATTTTAATGAATTGATAAAAGTCACAAAAATTCATCGTACTTTGAAACTCTCCCAGACTGATTGGATGAAACTGTATATTGAATTAAATACCAGTTTAAGACAAAAGGCTAAAAATGAATTTGAAAAAAATTTGTTTAAATTGATGTGTAATGCGGTTTTTGGAAAAATAATGGAGAATGTTCGACTTCGACGCGATATTAAACTTGTAACACGCTGGCAAGGACGTTATGAAGCTGAAGATTTAATATCAAAACCAAATTTTCACGGTCGCTCAATATTTGATGATAATTTGGTTGCTATTGATCTTTTAAAAACAGAAGTAATATTCAACAAACCAATTTATATTGGAATGGTTATATAAGACATCGCCAAAACATTAATATATGACTTTCATTATAAATACGTGAAATACAAATTTGGCGATAATTGTGAGTTGTGCTATACAAATACTGATTCGCTCATATACGCAATAAGAACTAATGATGTGTATATGGGTATGAGTCAACATTTACACCGATTCGACACATCTGGTTATTCTGCAAGCAATCCATATAATTGACCGCAAGTTAACAAGAAAATACTGGGCATTATGAAAGATGAAAATAATGGCCAAATTATGCTGGAATTTGTTGCATTACGGGCTTAAATGCATGCTTAACGAGTACTAAGGGATGATGCTCAACATCGAATAACTAAAAAAGCAAAAGGAGTCAAGTCTGCTGTGATAAGCAAAGAAATTACATTCGAGGATTACAAAAATTGTCTTGAAGAAAATGTGGAGCACTCTCATACGCAAAACACAATAAGGTCCGAGAAACATATGTACAATACATCTCAAAGAAATATCACGCTTAGCCCATTTGATAATAAGAGATATTTGATGCCAAATTCTTTTATAACCTTACCTTGGGGTCATTACGATGTCTCATCAGGAGACAGGTTGAGGCACACACCTCAACTTTACCATGAGATCTTTTTGCAAACAAAGAAAACGGCTTCTTTTTGCGTTAACGCCATATAACACAAAATATACGGTCAATTCTAATTAATTTACACAATTTCTTTTGTTTTATTTTAATTTTTTTATTGTATTTTATAGGTAATATTTATAAAAGTTTATAATATTTATAAATTTCTCGAATATATATGTATATTAGGGTGCCTCGAAAAAAAATTTGCCATTGTCACCGACTAAAAATGAACTTTGGTCTGTTTTATGACGATTCCCAAAATATTTTGGCTGTCACGATAACCGCCAGTGAGCTAAACCATTTTTAAATAACCTCCAAAAATCATGTTTTTCGTAAAAATTTCGGCTGGTATGGTTATTGAAAAAACAAAAACGGTCTGAAATAATAGTACTTCAAAATGTCTTCCAAGCTGCACAAAAAATTTAAAATTTTCCCTTTGACCAGCACAGATAATGCTGATTTTCATATATTTTTTTTGATAGTTTTTTTATGAAATTTTCAATAAAATTCAATTCAATTTATTTTTTATGTTATTTTTTTATGTTTTTTTATTTTGAGCTTTGGAAAATAAGAATTTTAAACATAAATGCCTAATAATAATGAAATAAACACACAAAATATTACAATATTTCATTAAATAATAATAAAATAAGCATACAAAATATTATAATATTTCATTTAATAATAATAAACACACTAAATATTAATTTGGAAAGTAAAACTTTTTTACACTTTAAGGCATTTTCATTGCCGCAGTCTCCTCCTCGTCCTCGCTGCTTTCAATGGCGGATATCTCCTCGTTCTCCTTGATTTCCTCGATTTCCAGCCGAAATCCTGCACTCCGCCAAATTTTCAGTTTCCGCTTAGCCATTTCCAACACTTCAGCGTTGGTTAGAGAGCTAAACTTGCTGGAAAGAAATAATACCATTTCTTCCAGCTCCATCGCGATTTTGACTCCAAACTTCGTTTCACATTTTGTGACCGACAGCACAGAATATTTTTTGCCTAGGATAAGCTTCATTACCCCGGCAGCTGGTTTTTGGAATCCATTTTTTTGGGTAAAACTATTTTTCAGCGTGGTGAAGTTCATTTTTCGTCTACTTTGAATATTTAACTTGACTTGACTAATATCTGTATTTTAAAACCGGTTTATATCAATTTATTTCAACGAATTCTTAATTTCAATTTCTGCAATCTCAGTTAGAAGACCGCAAAAAATAAAAATCTTAATAAAAATATTAAATATCATGAGTTAAAGAAAGGTTCGAAAAAAAAGTTTTGTGGACAAGTTGAGAGATTGTTATTGAAGTTCTAGCAAAATATATTTTTTGAATACAAATCCTAAGTTCTGACAAAAATTTTGTGGTCAAGTCGAGGGATTGCGATAAAAGTTCCATCAAAAGTATTTCTCAAATATATATATTTAAAGTTCTAAGAAACATTTTGTGGTCAAGTCTAGGGTTGCGATAAAAGGTGTATAAAAAATATTTCTTGAATGTAAATCTTAGGAATATAAGCAAACAAAACTTGTGGTCAGTTTTTTTTTTTGAGCTTTGGAAAATAAGAATTTTAGGCATAAATGCCCGCAGTTAATTGTGTTAAAATTTTGATAGCTAAAATAATTATAGACAATCTTTTTTCCTAAATATTCAGTTGATTGCTTTGGCGGCTGCAAGTTTCCGAAGCTGTCGAAATATTCGATTTGATTGGTGTTTTTCCAATATGCTACCCAATGTGTGCCAGGCCCCTTTGAAGTATCTAGATTAATTATTACACATTCTTTTTGGAATGGTTTATTTGGTACGGTGTCACACATAAACACACCTCTAAAATTTGGAATATCTTTAGCATATTATCTCAAGTCTGCGTCATTGAGGGCTCATTAAGGTAGCTTCATTAAAAATTTTGTTGATAAGGTTTAAAATAAAGTCCAAATCCTTTTTTATACGGTTTTAGAAACATGCCTTTACCCATTGCAATAGATTCCATTTTATTGTTTTGTCGTATTGCTTCATTCAACTGCTCTTTTCCAGCTTTAACTGCATTGATTGCTTTTGTAACGCCAGATACTCCACCAGCTAGACCAACAAGTGCACCCAGGGCAGAGAATATAGGTGCAAGCGGAAGAAAACCTCCAGATTTAGGTAGTGGTATTACTCGAGGTGTTTTTATTAGAGATTTTTTCCTCTTAAAAATACTGTTTACAACTTTTCTTGAAATTTTAACGGCATCAACTTGTTTTCTTAATTTTCATTTAAGCATTTTTCAATGCATGTCTAAATAGACGATGTCCATTTACTTGAGGAGATCTCTTAGTTTTACTGTTAACGTTACCCATACCAAATTTTGTTTTTGCTTTCGTTGCGTTAGTAACAAGCCAAGCATTTCAGCAATACTACTATCACTTGCGTTAACCCTTTGCCAAGCCTTTTCAGCCAAGAATCTATCAGCAGTATGTCTTTTTTCCAAATCTTTGTTGTTTGCGTATACTATATCGTGTTGTCTGCAAGCTGCAACCAAGAGATTGATTCCTTGATCGCCTCTAGCTAACCGTTTCTTTAATTTTGTTCCAGCTCCGCAAAACTGATAGCCCGGCAAATGAAGTTCGATAGGAAGTTTATTGATTAAATTATTTAGAAAACCTTCTCCAATGAAGGATGGACGCAGACTGATTGTCTTTTTATATATTATAGTCATAATCAATAGGTATTTATACTTGCAGATTAGAGGTTGAAAGTTAAGTGATTTCAAATCAATAAAATGATCTGATTATATATGATATCGTTTAGTAGTTTAGTAGTAGTTTAGTAGTCGTTTAGTAGTAAAGCAACATAAAACACTTTAGTTAATTAATTAAAGAATATTGATACAAAGCTAAATACATCAAATAGAATACGCCACAGTTCATTACTACCGAACTCTATTCGTAGTCTTATTGTTGGACCATCAAATTGTGGAAAAACAAATCTGATGATAAGTCTTATTGAAAGTCCTAATGGATTAAAATTTAAAAATATTTACTTATACTCAAAATCAGCACAGCAACCAAAATATCAATATTTGGAGCGTCTAATTAAACCCATTAAGGAAATAAATTATTACTTCATTACGTTACTGCAGTCGGTTGTAACGCGTGCTGCTAAGGAGCGATACAGAAAGGCATACAGAAGAGGAGGGACGAGAAACGTCTTTTCAGGCGGAAAAAACGAGAGGCAGAAAAGCGTGAGTGTGAGAAGATTGAGATGTATGGTGGAGGATTGAGGAACGTATGGTATGGATTGAGGAACGAGGCCCGAAAATTCTTCGAAAATATAAGACGCCTGGCCGATGGCTCTAAAACCAAGGCCTCTTTCTGCAAGGGTGAAAACGGGAATCTAGTGACAGATATCCAGAGTACAATGACGTTATGGAGGGAACACTTCTCTAGTCTTCTGAATGGCGATGACGTCAACAGTCCCGCCAATAGAGATGATATCCCGGAAACCCCAATTATGGATGACAGCGTTGAAGTTCCGCTGCCCGACTATAATGAAGCCTTGACAGCAATAACACGGCTTAAGAACAACAAAGCCGCGGGAGTCGATGGTCTATCCGCTGAGCTGTTTAAGAACGGAGACGAGGCTCTATTTAAATGCATTCACGAGCTTCTATGCAGAATATGGTTGGAAGAATGCATTCCAAACGATTGGAACCTCAGTGTACTCTGCCCAATCTACAAGAAAGGCGATCCCACTATTTGCGCCAACTACCGTGGGATAAGCCTCCTAAATAACGCCTATAAGGTTCTGTCTAGCGTATTATGTGAAAGACTGAAGCTCATCGTAAACCAACTGATTGGGCCTTATCAGTGTGGCTTCAGACCTGGAAAATCTACCACCGACAAGATATTCACGCTACGACAAATCTTGGAAAAGACCATAGAGAAGCAAACCTTTGGACACCCACCACCTTCTTGTCGACTATAAAGCCGCTTTCGACAGTCCAATAAGGAATCATCTATACTCCACCAATCTGAATTTGATATACCTGCAAAATTAATCCGTCTAGGCAGGATGACACTGAGCAACACCAGCAGTGCAGTAAAAATCGGGAAGGACCTCTCCCCCCCATTTGTTACCAAACTTGGTTTCAGACAAGGTGATTCTTTATCGTGCGACTTTTTTAACCTAATTATGGAGAAGATCATTAGAGCTGCTGATCTGAGACAAAGCGGCACAATATTCTATAAGAGTGTTATGCTGCTAGCGTATGCCGATGATATTGATATCATTGGCCATAACACACGCGAAGTCAGTGCAGCATTCTCCAAATTAGAAAAAGAGTAGAGTTGCATGGGTCTTGCAGTAAACGCAGATAAGACGAAATATCTGGTGACAACAAACAAACAGTCCCAGCGTATTGGCACCCACGTCACTGTTGACAACACCTCCTTCGAGGTTGTGAAGGATTTCGTCTACTTCGGTTCCAGCATTAACTCCACCAACGATATCAGTAGAGAGATAAAACGAAGGATAACTCTTGCCAACAGGTGTTACTTTCGGCTCAGTAGGCAATTGAGAAGCAGAGCCCTCTCTCGACGAACAAAAGAAATATACGATTTTATAGTTATCAATAAGGACGACCCAATGAATAATGGGCGCTATAGAAAAGGATTTGACTTATTTATCAGTTTATAAAAGAACTGTATAGATATTTAAAATCAGTACAACAACTGCTGCTAAACTGATCACACTAAACAGATAACTGCTAAACTGATCTATACTGTTCAACAGATAACTGCTAAACTGATCTATACTGTTCAGATAACCGCTAAAACTGATCTGTACTGTTCAACAGCAAACTGCTATACGGACCATCAATCAATATGAATAAGAAAATAAATCTTGTTAATAATCTCATTAAAACTCGAAATATTTTGAAAAAGAAATATAAATGTCTTCAGCTCGGAGAAGTTGCAAGTGATAAGCTTTTAGAAAAGACTTTTAAACCAATATCAAAACCTTTAATAGAAATAATTCAAGCAACTAATAATAAAAGCAGAGCTAAAAATGAAACGTATTCAGATAATTCTTTTAAGGATAATAAAGTTGCTACCAGCACACCATTTAAAAAGAGCAAGCAAGATTATAATACATTTTCTCCAGGCTTTTACTTATCAGTTGCAAGTGATAAGCTTTTAGAAAAGACTTTTAAACCAATATCAAAACCTTTATAGAAATAATTCAAGCAACTAATAATAAAAGCAGAGCTAAAAATGAAACGTATTCAGATAATTCTTTTAAGGATAATAAAGTTGCTACCAGCACACCATTTAAAAAGAGCGAGCATGATTATAATACATTTTCTCCAGGCTTTGAGGGCAGTAAAATCGAAAAAGTTCATCTGCATTTAAATCATTTGATACTCAAATCATTTGATGATGATGGTGATGACGATGATGATGATGATGATACTAATAATGATGATAATTATGATAATGATATGGAAAATTATGATGATGTCACCATCGCATTAAATCCAAATCAAAGTATTCAATACGATTTATCGAAAGTTAATTTAAATAAATTCGATAAAACCTACGGCCCTCACAAGGATAAAAATCATGTATGGATACTGGGTAATGAACCTGTTCGCGCCATTGTGGCAACTCCTTTTTTCTATATACTTATCTAACTAGAGTTAATAAAGTTCTGTCGTTTTAAACACACGTGTTTTTTTCTTAAATCGTAATTTATAGACAACCCGCCCGCAAAAATCGAAAATAAGTTCAAATCCGCTAATAAGCAAAAACCGCCAACATTTTTGGTCCTTCAAGTCACCGGATAATCGGTTCCGTAATTTGTTTAATTAATTTGAAAAATCTCAAAGTCCCCACTATTCAATATCTGTGCAAATTAATATTTAAACTTATGCGAGTCCCGTGAACAGAACGCAAAGTGTTAGTGCATAATCGCATAGCTCGAGATTTTATAATTTATTTATTATACTCGCAAAGTTACCGCAGGCACGCACATAACCTCAAACCAGCTTTGAGACTCCCGCGAACAAAGTGCTAAGTGCTTATTCATAGTCGTGCACGTTCTCTTATATATTTAATAATCGCCGCTATATAGATTGAACAACCGCTGTAACTTAAAATTCGCTCTTTGACACTCACGCATTTTTGAGCATATCCACTGCAAATTTATATGCACTTATTTCACAGCTCAGTTGCTATTTTCTTTAATTTGTTTTCTTCGCTCGTAGACACTCACGCATACTAACACAGTTACTCTGAAACTTTATCCGCGTTTATTTGACAGTTCTATTGTTTACTTTGATTTGCTTCTAATTCGCTAAAATGACAAATTTTGTAAAAGTTCGCGATTCGGCTTGTAATGCAATAAAAAGATATTTGCAAGCAAGCCAGAACGATAAAGATTCATTAGATCGTGAAATTATTCAAAGCCACCTGTTGCTGCTTAACGAGCAGTGGAAACGCTTTGGTCAGGCCCAGGAATCTGTTGAGATTTCCTGTGGTGCGGATACAATCGCAGTCAAAGAAGAAGCTCGACTTCAAGCAGAGTCATGGTATTTGGTAGCCTTGGCTAATTTCAATTGTCGTTTGAACGCAATGGAGCAACCAGAACTTTCAACAACACGCACGCCGAGAAAAGATAAAATTCGCCTACCACAAATTGAGCTTCCAGATTTTTCCGGCGATCCTACTGAGTGGTTAGCGTTTCGTGACATGTTCAAGACGCTTGTTCACAAAAATGATACTTTGTCTGAGAGCCAAAAGCTTCACTACCTTCGTAGCTGCTTAAAGGGAGAAGCCTTGCAGGTCGTCAAAATTTTCAACTAAGTGATGCAAACTACACAGAGACCTGGGAAATGTTGAACTCACGCTTCCAGGTAATGAGAGTTATTGTTGACCATCATCTCATGGCAATATTTTCAGTGAAAGAGCCAATAAGCGATTCCGCGCACGACATAAAGCAAGTTTTGGATCCCGTTTTACAAAACACACGCGCTCTAAAGGCTCTGGGTCGTCCAGTGGAGTTTTGGGATGACTGGCTGGTGCACATCGTAGTGACAAAATTAGCTTATGATACAAGAAAGTATTGGGAGTTGTCGCTGCCCAATGATCAGCTGCCCACAATTGATGAGCTTCTGGCATTTTTGCAGACTCGTTGCCGTTCACTTGAAATGCTTTCAAACGCTAGCGTCACAGCACCAAGTGTCAACAAAAATGCGCATAAAAAATCAACAAACGTTTTTCACGCAGTTGAAAGCCATCAACCGCCTGTCATACCTAAAACTGTTAATAACACTACTGAATCAAGTAACTGCCTGTGCTGCAATAAAGGGCACAGAATATATGCTTGCACAGTCTTCCTTAAATTGGACTCCAGTGCTAGACAAAAATGCGTGCTGGAATTGCCTTAGTACTGGTCATCTCGCGACAAAGTGTCGTAGCTTATCAAATTGCCACATTTGTCATTTACGACACCACACGCTTCTTCACCGTTTTTCCACCGCACCTGCTGAGCAAACAAGTTCCAACACAACTTCAATCTCACAGCCTCATGTTCATCATGCCGCCGCTTTTAATGATCACAACACCGCTCTCGCCCGTACCGTCAATGCTGACACCGCTGACGTCCCTTGGAGGGACGCACCCGCATGCTCTGTTGCTCTTCACAAAATCTCACCTTCGTCATACCAACAACGGTTTCGTGATATCACTACAAGTGCATTAAGATTGAAAAAAAATTTCAACATTGCACTAAAGGGTCATTGCTGCGCAGACATGTGTAAGACGCATGTATACTCATAGTGAAATATGATTAAATGAATCCATATAATGACCTTGTGTGATACGATTTTTTCCCTGGGAAGTTTAGCGTACGGTCAAAGAGTGTGAGTGAGATTGTGGACGACATTTTACAAATTTTTGGCTTATAAACGTTCGGAGGCACTGTGGCCCCTTTCATTTCACATAAGTATTCGGAATTGCTAGTTTAATGAACATAATGGAAAATATGGTATCGCTTTGTAAAGATGAAAGTCGCCCACTCGTTTTCATCATACAAACATCATGCACTCACTTTTTTTATCTTGCTTTGAACTAATGCTGTATTAAATATTGTGAATTTTAATATAAAAAAATAAGAAAAAAACATTTATTTTTATTTAAGCACTATTTTTATACTTCAGGTAAAATAAGCTAAGTTATCTAACTTAAGATGCAACCTAAATTTAAATTTCACGAAATATTACATTTTATTGTATTAAATACTATAAATTTATTTAATTTAATTATATATTTGAGTATGATGTTTGTATACATTTAAGACTTAATCTTTAACATGCCGCACTACTCGTTATTGATCAACATTGATCAATCAGGTAAAATAAGCTAAGTTATCTAACTTAAGATGCAACCTAAATTTAAATTTCACGAAATATTACATTTTATTGTATTAAATCCTATAAATTTATTTAATTTAATTATATATTTGAGTATGATGTTTGTATACATTTAAGACTTAATCTTTAACATGCCGCACTACTCGTTATTGATCAACATTGATCAACTAGCAAAATTTTATAATAAGTACTATTTACATATAAGAATTGCATATCAAAATCCATAATCTTATGGCACTACCGAAAAACAATGAGGCTCATGCTTCTGTTTGACCTAGAGAACTTTAGCTTTTCTAAGAGATAACTAGGATTACGCGTGTGTATTATTTTGTGTAAGAAGATACCATTTCTTGCTTCAAAATAGTTTGTCAAACTACGTCCTAATAGGCGGTTAGTAAAATGTGAAATATGGTCAAACCTCCGACGGTTATAAACGTAGCGTGCAATGTTATTGAATGCAATTTGCATCTTTTGCGAGGATCTTGAGTCGAGAATGCTGTAAGCATTTCCTTCGTAAGTTATTAACTGTACAAACAGGGCCAATTTATTTCTCGTTTCCACAGGTACTAAGGTTGCAGACAATCGTAGGTTTCTTAGGAGGTAATTGTTCTCAGGAGTTATTCTCAGGAGTTAATATGATATGATTTCAAGTCGTCGGCGTAAGCATGTATGGACACATTTCTACATTTACTAGAAATATCATTGGTAAACATAGTGTTTACAGAATAGGGCCTAACAAGGAACCTTGGTGAACGCCAGAAGTAGCTTCTTTTTAAAGCGAGATGTTGTTTTCCACCTTAACTCTTTGAGACCTCCTGTTCAAGTAGCTGGACATGAAGCGAAAAGCCAAAATTAACCATTATTTTTTTGCAAAGCAGTGAGTGGCTTACAGAATAAAAAGCTTTAGAAAAATCTAAAAGGCAAAGTAAACTCATCATGACACTCTTATATCATCAAATATTTTTACTAGACCAGAGGAACAGCTGTGTCCGTGTCGGAAACTGGACCGCAAGCTATTTAAGACACCAAATGTGCTTAACCACATAAGCAATTTGGTAAGCAATTTGTTCAGCCATGAGGTGCTCGCAAGCCTAGGATAATACGTATATGCTTATTGGGCGGTAACCAGCTGGATCGCTAGCATTTGATTTTTTTGGAATATATAAAACAGTTGCCACCTTCCAAATCTCTGGATATGTCGATGTCGTAATACAGTAGTTTATTATATGAGCAAGAGAACTAAGAACATAGGACAGGATATATTTAATAAACTTGATGGAGATTCCATCAACTCCAATAGCGTAAGATGAAATTATTTTAATACAACGTGCTACGTCCACTTCACTCACTGCCATAAATTGAAATTCAAAAGCAAGGAGACCTTCGACTCTATTTTCATATTCATTAAAAGAAGTTGCTGTTGATGAGGAGCTTGCCACAAAATAATTATTTAACAAATCAGGATCAATTTTACATACTTCAGTTACTTTGTTAAGTACACCTAGATTCTTAAGCTTCCTCCAGAGTGTTTTTTAGTTTATTTAGTTTATTTAATCATCAAGTCTATAGATGCATATATCCTTACAGACTACAATTACTGATAATTTATGACCAAAAGTATAATAATAATAAGAATACTTATATAATTATGTTAAGAAAATATTATTAATTAAATTTTTAATAATATCTTTCGGACCAAAGATATCAAATTGAGATACACAATTCATTAAAAATCTCTTGTAATTGGCTCATTTAAAGCATAATTGACAATATATAACATAATTATTAAATACAAAAATAGCATAATTTGTTTTGCAAGTTTTTACATAAAACGGTTTAGAGTTACATAAATCTTACGTAAGTCGTAACGGAATATTGAACGAGGTAAGCTCTAATAAATTATGACAGTCAATTGTTCCAGAAATTATGTAATGTATAAATAAAAGGGACGATATCTTTCGTCTTGAATCCAAAGATTTAAGTCCTAAAAGCAAAAGGCGTGTACTATAAGGTGGCAACGGATCATGAAAGTTTGTAGAACGCAGAGCATATCTTGTAAAATTTTTTTGTATTTTCTCAAGTCTAAAAGACGTTGAGGCATAAAAAGGGCACCAAATAATAGACGCATACTCAAGTCTTGACCTCACAAACGCACTAAACAACATATTTAGGGTATGTGGATCCGAAAACTCAAAACTATTTCTACGTATAAAGGTCAATAAAGAGTAAGCCTTAGGAATAAGGAAATTGACATGGTCACTAAATGTAAATTTTGAATCGAAAATAACTCCCAAATTGCAATATGTAGGAACTGATCGGATTTCTGAATCAGATAAGAAGTATGAGTTAGATAATGTATTCAACGTGAGTTTAGAGAGTGTTAAATGAAAACATTTTGCAAAGTTTAATACAAGGCCATTACTTTGGCTCCAGGTCACGACTCTTGTAATGTCCGTTCGCAGATCAGCAATGTCAGAAGAGGAGGAAATTTTACGAAAAAGTTTGAGGTCATCCGCATAAAGTAAAAAGCGAGAGTTTAAAAATCACTTAGATATATCATTAATAAAAAGAATAAAGAACAAGGGTCCTAGGATACTACCCTGAGGAATACCTGAGGAAGCTATAGATTCAAATGATTTTACATTATTTATACTTAAAAAACACGTTCTATCATGCAAATAAGACTTAATCCATTTAAAAAACGATGAATGAAAACACATTTTCTATAATTTCAAAAGTAAAAGTTTATGCGAAACTCTGTCGAATGCTTTTGAGAAGTCTGTGTAGATCACATCAACTTGATGACCAAGTCCAAAAGAGGAAACACAGTACTCAGAGAAAATAGTTAAATTTGACACAGTTGACCGACCAGCAACAAATCCATTTTGTTCAGGGTAGATGTATCGTTTAATTAAGAAACTAAGTTTGGCTTTCATAATTTTTTCGAAGAGTTTTGAGATGTTAGATAATTTGGAAATTGGTCGGTAGTTGGCAACATTACTTTTATTGCCCGATGTAATAAAATGTTATAAAATTACCCTCAGACAGAGACTTATTAAAAATTAAACATAATGGGACCGCTAACGCATTTGCGCATTTTAAAAAAAGAATTGTAGGGAAACCATCAATATCTTCCTTAAATGTTGTTTTCATATCCTGAATAGTAGCTACAATATAGCGGTTCTGGCGCAGGTGGAGCAGTGGAGCAAGCCGATGACGTCACTCCGGTCCAGCGCCATCTAGTGGGGGCTTTTTTTTGCTAAAAATTTTGCAAAGGTGTATGTCTTTGCTAAAATCTATTAAAAATTGGCAAGTGTGGTGTATGTCTTTGCTAAATGCTATAAAAATTGGCAAGTTTGGTGTATGTCTTTGCTAAAAGCTATTAAAAATTGGCAAGTTCGGTGTATGTCTTTGCTAAAAGCTATGAAAAATCGGCAAGTTTGGTGTATGTCTTTGCTTTAAGCTTTTCAAAATTGGCAAGGTTGGTGTATGTCTTTGCTTTAAGCTTTTAAATTGGCAAGGTTGGTGTAAGTCTCTGCTTTAAGCTTTTAAAATTGGCAAGTTTGGTGTATGTCTTTGCTTTAAGCTTTTAAATTGGCAAGTTTGGTGTATGTCTTTGCTTTAAACTTTTAAATTGACAAGTTTGGTGTATGTCTTTGCTTTTAAGCGTTGATCATAATTTTATTTACTTCATTATCGGTAGTGGTAGTCAAGCGAGTTCTTATCAGTGTTTGCATGTTTTGTTTTTTTCTTAACCCTCGAATACCTAATAGCAATGACTCAAATTCTGCTGGTTGACTTTAGCTGAAATGATATGACCTGCTTTATGAATATATATATATTAATATGGGTTGAACCAATTTAGGTACGGCGAAGGTTGAAGGGTTAAAGAATTGTTTATAAATTTATCATAATGGTGCTAAGTATTAGGCTTGTGTATTAGATTTGCATAAGTAGTTTAAGAATTGGATAACAGCCATTTGAAACATAGGCGTATATAAGTGGGATACATCTGAGGTACAAGTCTCAATCCCCCGGTCAAGTCGTCCAGCAAAATCTCCGCCTCTGGCTTATATTTTATATAAATTCAAGAGTCTGTAAAGCTTCGAGATGCAGAAACTTCGAGAACATTTTTGAAGCCGACTTATGTCATTATATGCCGAAGCGAATGGCGTGAGAGAGAAAGGGAGAGAGAGAGAATTTGATAGTAAGAGAGAGAAAGGGAGATAGCAAATAGCGCGATCCTATACAAATAATACTTCAGAATCAACTTAACCTAAGCCAATGCCATAGGTATAGGGGGCACTCTTTACCTATATAGGTATATAGGCTACTCTATAGGTATAGACTATCAGTTTATAACGAATACGCATAATGTCAATAACAATCTCTTTAAGCGGAACCACTTCAACCCTTGTTGCGAAATATTTTCCTCCGGTTGAATTACCTACAAGATATGTTTTTGGACTTGTAGACTTTGTATCAATTAATTCTATACCAAATGTAAATGATCACAATAATTTATTCCATATCGGACCACATACTATTACAATTCCAGTTGGTTCATATGAACTGAAAGACATTGCTTCTTTCTTAGAGTCAAGTATAAAATCCATTGATGATTCAATTTACTTAAAAATTGAGCGAAACAATAACACCCTAAAAACTGAAATTTCTTCCTCCGAAGACATAGATTTTTCAAAACCAAACAGTGTAGGACAGTTGTTGGGATTCAGTAAAAGAAAGTTGGTAGAAAATGAGCTACCGTACGAGGAATTTATCAAAATGGTTACTATAGAGCCATTACAAGATATAGAAAAAACAAAATATATAAATGTAGATCAGTCAGGTACAACTAGATATTTTCAATCTGACTTACCTTTGAATATTACAAATGTAAATACAATACGTATCGAAAGCAATTTGACAGATGGATCATATATTAATAGCACTTTGGTTCACACTATTCACGAATTTCCTCTAGATGTTCCACCCGGATATAAAATTAAAGAGAATCCTCAAAATGTCATTTATTTACCTGTCAACTGTCAACAAGTAAGCAACATAACGATTAGAATTTTGAATCAAGACGGCGACCTTATAAATTTTCGAGAGGAAAAGATTACCGTAAGACTACACTTCAAGCCAGAACAATTATAATTATGATTATTTATAATAAAAATAAGATACAAAGATAATTTACAGTTAGTCCTACATCAACACTGGAACGAGGAAGAAGAGCTAAAAAACCATTGACAAGATATAATATAGAATTTTTAAAATCATTCGGACTTAATCTTGGGAGAAGAGTCAACAACAACTATTACTAAACTGCTGTACTATTCGGTAACGGTCTGTACTATTCAACAGCTAACTGCTAAAACTGATCTGTACTGTTCAACAGCTAACTGCTAAACTGGTCTGTACCACTCAACAGCTAACTGCTAAAACTGGTCTGTACCACTCAACAGCTAACTGCTAAAACTGATCTGTAGCTCGTTTCTGTAAAAAAATCGGTAAGTTGCCGATTTCTGTGACGTCACACCGTCTCGATTGAAAGTTACCGATTTCGTGAGAAATGCTGTTTCTGTACGTTGAAGTCGATAAAATTCGGTCTGTGATGAAAAGAAACACAAATCGAGATGAAACGTGAAGAATTGAAACAAGTGACAGTCACTCTAAAGACAAGCAGTTGTTTTTACTTAAATTTCTTTTGTTTTATGCAAATAATTTGCTTTCTTCGATTTAGTAAGTATTTATTTTTAAGTTTGCGGTAAAAATTAATTGTTTATCATGGTTTCCAGGCAAAATGAATGATATGTTTATTGTCATGTTTGCAATAAGGCACGACTGGCGAAATATGTTGAGGATTCATCGTCGCCACTTAAGGGACTCCACGGATCCATTTAGTATTCCTGAGGCTAGATTTATGGAAATATTTAGATTTTCCAAGGAGGCAGCATTAGATTTAATATCAGAAATGAGTCCGTTTATGAAAACGGGGACAAGGAGTACATTTATTCCCAAGCCACTAAGGATATGCGCAGCCTTGCATTATTATGCTACTGGATCCTTTTTGCGAGATATAGGACAGGACTTTGCGTGTGCAATTAGCAAGACAATGATAAGCCGCATTATCCACCAAGTTTCTTCGATTATTCAAAACCACTTAATGCAAAAATACATCGTTTTCCCAACCACGTCTGAAGGTCAACATTTAGTGAAAGAAAGGTAACTTTAAAACATAGTTATAGTCAAGGTGAAAATACAACGAAATACTCTACACCGAATTTAATGTATTTCTTAAAAGTGCACATCCTTGGGTCTATTATCCTTATTCTGTGGTCACAGACAGCACACAGACAGGCGGATAAAGAATATATGTACTTGGATGTAATGGAAATAGAATACTGCTACATTAATCGCAAGAGGTTTTTTTCCAAAAATGTGCAACTAGTGTGTGATTTTGACCTCCAAATTTTAGGATGTTATGGAAGATTTGGAGGAAGTACCCACGACGCTTTTATTTGGGAGAGCAGCAGGCTTAAAGCATTTCTACACAACCAGTACATTCAAAATGGAGAGGTGCTGGTTGGCTTATTGGTGATTCCGGATACCCAGTACAGCCATGGATGATGACACCATACAATCATATTGAAAATGCAAGTCAGGAGAAGTACAACAAAATACACATTCAAGCCAGGAACTGTGTGGAACGACTTAATGGCGTTCTAAAAAAAGTGTTTGCCTGCCTATCTGAGGATCGTGGTTTAATGGTTTCACCGGTTTTTGCTGGTGTTATTTTAAATGCATGTTGCACCCTGCGTAACTTTCGTAGGAAACACAATTTACCAATGCCAGAAATAAGCATAACAATTGATGACAATTTAAACACTGAAGATGCAGTTGTCTCATTAACTTCAAATGCTATTTTAAGTGCAGGAAGAGCCATTCGTGGTTCAATTACAAGAAACTACTTCCAAAATTCGGTTGTACAAAACTAAATTTTTTTTATTAAATAAACGTTTAAGATTAACATTTGTTATAGCATTTACACAATAAATAAACAAGATAATATATTTAAAAATTAGCTTGCAAAAGTTTTTGTGCTACTTGGGTTTGAACTGGGGACAAAAATAGAAGGAGTAGCCTGATCTTTATGAAACTTTTCATTTAGTGGGCGTGGTACCTCCCATACAACTGGAATATATTTTTGGCTATATCTTGAAAAGGAAGAAAGCTTAACATCTTATTGATAACATCCAAATAAAGAACTAAGAAATCATTTTAATATACATTTTTTTATTAAATTCATTATTTTTCTTCTGTTAAAAACTTCTTATTTATTACTTAAAAACATCTTAGACA
The DNA here is from genome assembly GCA_914767935.1 of Coremacera marginata. Lineage (NCBI taxonomy): Eukaryota > Metazoa > Arthropoda > Insecta > Diptera > Sciomyzidae > Coremacera > Coremacera marginata. The sequence continues at coordinate 100,016,309 of OU612044.1, forward strand.
AACTTATATTTAACAGTCTTTGAATTAAATTCATTTGTACTTTTAAGTTAATTTTTTTATAATATATAACAGTGCTGTTTAGTGGTCTAAGAAAATATTTACAGAAAGAGAAAATAAAAATATTATGAAATTCATTTTAGAATTAGAAGTTTTAAAAACGAAAAAAAGAGTATAAGAAAAAAATTAAAAGAAATTGAGAATAACTAAAAATCATAAATTCATAAAATAAACTAAACTAATTCAATTCATTTACATTTAAACTTTTTACATTTTGTTTTGAAGTGATTGCAACATTTGACCGAGGGTATTATTTTGCAGCTCAATCAAATTGATTATTTGGTGAAGCGCGCCCATTACTTCCGTTTGGTTCTTACCACATGCCTCCTTAACCTCTTCCAAGCAGCTTTTGTTGGAAGGCTCCCGACTCCGTGCTGGTTTTTCGACAACGGAGAATTGTTGAACGTTTTCAGCGTCTTCAACAGCAAGCTGGCTTTCGTCCAAAACAATTATGTCATCGTCATCAACATTATAAATTGCTTCTACAATTGGCTAGAAAAAAGAAAAAATTTTATTACAAATTGAACACATTTAAAATTATTGGGTTACAAGAATTTCTAGTTAGCTAGTTAGCTTTTATACTTGTCAACATTCACAAACCTCAATAACTTGCAAGCCACCTTCAAGAGTATGGCCATCTCCATTAACCACATCTTTGGAAAAAAACTCCAAGATCTCCTTGTCAATAGGCACTATCTCCTTGGGCCCTTATGAGCTTGGCAAATTACCGGTCCTATTGGAAAATGCTCGGAGCCGGCCGTACTGCTGTTTCACGGAAGCCTTCCAGTCGATCCAACTCTGTAAATAAACATTTAATATTTTTGGCTTGGTTTATGATGCATAATAGCACACTCACCTTCTTCCATTGGTCCGGCGTTTTTAAAGAGCCACCTATGGCATTAAGCTCCTTGGAGACCGCTGCCCACACAGCATTGTGTCCTCTTCTTGCGTCTTTGGTCACAAACTGACCCTTTCCAACGCTTCTGTGCTGCTTCATCAGCTCAAGAAGTCGACGTCGCTGTGTCTTTGACACTCGTCCGGATTTGAAGCTCTGTAGAGTATATTATGTAAAATATATAAAAAACAACACACAAATTAATTAATACCTTTACATTGTTTGGTTCCATTTTAGGAGATTCACTTTTTAAATATATTTTGACAAAATAAACTGAACTCAAACTTAGTGAAGTGGAAAAAAAGTAAACAAACATTTGCAATCGGTTACTTTCACATTTCAAAACCGATTTCTTTGAAACCGGTAGTCAAACTTTCGTAAATCTTACCACACTCATCTTATTTTTTTTTTTGCTGCCGTTTTTGAAAAAGGAAAACATTTTTTTATGTAATATATTTTTCTGTAGAAAATTACAGCAATAAAATTATATTTGGTGTAAAAAGTTTAATCATGATTTCTTGATCTCTTACATTTCTAACCTTATATATATATAAAATAAAAAAAAATGTTTGCGCACACTATTTAATTAAATAATTATGCATTACTTTTACGAATACTCTTAAGCTAAAATTCCTTGCTTTCATATAAGTACGCGTTAGTTTTAAAACACATAACAATAAAAAAGAAAACATATTATAAAACACAAAAAGATTGAAATTAGCTAAAAATTTAAACATGAGCGAAAGTAACTGGTTTTAAATGTTAATTTTTACTCCTTTTTAGTTAAAGTTTCCACAACATTAATGACATATATTGAAATCGACAGAGTTCTCACTTGCCTTTTTGGAAGTGAGAAAAGCATCCATTTTGAATCGATTCACTTTTCTTACAGAAACACTCTAATAGTTGATTCCTATTGAAGTGAAATAGGAACAAGTGACAGATTATCGATTTGAAACGAGCGAATGGAATAGAAATCGACGAATTATTTTACAGAAACAGTGCAAGTGAGAGTGACGTCAGAGTGACGTCAAATCGATAATATCAGTCGGTAACTGCGATCGATACGAGTTACAGAAACGAGCTACTGTACTGTTCTACAGCTACCGGCTAAAACTGATCGATAATTAGTCAATCAATCATAATATCGATAATCAATCAACCAATAATTCAATATGAATGAAATACTCAATGTACTTCAACAACCTATGTTCGATGAGAGTATTATAAAAAGAGACTATCATAGTTACTATCCATACCAAAAATCGTTTAACAATAACGATGAGATTCGTATACCCATTCAAAATCAGGATCTCTTTGTCTTACCAAGTGAGAGCATGATTTACATTCATGGTTTTATAGTAAAACAGGAAGGAGGAAATGATGTAGTAACAACAGGTGTGAAATTTAAAAACAGCTTTGTTTCATACCTGTTCGATGAAATTCGATATGAAATTAATGGTTTTGAAGTTGATCGTACCCGTAGTCTTGGAATTTCATCAACCATGAAAAATTTCGTTTCATTGAATAAAGCTGAAAGTGGCGCACTAAGAAACGCGGGTTGAGTTCCTGATGAAAATTTCACATTGGAAAAATCTCATTTTAGTTGTTGTGTGCCGTTGAAAATGTTCCTGGGTTTTGCTGAAGATTATAATAAAATAATATGAAATTCGAAGCATGAACTTATTCTTCAACGTTCTTCATATAATGATAGATCATATCATTCTACAAATGGAACTGATCAGTTAAAGCTAACAATACTGGACATAGTTTGGAAAATGCCTCATATACAATTATCAGACTTTGCAAAATTGGAAATGTACAAGATAATTAAAAACGAAAATTTGCTAAAATTAATGGCGTTTAGAAGTTGGGACTATCATATAAATCCTATACTACCAAAGGAAACAAAAGTTTTATGGAATGTAAAGCTTTCACCGCAAAATGAAAGACCACGATTTCTTATAATTGGTTTACAAAGAGAAAAAAGTAAACAGGAAGGAAATATATTTGATCATTGTAATATATCTAATTTAAAAGTATATACAGGGTGTCCCAGACTTAGAGTATTATAATGTGGGGACTGATTCCTCGTGATGAGGCGAGCAAAAAATCGTATGGGTGGGGGTGGTCGCAAATGGCCCCCTAGGGGGCTAGGAGTGAAAAACAAAAAAAATAGGTGTCGTTACGTTTTAATCCATAGCTAACATATCCCTGCAACAATTAAAAAAACCATAACTTTTTGGAAAGAAAATTAAATTTGCTTTAAGTTAATAGTGCAAAGTTTTTCCATAAAGTCATAAACAAAAAATGTATAAGCATCTGAAGTCAAAAAATAGGTTTTTTTCTTTAAAAATTCAACTTTCAAGGCAATTTTCTCAGAAAAAACCCAAATGCTTTATTATTTTTTATGACGCAGTTTTTTTCCTTGGTCAATTCTCTATAAACCCGTCATACATTGTTTATACTTCAGAGATAATCTAACTGTTAAATCTAACTGTTTTACTAGTTATTGTTAGCAACAAAAAAACAAAGTCGTTTGCTTGCATTAAGTACCTCAGTGGGAGGAAAAAGTGGTAAGATCGGAAAATCGATTTTATACAAACAATATCATCTCTGAAGTATAAACAATGTATGACTGGTTTTTAGAGAATTGACCAAGGAAAAAAACTGCGTCATAAAAAATAATAAAACATTTTTAAAAAACCTATTTTTTGACTTCAGATGCTTATACATTTTTTGTTTATGACTTTATGGAAAAACTTTGCGCTATTAACTTAAAGCAAATTTAATTTTCTTTTTAAAAAGTTATGGTTTTTTTAATCGTTGCAGGGATATGTTAGCTAAGGATTAAAACGTAACGACACCTATTTTTTTTTTTTCACTCCTAGCCCCCTAGGGGGGCATTTGCGACCACCCCCACCCATACGATTTTTTGCTTGCCTCATCACGAGGAATCAGCCCCACATTATAATACTCTAAGTCTGGGACACCCTGCATAAACTCTGAATCATATCCCTATGATGATTTAAATAGTCGCTTTGAAATGAGACAGTATGCTCTACTATATGATATGTATGCAAAATTTCAACAAAGTTATTATATGCAGGAACCTAAACCATTGCTAGATGTCGTTGGATTTAAGGCTATTGCACCACTTATTGTTGTTGATGTAACACACCAAAAGGAAGCAGTTAAAGTTGGACCTATTGATGTACGAATTGAATTTGAAACCGAAGCAAACAAACCGATTCCAGATAGAACCTCAGCCCACTGTTTAGTAATTCATGATCGAGTAATTGAATATTCACCTCTAACCAGCGAAATCAGAAAAAATTAATTAAATATAAGATCACTTTTTTCCATTAATAAAATTATACAATTTGTTTATATATATATATATAAATAATAATTACAATAGTAATAAAAAAAAATTTAAATAAATTTTTAAGTCTATACCTATAGAGTAGCCTATATACCTATATAAGTAAAGGGTGCCCCCCCTCCCCCCCTATACCTATGGCATTGGCTTAGGTCAGGTTGATTCTGAAGTATTATTTTATAGGATCGCGCTATTTGCTATCTCCCTTTCTCTCTCTTACTATCAAATTCTCTTTCTCTCTCACGCCATTCGTGATTCGTATATTATTTGTATAGGATCGCGCTATTTGCTATCTCCCTTTCTCTCTATTACTATCAAATTCTCTTTCTCTCCCTTTCTCTCTCACGCCATTCGCTTCGGCATACAATGACATAAGTCGGCTTCTAAAATGTTCCCAAAGTTTCTGCATCTCGAAGCTTTACAGACTCTTGAATTTATATAAAATATAAGCCAGAGGCGGAGATTTTGCTGGACGACTTGACCGGCGGATTGAGACTTGTACCTCAGATGTATCCCACTTATATACGCCTATGTTTCAAATGGTTGTTATCCAGTTCTTAAACTTCTTATGCAAATCTAATACACAAACCTAATACTTAGCACCATTATGATAAATTTATAAACAATTCTGTAACCCTTCAACCTTCGCCGTACCTAAATTGCTTCAACCCATATTACTATATATATTTTCATAAAGCAGGTCATATCATTTCAGCTAAAGTCAACCAGCAGAATTTGAGTCATTGCTATTAGGTATTCGAGGGTTAAGAAGAAAACATGCAAGCACTGATAAGAACTCGCTTGACTACCACTACCGATAATGAAGTAAATAAAATTATGATCAACGCTTAAAAGCAAAGACATACACCAAACTTGTCAATTTAAAAGTTTAAAGCAAAGACACACCAAACTTGCCAATTTAAAAGCTTAAAGCAAAGACATACACCAAACTTGCCAATTTTAAAAGCTTAAAGCAAAGACATACACCAAACTTGCCAATTTAAAAGCTTAAAGCAAAGACATATACCAAACTTGCCAATTTTAAAAAGCTTAAAGCAAAGACATACACCAAACTTGCCAATTTAAAAGCTTAAAACAAAGACATATACCAAACTTGCCAATTTTAAAATGCTTAAAGCAACGACATATACCAAACTTGCCGATTTTCAATAGGTTTTAGCAAAGACATACACCAAACTTGCAAATTTTTAATAGCTTTTAGCAAAGACATACACCAAACTTGCCAATTTTTACTAGCTTTTAGCAAAGACATACACCAAACTTGCCAATTTTTAATAGCTTTTAGCAAAGACATACACCTTAGCACATTTTTGGCAAAAAAGCCCCCACTAGATGGCGCTGGACCGGAATGACGTCATCGGCTTGCTCCACCGCTCCACCTGCGCCAGAACCGCTCCACTAATGGAGATAGTGAAGTCACCAATATCAGTAAAGGCATCAACAGAGCCAACCGAATTATCAACTGGATTGTTATTGTCCACACCAAAGTTGGACTTGAAAAAAATCAGCAAACAACTCTACAGTGGCAGCTAAATTAGATGAAGACTTATGATTTAAAATCATTGAAGAAGGAATTTGAGAGCCTCCTCTTTTGGCTTCATAGATTATAGATTTGAACTCATAGATTCATAGTTCAAAATATATTGCTTGTAAAGGAATTTATTGAAGAAATTAAATTCGCGCATATAGTGCATATATTTATCATAATTCATTGGATCATTGGTAGTCTTGAACAACTTTGTGAACTTATTTCTTAGGTTTTTTAGCTTTTTAAGCCCCTTTGTATACCAGGGAAGTTTATGGTGACTTTTATGCATATGCGGAACATGCGAATCACACATAGTTAAAACTTGAGTTTTGAAAATATTAAAACTAGATTCAACACCACTGCCTTCTAATAGTACACTCCAATTTAAATTAAGTAGCAAACTATTCAAAATATTAAAACTCAAAGATTAAAATTATACATTTTTTTTTTCTGCAAGACCGTCAACATATTCATAGAATTCTAAATCAATAATGAGTGGCTTATGATGCATACATGGTTTCGAGATAGAAAAATACATTCAGAGATATTAAATTTAATATTTGAACTAATATAGGTAAGATCTAACAATTTATTTAAGGAATTAAAAATAGAATTTATTTGATGTACGTCGATACTGGAGTGGCTGTCGATAAAATATATTTCTTGAGTCTGGTTCACATTAGTTGGAGTTAAACCACCGGCAATATAAGTTCATATAATTTTTGAGAGATTAAAATCACCCATGATGCAGAGATAAGAGTTAGCATCCATTGATGTGTTAATAGCAATTATGTTATCAGCATGCGCTGCATAGATTGAATCTGCACTGCCCGGTGGAATGTACAAGGCGCAAATATACATCGATTCTTTAGATGAGAACAATCGTACACATAATTGGTCAAACAAAGAGTCCGAATTGATTAAAAGTTGCAGAGAAGAGCAGTGAATACGTTTTACGGCAATCAGTACACCACCACCACGTATGAGACCAGTCTTAGCAGCGTCGCAATCCTCCCTATACCGATATACGTCAAAAATATCAAAGTCAAAAAATTCACCGTCGAAAAAGTCAGTATTAAGCCAAGTTTCAATAAAAACTTAAACGTCAAAATCCTCATGGGATGTGAAATTAAAAATTTGAGCAGATTTTGATCTTATACCAGACATGTTCTGGAGTAACATTTCAAGTTTTGCCTTGAGTTGCGAATTAATGAATTATCGCAAACTATTTCACTTGGTTCTTCAAGCTGTTTCTCCGAAAATTTACGAACATAGATACTTTTGTATTCTCTTACCAAAGGGTTGGATTAAAAATGTCATCAATAGAATGCTCAGCAACACCGAGTTTAAAAGTAACTCTCTTCAGATTTTCCAAAATAACATCTTTTTTTACTAATTTGTGACAGTTTAAATCACTCGCAGAAATGGAGGAATGATTTACTATATAATTAATAGCATCTTGTGCAGAGACATTAGGCTTAAATGCACCAATATACACGTAGATCATTTTTGGGACAACATCCAACTCATGCCTGACATTTTGGCCAGTAATTGACTTTGCATATTGAGCCGATCTCTTGTTTTTATCTATATTCCACTCTTCAATATCTTGTGATTTATATTTACCAACTATAGAAGAGCCACTATGTGAAGAAGCAGCAATCAAAGCATAATTCTGTGCAGCTACAACATCATCATCTATTGCTTGGTTATCCCCCACAGCTGGATAGGACGGCAAAGAAAGCACGGATGAGCAAGAAGCAGCATTACTTGCAAAGTCTGGAGCATCAATAACATCCACAACAGTAGAACACGAAGCGACAGCAACAACGACGTCGGGAGCATTAACAACATCCATAGCAGTAGAGCCAGAACAAGTGTTAACTGCAGCATTAGCTTTAGTCAGAGTAGGGCAGACCGAAGGAACAGCGGAAAAAGTTCCGCATGATGTAGGAACCGGTTTTCGATTACGAGAGAGGGGTTGAACAACCTCGCGCGTATTTGCTGCATTGACTGGTGAAGGCGTCTTACGGGCACGAAGACAAGGCAATTCCAGAGAGGCAGTATTGGAGGGAACATCTGTAGTTACAACAACACCAGAATCTATCGTATTAACAGCAAGTGTTTTGTTTTCAATAACATTACTGCCAAGAGACTGCATAACCATAGCTTTAATAGAAGCAACTTCGCTAAACAATTTGTCAATTGTTAGCGCCAATTGTTGTTAGTTTTGGAAGGAATCTCTTTTCCATTGGTTTATGTAACTTGTAGCTTCGTTCTTGCTTTTCTATATTCCTCCCAGAAAAACTGGAAATTAGGATTACGTTTCCACCTACTATATACCTATTCCGCTTTTTAAGTGCCAATTCTATTGACTGAGTGAACCATGGACAGCTGTTATTAATAACACGACGGGTACGCATATGGACATGCATATCAAATAAATAGCTAATATTGCTTATGAAGAAATTAAGTTTTTGATTAACAGAGTTTAAAAACCAACAATCTGACCAGTTTATAAGTGACAAACTGTAAAATAACACAGTACAACATTTTTCAGCTCATTGATTTGGGACTCAATTCTGAGAACTGCACGTGAAAGTAGCCCCAAAAATAAGAAGTTCTGCATTATTCGTTTTGTCAAGTTACATGCCATAATAATTTAATATCGATTTCAAGTTAGTAAGTATCATATAGGGGAATTTGTCACGTTTTAGGCTCTTTTGTTTTACATAACTCGAGAACCACTAGTCCGATTTAGCTGAAACAAATTTAAAAAAAATTAAGAATTACAATTCCTTTAATCTATTTATGTAACGTTTTCCTACATAAGCAACAGTTTCGCAGTTATAAATAAATGTATGAAGAAAAAAAATATTTTTTGCCTGAAAATAAAAATTTGTTTTTAATTCATAAAAAATCCAAAACGGAAAAAGTGTCAAGTCCTATTACTTTCACGTAAAGTCACATTACCTATGAACAAAATGAGACGTAGATCATGAAAATCGATGTACGCTTTTCGATTTTATTCACAATTAAGTAAAGGTATGAATTACAAAAATTTGCTCGAGATATGTACAAAATTCTTTGGAAAAAACGTTGATGACTTTTTTATGATTCTCAGAATTAAAAAAGAAATAAGTATTAAACAAAAGGTTATTTCTTTTTTATGATTGCGTTAGCAAACTAATAAACGATTATGAATTTGCGTGGACGCTGAATTCCTGTTCTTGTTTTTTATGGTAGGTACTCCGTTTAGTCAATTAAAGGGATAAAAGGGACGTGCACTTTTTAATGATGTGTGTTTTTCCGTTGGATACCTGGATGCGTCCATTCATAAGTACCTGTCAGTAAAATATTGAAAAGTACGTAGTATTTATAGGTGTTCATTGATCGATTTTTGCCATTCAACAAGTGTCGACGAACGCGAAAAGTACAAGTGAATTTTTCTCCGGTTTTTAAAAGGCAATAAGAACAAAACATATAATATATTTCAATATGAAAAATAACAAGTGCCCAAAATTGGATTATTTTTGTTACGTTTGTGGTCATATCGTCCCAAAAATAGACAAACAGGATCGAAAAAAATTGTTTACTGAGAAATTCAAAACAGCGTATTGTCATTATTTTGATTTAAGTGGTGCAAATTTTACGCCGAACAAAGTTGTTATAATACCCTTATAATGTGGATACATGGAAAAGGTGCAAAGTTGTCTTTTATGAAGCCAGTAATTTGGGTGGAAGACCTAACTGGACATGATGAATCCAGGTGCTACGCATGTATAAATTATCGTCACGGATTAAACAGAAAACAATTGAAAACAAAAGTATACATTGCTGCTTTTACTGCCACAATTCCAACTAAACGCGCTGCTGATACCGATACACCTAAGCCCCCGAGTCTGGATACTGTGTCCCTGCAAGCCGAAACCGTTTTCACCAATCCGACCAATTTGAATGATGCTGATTGGACACCCGATATTGAAAATAATGCACCACAAGCGCTAACACAAATGGAAATGGATTACATTGTGGCTAAGATGGGACTATCAGAAAAAAATTCAGAATTTTTGACATCATTTTTGAAGCGAAAAAAACTCACTGAGCAAAATGTCAGCACAACATCATACCAAAACGCCGGACACACTGAACAAAACACGCCCTTGAATATTATGTCTATCTCGGATGATGATGCAGACTCAGAACATGAATATGAACAACCTACGAAGAATAGAAGATCATCAGAAACACAAACGTCAACTTCAACGAGGATGGATATTGACAATAATTGAAAATGTTCTAAATTTTGTTTTTATGCATAGATAACATATAAAAATGCCATATTTTCAGTGTAAGAATCGCTGGTATACGAATAGCAATTTTTATTTTCATGCATAATAAAGTTTATAAAGAAAAAAAGACATATTTGTGGACTTGTAATCCAGTTATTGAGCAAAAAATGAAGCAAAATGAATGGGCGCATATTTTAAGAGTGGCTATATACCTGATTCAGGTGTGCTTTATAAATTTTTCGAAACGTTCGAAACTCATAAATGTGGGTGTGGGTGGAATTTTTTTTATATCTGAAAATCACATTTAAAAGAGTTTATTACTTTGGTACCGCAATCATAGAAACCAAATAACCTTTTGTTTGTTCCTTTTTTTTTTAATTCTAAGAATCATAAAAAAGTCATCAATGTTTTTCGAAAGAACTTTGAGCAAATTTTTGAAATTCATACCTTTACTTTATTGTGAATAAAAGCGAAACGCGTACATTGATTTTCATGAACTATATCTCATTTTTTTCATAGGTTATGTGACTTTACGTGAAAGTAATAGGACTTTACACTTTTTTCAGTTTTGGATTTTTTACGAATTTAAAAACAAAATTTTAATTTTCAGGCAAAAAATATTTTTTTTCTTCATACATTTATTTATAACTGCGAAACTGTTGCTTATGTAGGGAAACGTTATATGAACTTATATATTTTATAAACGTTATATGATTAAAGGAATTGTAATTCTTAATTTTTTTTAAATTTGTTTCAGCTAAATCGCTCAGTGGTTCTCGAGTTATGTCAAACAAAAGAGCCTAAGACGGGGCAAATTCCCCTATACGATACTTACTAACTTGAAATCGATATTAAATTATTATGGCATGTAACTTGACAAAACGAATGATGCAGAACTTCTTCTTTTTGGGGCTACTTTCACGTGCAGTTCTCAGAATTGAGTCCCAAAATCATGTGTTGTACTGTGTAATGATTGTTCATCAGTTGATCAGAAATCACGATACTCAAAGAGAGTTTCTGTAATAGTTTTGGTAAGATTAATGTTAAAAATACAGAAAATAAAATCGTAATCGGATACAAATGAAATCTGGTCAAAGAACATTACAACCGAGGGATCAGATAAAATAAAGACATCTAACAAATTCGGAAGGCATTAATTGAAAATAGTAAAGGCATTGTTGTGTTCACTACATTAAGATCTAATTCGGCTACATTATCGAAAAATTTGTGGGAAAGATTGTCGTTAGCTAATAAATTTATGTTGAAATCCCCGAATATAATAAAATGTTCAAGCTTTAAAATTTCTTAATTTGTTGAAAAAATGGCTCAAGGCTATAACGATTTGGGTTATAAACACATGATACAAACTTTTGTGTTGTTATCTGATACAGCAATATTAAGATATTCAACTTAGGACTACTAGATTTTCCTAATACTTAAACATTTAAGTTTTCTCTGCAATATTATCGCAATTCTATTTCTTGCAATACCGCCGCCTCGACCATCTAATCTATTATTTCGAAATAATTTAAAGTTTTATAAGTTGAAAAAAGAATCATTTACGTATTCATAAAACCTAGTGTCTGAAACACAAATAATGTCAACGCTAGATTCTGAAAGTGCATGTTTAACGCCAACAACATGGACAACTTTTATTCCTGAGCGTTACCTTCATAAAATATCAATTAAAGTCTTAGAGTTTTCGTTAGTATGGCCACTCGAATTGCTTATGATAGACATTTACGGGAAAAAATATTTTCTGTACTAAAAGCATTTGAGAAAAAAATTGAAGAAAGGTTTTGTGGCGCAAGTAAAAGAACTGACGTAGTAAAAAGTGCATTAAAGAAATAGATGCGAACAAATTAAATAAGAAATAATAATATATAAAAAGCAAAACAGTAAATAAAGTTAACAGAACTAGGCAGTTCCAGAAACAGCTTTACCAACATTCCTCTGAAGTTCTTCTTCGCTACTGACTTTAACTTCATTGTCACCTTTGTACTTTCTAGCGAAAACTGATCCTCTAAGGGTGAAAGGCTTTCATGGATAAAGATATTACTATCTGCTTCAAGGCCACCATCTCTCAGATTCAGTGCTTTTTTGGCGTGCCTGTGGTAGAGTCCGAAAGCCTTTAGGACACGATTCCGATCAAATGGTGTGTACAGTTTTTTTTTTACCACTGGTGTGGCGTTATTGCAAGTTTTTTGTTTAACGCTAAAAATATCTTTTATTTGCGGAGATTGAATGTTTATGCAGCTACACAAAAGGTTGAAAGTACGTTTTAAATTTTCGGCACTTGTGCACGTTAAACCAAAGAGAAAACCGCATCCGCTGATTAGTCTATGTTTTTGTTGTTGAGATTTTTATTTTCAATTGTATCAAGATGTAAAGCAAGATCATATATTCATGTTCTCATGTTTTGATCAAAAAGATCATTGTAACAAAAAAACAACAGCTAGTGATCAGCAATGAAAACAAAAGAGAAAGCAAACAGAAAAACGTCGTAGACAGAGATCTTACAGCGGTGTTTGTTGAGAAGACACGAAGCAGCTTTACTCAAGCAGTGAAGTTGAGTTTTTTATTTTCCTTTTTGTCTATGCGATAAATCGCTGCCTTTTATTTAGAGTTTATATAATTACTAGTAAATACCCGATCGCGCTCCGCGCGTATCTTCTGAAAATTGGCATTGTCAGCAGAAAGGGATTAAGCCAAGGTCCTTAGGCGCAAAGCCACACACTTACACTTTGGCAGCCACGTTTTCTTATTTAACCATTTATAGCTACCCAAACTTTTGACCTTCTTTGTCATCGCCAAAGATACTTTTGGAAGATATATTTTATTTACTAGTTATAGTTTAATTATATTTTTACACAATATTTACAAATTTCAAAATGATCAATTTATTACCGAGGGGGAGCAGTACGCGATTTCGAACCACCGTTTTGCGCGAACGAGATCCAACTACTTAATTTATTTCCCTCTTATGGTAGCATGGCCCACAGTCAATGCCACCATAATATATTTAAAATTCGTTGCAGTGCAAAAAACAGCACTGTCGCGCAGGCCATTGCCGCAACCACGATATATACTTTATCCATCGTTTTATTAAGATTTTTCAACTATGTATGCGCTAGCCTTTATATGTTCTCGCTTCGGCACTAGCGATGGTGGTGAAGCGAGAACAGAGGAAAAACGTTAGCGGGGAAAAAACACACCCATCGCGTTAGCCCTGTCCATGCCCTTGGTAGCTAAGCCAGCGCACCGACAGACGCTGCCAATATCAACAGTCAAAGCAACGATGCGTCATTCATTATGACGAACCGTCACTTTGAGCCAAGCGCGCATAGTTGATGAGTAAGCATCCAGCATGCCTGCGGGCTTGGGTGCTCTACTATGACTCGGTTTGGGAGCGGCGGCTCATGTTACCGCTGTGTCGTTCACAGCGATAACAGCGTCGCCGTACTGTGGAATGTGCTTGGCTAAACGCTTCTTGCATAGCGACACACATACATGTAACCGACGAGGATCAATTTCTATCTGTGGGTCACAACAAAGTGTTGCTAAAATATGCAGAGCGATAAACTCAGCTAAGCCCACTTAATATCGCTTAAAACCGTAAAAGAGGGTTGACATGACAGACGGTCATGCCACATACTCTATAAGAATAGCGCCGACACCAACAACAACATGCATAGCAATTTTGGTTAGCCAGCAAAGTAGGTCAACGATTGTTTGGTGCACTGACTTATACGCATATTCTGCTGTGCTTGCTTAGTAATGTGTTTATTATTGTTTTTATAAGTCAACGATCTTTTGACACACTTATGAATTGTGCATAATTTAAGTATATATTTTGATATGTGTCAATTAAAGAATTTATAAATTTGGTTTGGTTATATTTGCTGTTTTTTTAATGTGTTGTAAAAGGTTAAGAAAACATTTTTACATAGTTGAAAAATTGTTGTTTATAATCTTTTAGCATTGCTTTTAAAATAATTTTTACAATAAAAGAAATGGTTTTAATAAATTCAATTGAGCTGTTATTCAATCGAATTATAGTCTTGCTTAATTAACCCATCTTCCTGTTTTACGTGGCTTAAGGGCCATCTAAAAACAAAACCTTGATTCAAGCATTTACACGGTTAAAGTGCCGCTTAGACGCAAGTTACGAATCAATCATTGGTGACTCCAACGTGAACGTGATACAAACATTTGGTTTGAGATCAAGTTTGCCGCGAATCAAATTCGAAAAAACAAACAACAAGGAGCGTCAGTATCTGCACTTTGGACACACTTTATAAGAAGCCAAAAAGTTACCAAGGAGACACAATGCCATGGAAAAATATGAGGAGATTTTTGATAAGCAAAGGACGACTAAGAAGGATTCGTTGGATAGGAAAACAGCATCGTATTACACAGAGCGAATAAAAATAATCCATCAGGCTTGGAAAGTATTCGAAGAAACGGATAGCTCCATTCGGGAATTGGATAATATCCCATTATAGCATGAGTGTTTTGCAACAAATTATTATAGACAAATGTCATCTTTGGTGCAACAGTACCAAACTTTTGGTACTGTTGTCTGTGGCGAGATGATGTGTGGCAGTACGAATGCATCTACCCGTGCTTTGAATCCGTTGATTTTCGACTACATTCCAACGCTTACTCTATGTTCTGCCTTTCTGCTGCTATTGCCGATTCCATGGATTTCAAAGCTTGTAGACTTATGTAGTAGTCCTAGTGATAGCTAGATTAGTTTCCTGGCTTTTGGCGGTTGTTAATGATGTTGCTGATGAGTTAATGCTTGTGGATTCTTTAGTCTCAAAGTGCAACAATGTATTGTGTTTTTTGTTGCATTTTAAACAATTTTTTAGCGTACATTTGGTGTACGTATTGCTACTTTTTAGACAATTCATGCAACGTTTATGTTGTTGAACAATACGTAATCTTTCTGAGGTTCTCCATTGCAAAAAATGTTTGCATGAACACGATGGGTGAATACTGTTTCCACATGCCTTACAAACATTGTCCTTGTCAGTAGAAATAATTGATGTGTAGGCCCTTGACGATATTTGTACCCTTGATATTTTGTCACTTTGCTTAAAAGCTTCCATAAATTGAAATTAGTTTTCTAAGAACGCTAAGAACTCCTTCATCGTTTTAGTTCCTTTGGATTTTTAATTGATTGTTCATAGCGAATATGAGTGCTTCTGTCGATTTTCTTAACTATGATATGCAGCAGTAGAGCATCCTAACTGGAAGTCTCGATTCCCAAGTTGTTCAATGCCAGCAAACATTCCTGTGTTGTATCGTGCAATCCCTTGATTGCAGTCGCCGTACCAACGCATGAAGGTTGATCCAATATCTTTTGAACCGAATTTGTTGTTTGTACTCGATTATTGCTATATCTGTCTTTAAGTATAGCCCGGGCGGTATTATAGTTCTCATCTGTTAATGCAAAATGGCTTATTAGTTGCTCTGCTTCTCCACTAAAATTGGATTTTAGATAGAACATTTTTTGGACGTTTGGGATATGTTGGTTGTGTATCAGTTGGCAAAAGAGATCAAAAACTGCTGCCATTTAAGGTAGTCACCATCGAACCTTGGGATTGTCACCTTTGGTAGTGGCAATGCGTTGCCCCTAGAACCTCCATTTTCTGTTGTTGAATGTTGTTCTGCTTTCACTGAGAGATCAATTAGCTTGTTCTGAACTCTTTCTTCTAACTCAATATATTTTTTTGTATATCATAACTGAAAGCTGCTGAATCTTCAAAGTGCTGCCAAATTGCATAGTCAAGGTCTTCTACTTGATGCCACAATGGGTTGATGGCTCAAATTTTTATGTTGAAATATTGAAGTGATAAACCTTCTTGATTTCCATCCAAACCTGATAGTTGTTGCTCTAGTGTTGCAAATGACGCTGCCATCTTTCTTAGCAGTCCGACTGGTGCACTGCCATGAACCTCTGTATTTTGTATTGACTCTCCTGAAGCTGTATCTGTACTGACGAATGCTCGATGAGCTTCAGATGATTCCTCATTTTGAATTGTTCTCCTGTAGTCTTCTCTAACCACCAACTTTGCGAGCTTGTGTCTTTTCATGTTGCTCTTTAATTCCTTCCAATGCTTTTTTAAACAAAGTTTTGTACTTGAAAAATAAATTGTGGCATTTTTTAATTTATATTTTGTTTTTAGCAATTCTTAAAAAAATTAATTTTTAAGAATTACATTTAGAGCTTTATGCCAAGTAATTTCATGAAGCAACAGGTTGCCACAACAACAATGTTCTTTACAGAACAACCACCAGCAGACTAGACAGCTGTTTCGTTGGTCGCTACACCAACTCATCAGTAATCTTCTGTGGTTCATGCAGTCCATTAACTTTGAAAATCTTATAAGCACACCTTCTGCTAAAACCAAAGCGGAATTGCAGTGTGTGCTAAGCACGGCTATCACTAGGACTACTACATAAGTCTACAAGCTTTGAAATTCATGGAATCGGCAATAGCAGCAGAAAGGCCGAACATAGAGTAAATGTTGGAATGTAGTCGAAAATCAGCAGATTCAAAGCACGGGTAGATGCATTCGTACTGCCACACATCATATCGCCACAGACAACTCAACACCTAAATACGGATGAGTGGGCCATTCCAAATAACATAACACTTGCTGATCCAACCTTCAATCGCACGTGTAAGATTGACATACTGTTGGGAGCCGAATTCTTCCATCAATTGCTATATACAGGGTGTCCCGCAATTGAGTGCAACTATTTACGGAGGTGAAAGCTTATGTCGAGCTGAGAAAAAACTTGTATGGGAGGGGGGGGGGGTCTATTTTCACATTCTTAGGAGCTACAGGGTTAATTAATATTTCACGACTTTGATTCACGTTATTATTTCTAGCACAAAAACTAAGTTACGGAAAACGTTTTTTGATAACTCATTGAAAAGGCAATAAAATCACTTTTTCAACGGTATATCAACAAACAGTACCGATATAACCGTTACCAAGCTGTGCTCGTCGAAAGATGAAATCAATCGGTTGAAACTACCAAATTTCAACTTTGAGTGTAAATTTCTCAGAGTTTCGCGTAATAAATGAACTTCTTTTTTTCAATCAATTTTGTAACTTATTTAATTTTCTTTTCAATGACACTTAAAACATAACTTTATCTAACAAAATAAAAAAGTTGGCTGTACTAAAAAAATTATACCTATTAAAAAATAGTGATAAATAATGACATTGCAATTACTTATGCAGTAGATAATATCGTTGTTTTCTAATAAGCATAATTTTTTTTAGTACAGCAAACTTTTTTGTTTTTTCAGATACATTTATGTTATTGATGTCATTGAAAAGAAAATAGAAAAAATTAAAAAGTTGATTGTAAAAAAAATTTCATTAATTAGGCGAAATTCTGAGAAATTTGTATTCAAAGTTAAAATTTGATAGTTTCAATCAATTGATTTCATCTTCACACGAGCACAGCACGGTAACGGTTAAATTAGTAGGGTTTGTTGATATTCCGTTGGAAAGGTGATTTTATTGCCTTTATAATGAGTTTCCAAAATAAATATTATGTAAGTTAGTTTTCCTGCTAGAAACAATAATGTAAGCCAAAGTCATGAAATATTAATTAACATTATAGCTCCTAAGAATGTGAAAATAGACCCCCCCCCCCCCCTCCCATACGATTTTTTTCTCAGCTCAACATAACCTTTCACCTCCGTAAATAGTTGCACTCAATTGCGGGACACCCTGTATAATAAAATTAGGGGAGGATCTTCCACGATTGCAAAATACCAGACTTGGATGGATAATAGCTGGTAAGACCCAAAACACTCACTCGAAAATTGCTACATGCGGCGATTGCAGTGAAGATGAACTTGATCAATTAGTTGGAAAATTCTTGAAAATAGGAAAAGTGGAAGCCAAAGAACCTCAGCATTCTATAGCTGACAAATTATGTTAAACACATTTTGTACAAAACACTACAAAGAATTGTCATGGTCGGTTTATCGTTAAATTACCATTGATAAAAAATGCAACGCCACTAGGAAGGTCAAAGGAGATTGCTTATAATCGATTCTTGGCTCTTGAACGCCGTCTTACCAACTCAGCATCAAGAAGCAATATGTCAATTTTATGGAGGATTATGAAGTAGCAGGACACATGAAAAGGGTTGACATAAGAAATTTGGTGTCACCTCAATATTTAATGACTACGTTCTGAAGCCAGATAGTAGCAGCACTAAGTTACGTGTAGTTCTTGATGCATCAGCTAAGACATCAGCAGGCGTGTCCCTCAACGATATCGTGTATAATGGTCCGACCGTGCAAAGTGAATTATTTTCAATTTTACTTTGGTTTGGACTTCCTTGCTTTGTGTTCACAGCTGATATTCAACAAATGTATAGACAGATATTGGTGCATCCCGACAATCGGTCACTCCAGCTGATAATGTGGAGATCAAGTCTCAACTAACCTATCAAGTATTATAAATTAAATACAGTCACGTATGGAACTAGAGCCACACCTTATTTAGCAACCAGATTCCTTCAACAACTAGCAAGCGAATTCTGGGACTCGCATTCGCTTGGGGCCCAGGCACTCGAGAAAACTTCAGTCTTACTACAGCTATAGAAACGCAAAGGCAATTAACTCTTATTTTAACGGGCTCTGGATTTAAATTAAGGAAATGGTGTGCCAATTATCCGCAATTGCTTCACGAAATTGCCCAAAAGGATGCGGAAATAGATCTGGACCCCAACGAAGAGGAGAAAATCATAAAGACTCTAGGCATTTCATAGACCCCAAAAAATTATAAATTCTGCATCAAAGTAAATCTTGGCAACAGAAACCGAATTTCAAAACGAAACGTCAGCTCAGAGTTTGCACGATTATTAGGTCAAATCTGTCAACCTAAAATATCCTGGGACGAAGCATTGCTCATTGAATTTCATACAAGATGGAGATCTTTCCGAGAGAACGTGGAGAAGCTGAACAACTTAAAATTCTCACGACACATATCTAATCAGTCAGTTCCTAAAACATTGCAGCTTCACGCCTTTGCAGATGCATCAGAACGAGCATATGGTGCAGCAATATACATTAGATCTCTGTTAAATGATGGAACGACAATTGTGAGGCTTCTATGCGCTAAATTTCGTGTGGCACCATTTAAGAAACAAACTTTACCTCGGTTAGAACTATGTGCGGCAGTAGTAGGTGCTCAATCAATATCCAGATTAAAAAGTGATCTTCATTTAAAGGACGTTCCTTCATACTTGTGAACTGATTCAAAATTGTGCTGTCATGGATTAATTCTGAAGTATCATCATTCCAACCATTTATAGCCAGCAGAGTGGCTACAATTCAAGAATTAACTTTGACTCAACGATGGCTTCATCAAACCATCAACGATCAAAGGACATCCCAGCAGATTACAGTTACTTTTTTACTGTACGCTTACTGCATGTTAAATATAAAAATATATACCCTTAAAGCACATTTTGCACTTTTTTTTAATTTTTTTTAATAAGAAAGTATGGAGTATTTTTCTGCAGAAAATATCGCCGCTTGTTCCTTAAACGAGCTATGCAGGAGCCTGAATTTTCTGAACCCCATGTTTAGTTGTTCTGGTCCATGTGAGCAAATGCTTCATGCATCGTGTGCAGGTATATCCAAGTCGTGCTTGGACGATTTATTGTCTATACTATCAGGTCTTCACTAGTACTGCGCATCGTGCAGGGCCCCTTCCCCTGATGAAGTTTATTCAAAAATAAAGCTTTTGGGGGAAAGTCTCAATACGTTAAAAAACAATTTTAGAGAAGTTGTAACATTTTTTAACGAAGTGAGAGCCGCACCTAGTACCAGCATTAATGATGGAAGTTCAATACCGGAAAATGACATCTTCTATGTCTCAGACTGTTTCTTCCGGGACTGAAACTCTTAACC
Organism: Coremacera marginata; assembly: GCA_914767935.1. Lineage (NCBI taxonomy): Eukaryota > Metazoa > Arthropoda > Insecta > Diptera > Sciomyzidae > Coremacera > Coremacera marginata. The sequence goes on from OU612044.1 coordinate 100,036,442, forward strand.
GATCAAAAAAAGACCATAATAGTTTAAGAAAGAAGAGGGAAAATATTTATAGGAATTACAATAAAAATAATAAGCGTCGCAAGACAACTCAAACTACTTTTCAGGCTGAGCAGCCTTCAGTCATGCCCCTGTACATAGGAGAGGTATCTCTCACCTTTATCTACTATTCCTACCTTGGCTAAAAGTGAAATATTGAGATCAACTGCTCCCAACAACCAATTGAATTTAAATTTAATGGCAGTGTCTAGGAGAAAAAACTTATTTAGTTCACGTCTTCAGCCCGACACAACAACTGAAAATATACTGACGTTCGTCAAACATAATAATTTACTAAGTCAAAATGTATTCTATTCATGCAAGAAAATAGGTAACAAACCCTCCAACGCTTCTCACAGTTGCAGCTGAAAAGTTTGCAACTGTTCTTAACTTTAATTTGTGGGCCGATAATATCCTCGTATTTTTTGTCAACTCAGAACTTCTCTGAGGATGCATTGCTGACTTAGAACTTGCTTAGACTTGTTTGATAATAGTTTTCAAGTTTATAGAAAGTACAGACAATGCTGACAATACTTCTGCTTTCGGTGGTGGAGTCATATTAGCTGTAAGGAACTATTTTGTAAGTTCCTTGATTGATATTTCCTGCTCTGCTAATATCGAACTCATATGCGTTTAAGTTATTATTGTGGTTCTAATGTATATGTTATTAACGCATATATTCCGCCAAAAAGTAGTGGAGAGGTCTATGCAAATCTTGCTGATTGCATAAAATATATTATAAAATTACTTGATGTAAATGACGACATTTTATTGTTGGGCGATTTCAATGATTGAAATCATTGAAATTTTGAAATTGAAATTCAATCTGCCTGACTTAAAATGGCATCCTTCATACGATGATACATATTTTTGTGCATCTTATTCGAAGACACGCCAAGAACATATATTTGTTGACAATATATGTTCTGACTTACAAGAAGTGAGTTGTATATGTAATAGTCTTAATAGACTTCTTGACCTGGTCTTAACTACAGACAGTAACAATGTTGTTGTTAAGAGGGCCTTTCATGCTCTAACTACTGTTGATGAATTCCATCCACCATTGAGTATTTGGTACAAATCCGACAGAGAAAATATAGTAAATTCGAATTCAGTTGATAAACTTTATGAATTCAATTTTAAAAAAGCTGACTTTTTGAAGTTGAATCATTTAATTCATAATAAGCTTAATGTTATTTTAGAATACTTAAATGAAAAAGTCTTAATGATTCCATTAATTTCTTTTATATGGAACTTTTTGCTATGTTTTCTCAGTCTGTACCATATAGCCTCAAATTTGCGAAAAATTCTGCGTACCCCTGGTACACTGAGGATTTAAAAACTATTTGCAATAACAGGAAAATGGCATGGAAGAAATACGTCTGTAGCCTAGACTCAAATGACCTACAGATTTACAAGTGTCTGTTTCTGCAGTTTGGAAATCGCTCACCTATATTATATCACGAATATTTAAATGATGTTAAGCTCAGAATATTGTCTGATCCAAGAAAATTTTGGGGATTCATAAACACAAAGAAGATATTCGATGGATTTCCTTCTTCATTAAACTTTTGATGGGTTTACTGATGATCCCGTCATAATTTGTGGCCTATTTGCCAACCTTTTCAAAGACTCATTCTGTTCAGATGCTTTTAATCCTGACAGAGAGTACTTGCGGTGAAGTCATAACAACTCGTCAGCATGGTTTTGTTAATGGCAGATCTACTGTGTCTAATCTTCTCGATTTTACAACATTCTGCATAAATTCGATTGACTCTGGTAACCAGGTCGACTGTTTTACACTGACTTTAGTAAAGCTTTTGATAAGTTACCACACAGTCTTGTTTTGTTTAAGGTCAAGTTAATGGGTTTTCCGCAATATTTTGTGAACTGGATTAAATCGTCTTTGGTGGAGCGATCTTATCAAATACGTTTCCGAGGCGTATTGTCTTCTGAATTTATTGCTGAATCAGATGTTCTTCAGGGTAGTCACCTTGGAACACTTCTGTTTATTTTAGCAATCAATGATGTAACTCACATCATAGAACACTCTCATCTGCTTACCTATGCCGATGATATGAAAATATACAGAACGGTTGATTCTAAAGACAATTCAGATCTACTCCAGTCTGATCTGAAATCCTTTGAAGTTTGGTGTTCTAAAAATAATATGTTTCTAAATCCAGATAAATGCCAAACTATGACCTTTTCGAGAAAAAGGAATAATTCTAGTTTTGATTATAAGATCAAAGATACTGCCTTGAGTCGTGTAGATACCGTCAAAGGCCTAGGTATATGCATGGGTTCTAAGAGCTATCGTTTAACAATCACATTGATAATATTTGTGCTTGGATTTATAAGACGATGGGCCAAAGAATTTAATAGCATGATTACAACTACAACGTTGTATTATGCAATCGTGCGTCTTCACTTAGAGTATACAAGTTTGGTTCCCAAGTTACAATGTGCATGTTGATCAAATAGAAAGAATCCAAAAACGTTTTATTCGGATTGCTCTAAGGGGCTTAAGTGGAACTGACATATTAGACCTTCCTCCTTATGAGGATCGTTTGAAACTGTTAAAAATGCAGTCTTTAAGTGGCGGAAGGAAATCTGCAGATATCGTCTATTTACACCAACTCATGGTAGGTGTATTCGATTCTGCAGAACTTCTTTCTCATATAAATTTTAACACTAACCGTAGAAGCAATAGAAACGCTAACAATCTTATTTATTTATCATTCAGTAGAACAAATTATATGGTTACCGCTCCTTTAAACCGCATAAGTACCTTTGTTAACAATTGTAGCGTTTTTGATGTTAACTTGTCAAAAGGTCAACTTAAAAATGGATTAAAACAATTTCGTAATATGATTTATATATGCATGGTTAGTTGTTATGTCTTGTATTGTCTCTGAGCCCAACCCATTCATTGGTGGGTAAATTTTTCCCACATTAACTTCTTTGGGGTCACTAGTATCCATAATATTGATATTTTTTAATGATTTCTGGGTCGTGGCTTTAAATGGTTAATGCTGAGGAAGTGCAAAAAAGGTGTAGTAGCTGAACTCTATTGTTATTGCATGTTTAGACGGCTTCAAAGAATATTGGCGGACGTGCTTCGGCTTATAAATAGTTCAAGAAGCAAACCATGCCAAGCTAAACACTTTACACCAAAAGAATTAGTTGAAGCGCTCATTTTAATTATCGGATCCATGCAGGCTGCAGAATTTCCAGAAGAATTGAAGGATCTTAAGAAAAGTAAGCAAATCAAATCAACAAGACAGCTTTCCAGACTGTCACCATTCTTAGATAGTAACACCATAATGCGGGTAGGAGGACGTTTGGAAACTTCTTCATTACCGTACGACGCCAAGCATCAGATGATTCCCCCATATAACGACCCTTAAACAAAATTACTTATCCAAAACGTTCACGAAGAGAATATGTACTGTGGACCAACGGCGATGTTATCATATTTCAAGCAACGGTTTTGGCCTGTCAAAGGAAAAACAATGGCTAGGTAAATCGTGCATAGTTTTGTCAGATGCAGTAAAGCAAAACCGCTACTATTAAAGCAAATGATGGGAAAATTGCCTTTAGCAAGAGTCACGCCATCTCGACCGTTCATAAGCTCTGGAGTAGATTATTATGGTCCCGTTTGGATTAATTTTAAAGCACTGGGAAAGAAACCTCAGAAGGCATATATTGCAGTTTCTGTTGCTTCGCTACCAAGGATGTTCATCTTGAAATTGTCAGCGATCTTACAACTGACGCATTCATTGAAGCTCTGAAGAGGTTAATTGACAGAAGGGGACATTGTCAAAATTTATATAGTGATAATGCCACAAATTTTGTTGGCGCAAAGAATCAACTGAACGAGTTAGCGTCAGCACAAGAAAAAATATAATCAACGAATGCTCAAACAGAAATATACAATTCCAGTTCATCCAGCCAATAGCTCCACATTTTGGATGGCTATGGGAAGCCGTGGTAAAATCTGCCAAGCACCTCTTAGTCAGAACTATGTCAACTGTAGCACTTACTAACAAAGAGCTTGAAACAGTTATCGTGGAAATAGAAGCAATTTTAAATTCACGACACTTGACTCCCATATCCGACAATCCAAACGATTTTACAGCACTGACCCCAGGACATTTTTTGATTGGGGAGCCACTAACTGCTCATGTTGAAATTAATGCAGTTCCTCCCAAATCTCAAAGAATTTTGGCGCAGATTGTCACAGGAATACTTAAGCAATACAGACTAACAGCTCTATTCTGCTTGTTAACTAAACAGGGAATTGTTAAGGAGCTCTTGTTAATATTATTATGTAATGTAATCTTCATATTCTAAAAAATCATTTACAATTTGAAAGCTCTAAAAAGCTTAAAAAGTTCACCACGCGTGGTGAGAATGTGAAACAGCATTCAAACGCCAGCTGTTTTTTCGATGAAATTGTATTGTTTATTATATCAGCAAGCAAAATGAAAATGCATTTACAAAGAATTAAGTAATCTCAAGTTTTTTTTATTTAAAACACAAATTTACATTTTTTTTAATAGCCAAACAAAGTTTGAGTGAAATACGCAGGAGCAGCTCCTATCTCATATACAATTTTTGCCGGCAGCAACCTCAACTTTCCGCAATTAACAAAATTGTAAAAAAAGGCCTTTTAAATTTTCACCAGAATACGGAACATTAGCAACTTGTTAATATTAACTATTTTGTTAATGTGCTGAGCTTTGTTAAGCAGGTAGAATAGGGCTGTAAGATGGAAAGAACAATCAAAAAATGTAGAAATAAGCACAGTCGTTATCATAAAAGAAGACAATGTTACACCTCTTCAATGGGTAATCTACGGGTAGCTGATGTTAAGACTGCAAAGGGAGTTTGGAAGAGGCCAATACACTATCGGTGTATTCCAGGCAGCCAGGCAACACCATTTCCAGGCAGTGATGCTACAAGGGGTACAATTGTACCTTTTGGGGTACACTTTCAGTACCGTCAGTACGAAAATACGCCTTTTTTCGAAAGGTACATTTTTTGGATTTGGAAAATATTATTTCAATAAATTTTTGAGTTTTTTCATATTATGTGAATTTTTGTCATGTATGTTTACGTTTCTATTTAGTGTGATATACCTTTAACTATAAAGTGCTTCCAAGTATTAATCGCTGATATCTAGTTACTAATTGCTGTCGGTTTCCTGCTTTTCGTCACTTTTAATTTTTTTTATTTGTCATCAAGTTTTTTGTTGCTGATTAATTTGGGATGGAAAAGTGAGTATTACAATATATGTTTAAAAACTTGTTAATTTTTATAAAATTAAACTGGTATTTCGTAAAAAAAAACCAAAGATGAAAGATAAAAAGAAAACAAATAGATTATTTTTATTTAATTTAATATTTTAAAAAGGAAACCAAAACTGACAGATGCTGATAAAATTGAGAAATTCGATATTTTTTAAACTACCGAAGAGTAACCGCCTTGCGGACTACCGGATTAACTAAAAGGGTGGTTAAATTTTAAGGTCCGATGTTCACCACACCTAAACGTCAAGTTTTTTTTTGCATTTCATTTGACATTTCTCAATTTCAGACTAACTCAATTTGAACCATGGAAAGATACACAATTGAGCAATGCGTTAAAGTTATTCAGGCTTTTTATGAAAATGGGCGTTCGAATCAGAATGCATATAGTGCCTATTATTATTCTGTGCTTGATATGCCATCTAAATCCACGGGATGAGTTATCATCACACAGCGATTGGGTACGTAGCATTTTTCCTGTCTATCGTCATCATTGCTTATTATCTCTGGAATAGCAATACAAGGAAGCGTGACTCATCACCCACTCCAATAGCTGCGCTAATACTATTACCAAGGTCTACTTCTCGCTCTGATTTTTCAGATCAGATCAGTGTCGCTTAAATTGTTGAATGGATATTTAACGCGCGGGAGAATGTATAAGAATAGTGCCGACACCAACAAAAACATGCAAAGCAATTTTGGTTAGCCAGCAAAGTAGGTCAGCGATTGTTGGGTGCACTAACTTACACGCATATTCTGCTGTGCTTGCATAGTATTGGTTTTTATTATTGTTTTTATAGGTCAATGCCCTTTTGGTGCACTTATTAGTTGTGCATATTTTGATTTGTGTCAATTAAACAATTTACAAATTTGGTTTGGTTATTGTTTATTGTTTTTTTATGTATTGTAATAGGTTATGTAAACACTTTTTCATAGTTTAATAATTGTTTTTAATAAATAAATGGTTTTAATAAATTCAATTGAGTTGTTTAAGTGCCATCTAAAAACAAAACCTTGATTCAAGCATTTATACGGTAAATGTACCGCTTAGACGCAAATTACGAATCAATCACATACTAAGGTCCTCAGATTCTGCAAACACCTTAAATGTTTAAGGATTAATGAATTTTCAAAGTTATATTATTGCAATTTGGCAATAGTATACCTTTGTGGTAAGTAACATTCTTGATTTAGATGTCTTTTATTAGAAAAATTTATTTTTCTGCAAGAACATGCAAGTTGCTTAAAATTTCCAAGAAATTGACACCACAAAAACTTTCGTACCTAAAACAAACAAAAAAATTTTAGAATTTTAATTTTTTGGTGAAATAGAAAAATAATGAATCCAAAATGAATGTGGTGGCTTTGAAAGTGAATAAATCGGTCATGTTACAAAGGATTGCTATTAATTTTTTTTTAAATTGGTTTTTATTATATAAAAAATTAAATTTTTTAAATTGGTTAATTGTCGTCCAATCTTGTTTAATTTTCATTTTCCTTGTTATCTTATGAATTAATAGGCAAACAGAAATCTTTAACTCCCTTTTCACCCACTTTAATGACAACAGATCCGGATGAAACTTATATCATTTGAAAGCTCTCGTTCATACCAGAGGATACTATATGTAGTATTTGTTCAAATATTTTTTCATTAAGATAGGTGAAAATTAAAAACACCTTTTCACAAGTAAAAAAAAGGCATATGCTTTAACAGAGCTTTTTGGTTCTTACTGATTTTTCCTTCCCACCTTCTCAGACATACTCGATTCGCGTTGCTGAGACAAAACAAAATAAACATGTTTACTTGTAAGCCATATCAATATTATTTTAATATTTTGCCAATAAGATCGGTAAAAATTCTAAATTAAAAATACCTTTTTCACCGAGAATGCGCAAATAAAAAAAAAGGCAAATGATCTAACGATCACTCGTGTTCGTCGACTCTCCGAGTAAGGTTGCATATAAGCGCTCACCGGAAGATTAGAATTTATAATTTTACTATTGGATCATTCACTCGAATATATGTAAATTGAGACAGGACTCTTCAAAAAATTTACTTTATTCTTCTGAAGTTTATTCATTTAACTTCTGCGGTATTATTATATCGCGAAAAATTAACGATAATACAAAGTGCGGCAAATGTAGAAGCTCTGTGCGTAACGATGCAACTATTAAATGTGATGGTGTTTGTAATAAAGTCTTTCACTTAACATCGAAGTGCTCTGGCCTAGATAAATACAGTGCTGGAAAATTGGATGAGTGTCCAATGCTAAAATTTATATGCGATGACTGTATGCAATATATTAACAATTTAGATTTTGCCTTAAAAGAGATTTTTGTTTCTGTTGAAAAAAATGCCGCGAACCTCAAAGAATACAAACATGATTTCTCCAAAGTGTTAAAAGAAAATGAAAACGAAATAAAAAATCTACTTCAAGCAATAGAAGCGCGATATGATGAAAGAATGCGAGTTTTGGCTGCAACACAAAAAATATGTGATGATAATGTTAAAGAAATTAAGAATTTATGTAATGGCAAGCTATGTGAAGTAATTGAAAGTTTTAATCAGAAGAGTGATCATATATGCAATGAGATTGAAATTAGTAAAAACGAATGTGTGCGTGTATGTGCGGAATTACAAGGCAATAAAAAACAACAGGATCTATTACTTAACCAATTGAACAACAACAATAGTAATTCTCTAAACGGCAATAAATGTCAATCTTCTTTTGCCGAAGTGCTCAAAACAAACAACCAAAATGTGACGGAGTTACCAACCCTGAGAAAAGAAGTGCCACTTATTGTTAAACCTAAAAATAAACAACCCAGTGTAAAAAATAAAGAAGACTTAAATCAAAATGTGGACCCAAAAAACTCTGAAATTTCGGGTGTTACAGCCAGGCGCAATGGGGTGTTGGTGATTAATAGTAATAATGAAAATGAGAGAGAAAAGATGAAAAATGAACTAGCCAATAAATTAGGTGATGATTATGAGGTTTTTGTTCCTAATCCTATTAGACCGAGAATTGTAATTGCAAGAATGAGTATCAAATATAATGACGATGAAATTGTTGATATTGTAAAAAAACAAAATAAATGTCTTAATAGTAGTTTTATTAAATTTATTAAACAATACGAAATTAAAAAATATAATGGAAAATTTTACAATGTGCTGCTTGAAATTGATAATGAGTCCTTCCTTAAAGTTTTGGCTGAAGAAAAATTAAATATTGGCTGGGAAAAATGCCGAGTTTTTGATGGTGTTGATGTAATGTGCTGCTATAAATGTAAAGGTTTTAACCATAAAGCTGAGAATTGCAGAAGTGAGGAAGTGTGTTCAAAATGTTTAGGACCGCATAGATCAAATACTTGCACTTTGGACAATGTAAATAAATGTATAAATTGTAAGCGTGCCAATGAACAATTTAATCTTGATTTGGATGATAATCACAACACCATTGATAAAAAATGCCCAGTATATCAACGGAAATTGGAAGCCAAAAAACAAAAAATTGGATATTAGCAATCAAATCTTAATACTGGTTTTACTAATTTTCAAGGTCCGATAAATGATATTGTTCAAGAAGTGTCACGTTCCATTCGTGTTTCTGATATTCCAGCCTTAAGGTTTTACTTTCAGAATGTTTCGGGGTTGAGAACTAAATCTGCCTCCATATTCGCTGCTACATCCCAGGGTGAATATGATATTTTTGTACTTGTGGAGACCTGGCTAAATAAAAATTTTAATAATGAGGAATTTTTCGATCATCATTTATATAATGTCTTTCGCAAAGATCGTGATGCGCTTTCTACTGGTTGTCATCGTGGAATTATTATTATTTTCTTCGGCCGTGGTGCTTGCAAACGCTGATGTGGAACTGGATCAATTATGCATTAAAATTAAAGGCTTATCTCAATCCCTATACGTGTGTGTCTCATACATTCCACCTAAAAGTGCCTTGGAACTTTTTAGAACGCATGTGGATAATATCTCATCATTATTTGTTAACGTTAATACTGATATTGATCAGATAATTGTTATGGGGGATTTCAATCTTTCTACTATTTCCTGGAACAGACCGTCAGATGATAACTTCCTCACGCCATATAACGTTACGAGTGCTATTGATTTGTATCTTATAGATAATTTTTTTGCTCTTGGTCTTAGACAGATAAATAATTGTTTCAATTCGTTAAATAGGTTGTTGGAATTAATATTTATTACAAGCAATATTAATCATTATGTTTCTGAATCTCCATTTCCAATATCTGCAGCTGGTATCCACCATGTTCCTCTTGATACTTGTGTAACTTTTTATAAATATCTTAGTTTATTTAACACTAATTCTGTTGCACCCGTCTATAATTTCAAAGCGTGTAACTTCGATATTTTGAATAATACTCTTCGTTCTATTGATTGGGATGGGGAATTTAATCATTTAAATACCTCATCATGTTTTAATATCTTTAAGTCTCTTATCTCCTCGGTTTGCTCACAAAATATTCCCAAGTGTAAGGAACGTGTCAGTAAAGTTCCTTGGTGGATTAAAAAAGTTAAAAAATCTCCGTAATAAATTTTATAAAAAGTTTTTATTAACTAATATCAATTCATTTTTTATTAAATACAGGCATTATATGAGGGAATTTAATTTACTAGATAAATTCTTATATAGACAATATGTTTCTAAATTTGAATCAAATATTAAGTCCAACCCAAAAGCATTTTGGCAATTTATAAAATCTAAGGAGGGTTCCTCAAATATCCCATCCTCCATGTTTTTAAATAATAAGACATCAACTAATGCATCGGATATTGCTAATATGTTTGCGGAATTTTTTCAATCGAACTTCGAAGAAGTTAATAATAATAATTCTGACTGTGCTAACAATCTACACTCTGTAATTGACTATGGATCTCTTACTTTAACTCAGGAAGAGGTTTTAAATGGTATTATTAGTTTAAAGCCTTCTACGCGTATGGATTTTGATGGTCTCTGTTCAACTTTTTTGAAAAATTGTGATTTCAGTTTAGTTTATCCGCTAATGTATATTTTCAATAGTTCTCTGAGCTCTGGGACATTTATTGATAGTTGGAAATTGGCCTTCATAACTCCAATCCATAAAGTCGGTTGTAAAAATAACATAGCAAATTATAGACCAATATCAAAGCTTACTACGATATCTAAATTGTTTGAGTCAATCATTAAAGATAAATTGTTTTTTGCAGTGAAGAATATAGTTTCTCCATACCAGCATGGTTTTTTTCCTGGTCGATCAACTACGACCAATTTAGTTCTGTTCTCTGAATATTGTATTTCAGCATTTACCAAAGGTTGCCAGTTGGATGTTATTTATACGGATTTTTCCAAGGCTTTTGACAAAGTCTCACACGTTCTTTTAATAAAGAAATTAGAAAAGTTGGGCTTCCATTCAAGATTTTTAAGTTGGCTTGCCTCGTATTTATCAAATAGGCAGTGTGTCGTTTCTGTCGATAATGTTTTGTCCTATACATTTTTGGCTACCTCGGGTAGCCCAAGGACTTCCCCAAGGAAGTATCTTAGGGCCCCTACTATTTGTGTTGTTTATCAATGATATTACTTTAATGTTTGATCATTGTAGATTTCTTCTTTATGCAGATGATCTTAAGATTTTTCTTAAAATAAGTCATAGATCTGATACTGTGCTCTTACAAAAAGGAGTTGACAATCTTTATAACTGGTGCTGTAATAATGGTCTCTTTTTAAATCTTAATAAATGCGTGTCAATGACTTTCTCTAAATCAGATGTTTTCTCTCCGTCCGTTTATCATATTGCAAACTCTTCCTTGGCTTCGGTTCATCAATTTAAGGACTTAGGTGTCGTTTTTGATTGTAAATTTACTTTTGTGTATCATCTGGATTACATTGTTCCTAAAGCTTATGCCATGCTAGCCTTCATTAGACGTAATAGTACATGTTTTTCGGATCCGTATACGTTGAAATCTTTGTTCAATTCGCTTGTTCGCTCCAGATTAGAATATGCAGCTATTATATGGAACCCTTTTCATGATTGCCATAAGGTCCGGCTTGAAAGAATACAAAAGTCTTTCACAAGGTTTGCTTTGCGGTCTTTTAACAGAGATGGTGTGCCTCCTTCATATAATGCCCGATGTCTTTTAATTGGACTTAAGTCCTTGGAGAGTAGAAGAACTTTATTGTCGTTGCTTTTTGTTTTTGATTTAATTAATGGTGTGGTGGATTGTCCTGCACTATTGGAAATGATAGATTTCAATGCTCCTGTTAGAATACTTAGAAATAGTGATCCTTTTTATTTGTATATTCGTAGTTCCAATTATGCAGCTAATGCGCCTATTTATCGAGCCTTACAATTGTTTAATTCTATTAACAATAAAGTTAATTTGGACTTTTCTGTATCTAAAAATCAAATGAGATCAGTCTGTTGAATATGCCTTTTTTGTGATATAATTTTTGTATTCATTTCTTTTAGTCTGTAAGTATTTATGTACATAGACTATAATCAAATAAATAAATAAATAAAAGAGCTATGTGGTTTCTGTCGCTTTTTCTTTCCCTCAGACACGCTAGATCCGCGTTGCTGAGACAAAACATAATAAAGGGTGTCGCACTGAAAATGAATATTCTTATTGCATTGTAAAGTAAACATGTTGGGCAAAAATAAGTTATAGAAACAAACTTTCGAAAGAGTTTATTAAGATTATAGCTTATAGTTTATTGCGTAGTTTTTATAAAAGTGGCAAAAAAATAAGCAAACGACAATTTTTTTTTGAGACAATGAAAACACATACGGATGATCTGTTTGATGGTTTCAGTGGTGTTTGAGGAGGGAGGGGTGTTGTGACTCAGTCGTCACAAGCCAATTAAAACTTTAATAAATTAATGCCAATAGCAAATATCGACTAACCTTGATCATGAATTGCGGCATGCACAAACAGATAGTAAAATAAAACGCAGCACAAATTTAACCTCCGACCTAACTCAATTCATGACACCATGCATGATCCAATTACGACAAACAGAAGCACTTCAGAGCGCGTGCTTAAGTTATAGCAGCAATTAGTAATGTGCTGACTTAACAAAATAATGTCACACAGGTGAACGACGCTATGCGCCTGATACCTGAGTCTCATTACTGTTTGATGAAATTGGGAAATGTCATACAAGCAGTGAACTCGATATTTGATCTACTTTATTTCATGCAGCTGTTGGTCGCTATTTTGTGACCAACTGAAAATGCAAATTGCTAAAGCTCAATAAACAATGTATGTATGTATGCTTGTACGTGGATATAATTTAACTAGGAAGTAACATAAGTTAAGATTTCCTGTAGGAAAATCAACTAATTTAAAAGTAGTTGAAAAAGTAGTTTTTTGTCAACCACAACTAGTTGAACTTCTGGCTTTTTTCCATAGAACGAACTAACATATTTTGTATGGTGATGTCCGCTAAATAAGTCAATTGACTTTCGTCTGCATATATTTTCAACTACTTGTTAAATTAGTTAAATTTTAATTATTTTTCACTTACTGAAGATGAATATAAAAGCACAAAAATTATAAATTTCTATACATCAAAGAGATAATTTATTTGGCTGTGTATGTATTAAAAATATATTCATAAATTCATTACGTGAATGCAGTTTACGGAAGCAGTTTCAAAAAACGGGCACGCCACCGCCTGGGTACATGAGCGAAGGTGCCGATCCAATTGATCGGAATTGTGTGGATACTGCGCCTGTTATTTAACACAACACAGCATTTTGATGCTTCATTTCAAAATATGAGGTAAACCATCAATCATGGTCGATGGACACCCCGATATTTTGATAAGTGCTTATTTTAAGTGTCAATCGCAATGAAGTGATGGAGCAGACTCGACGCTACGTAGGGAAAGGCGTGCGTCTTTACTACTGAAGTGATGAGGTTGTGACGACCCTATTTCTTGATGAAATAGGCCCGCACATTGATAACGTCATCAATCGGACGACATCACTAGAAATGCATAACAGCCTACAACAACAACAACCCACAGTTCACCATGCAGCAGGTAACTACAGCAATGCTAATCCAACTATAGCAACAACAAGGACAATAGCACACAACATTTCAAGGCCAGTGTAATAATAAAAACATGCGTACACTGACCTACAACAACAAGCACTAGCACCTTTACTTACCTCTCACAACACAAGAACAGCTGCTTGTGTCTCTTTACGGACGGACATCGCATATCAGAAGCGACGATATGCAGTCAGCATATTTTTCTACGACTTAGATATAAATTGAAGAAATTTCTATTATTTATATTTTTATATATATTATATTTCATATATATATTATATATTTCACATATTATCTATGTTGCGTGGTGAAACACGCCACTGTATTCGAATTAAATGTTAGGTGGCAGCACTGAAAATACATCTGTCAAATTAGCTCACCATTTCCTTTAAAATAACCTTTTTGCAATACAAGAAAATTATTTCCTTTAAGCGACCACGTTGTGCCTAAAAAAGTGAGATTCACTCTTATTTAAATTTGTCAATTAAAATATTAGTAATTTTATTTAACTGAATTTCCAGCTTAAATTTAGTTTGTAAACTGGCAAACCCTGTTTGGAAACCGGGCGCTAGTAAACTCCGAGAAAAACACAAGTGTACGGTATAACAAAATTAATTGAATGTATTATATTAATGAATTAATATTTTTTAGATTAAAGCATTTTTTTTACTCTACTTTAAACATTGAAGTTAAGCTGAAATCTGTGTTTGATTTGCTAGGCCGCCCACCGTCCAACATTCTTTAATACTTTGGTGTCACACATCGACATAACCTCAATTAAAAGTTTTCACATTTTTCCGAGATGGCAAGTAAAGGGATGATGCAATTAGAGGTAAAATTCGATCACCGATAATCACCTCATCCGGAACAACAGCACCCAACAATGCTGCTGGCAATCATCATGCCACCTTCGCCACAAAAGGAGGCGCAGCATCGTTGGATTACCATAACGCTGAGGACAAATCAGATACTCTCGCACCGAACGACGCATACGCATCTGCCAGCGCTCACGCGCTACTAAATGCACACGCGCAACCAGGTGCTGCTATCAATGCAAACCCGCAATTTGACCAACAATCGCGCACGGTAACAGCTTCCGGAGCACATGCCTCAACTCCTACACAACCTTCTGCAATGGTAAGTGATTCTGCTCTATCCATTATCGAAAATGTCCAGCCCAACGTCGAAACTATTACTCGCACACGCTCCGGCGCTATAAGAAAAGTTCCTACTAAAAAGCGTACCAACACATGCTCTGCATCGAAAATAAAAGCACCACTAACTGCGACAGATAAGCAGGGTACATGGAAACAGTCCGTACTGCTCGCCCCTACGAACCAGCAAACTGCTCTGCCTACTGTAAACAATGGTAATTTCGATGCAAATATTTCGGCACAACTTTCCGATATGAGGATTCAACCTGCTGTTGCGAATGCCGGCGCTTCGTTGCAAAATTTTATGGGACCGCATCTCTCTTTTGCGTCAGCAGCTTCGAGCTCAGCTGTTTTTGAAACGCAGCAAAATTTTTCGCCGAATAAAAACCCAAAGTCAACGCCATTTCAGTTTGGCAACACTGCTGCCGTGAGTACCACTACAGCGACTGGAGATTACCAAAGACCTCAAAAAATTCATCCACTGGTAATTTCTTAAATTCGTCAGCTGTCTCTTCTGCGCATACACAGGCAACCGCAACCAATTTCTTAAATACCCCAGCAAGCGCTGCTAACTTTTTAAATCCATCGGTTTCTACTGCTCATAAAAATATTGCTGGCAATGCAAATGTTTTGAATCAGCCAGCCATCTCCACTGCTAACTCTGCGGCAGTACCAACTCCCAATGCTGGAACATTTTACACGGGTACAGCAGCGATGCCGCCGTTATATGCGCAAGCGCCTCAGATACCTACTGCGTTTCCATATAACGCAGCCAATAATTCTTATTTAAACTCTTTTCCTTATACAATTACACACCCTTCACTCTTGCAGCCACAATCAATGACGTCATCAATCCCCATGTTTACATTGAATAACAGCTGCTCCTCAGTGCCGTCATTAAATAGTCAGGGTTCATTTTTACAAAAGTCAACAGCTGATTATACGCTGTCCTCTTCTCACTTTGCAGCGCGCCATGCTATAAGCAAAGATTTGCCAAATTTTAGTGGACAGCCCGAGGAATGGCCCATATTTATTACAAATTATGTGCAGTCGACAGAGCGATGTGGCTTTACAGACCAGGAAAATTTGATAAGATTACAAAAATGTTTAAAAGGCGCGGCTTTGGATGCAGTGCGTGGCAAACTGATGATGCCAGCTACCGTTCCCCTTGCCATTGAAACTTTGAGAATGTTATATGGCAGGCCTGAAATAATACATTTCACTCTTCAACGCGAATTAAAACAAGAGCAACCTGTTCGAAAAGAGAAACTAGAAACGCTAGTTAGCTTCGCTCTTGCTGTGCAAAATTACAGAGCAACAATGCAAGCAATGGGTCTTGCTGACTATTTGAATGACCCAATGCTCTTAAACGACCTAGTAGAGAAATTGCCTAGTGACTTAAAACTAGACTGGGGTCGCTATCGCATTGCATTTGCTCGAGTTGATATAGTTCTCTTTGATGCCTGGCTCTTTAATTTAGCTACTTGTGCAGCTCAAGTGACACCGTATGTTTCAACAACAACCTCGCATCCGATTGAAGAAGTGAAGGGTAATCGCAAACATCCAAAAGAGCGAATATTTGTACACGAAGTGATTGATAACAACAACAATGCAACAGTTATCGTATGCCCAAAATGTACAAAACAGCATCGCCTGGCAGACTGCAAGGAGTTTACTTCATTAAAGACAGATGATAGATGGAAGTTTATTCGCGAACAAAAACTCTGCTTGCGTTGTTTCAAGAAACATTATTTGCGTCGCTGCAATTCAAAAACACAATGCAGTGTCGATGGTTGTAAAATGCCACATAACCCATTGCTATATAATCGCAGAGAACAAGAGCAAGTGTATGCAAATAAAAAGAGCAACGAAGATAAGCATCAGGAAAATGATAGTCAATCACTTTTATTTCATTCAAAAGAAAAGAAGAAGACATTATTTCGCTATGTTCCTGTAACACTCTTTGGAAATAATAGGTCGTTAAATACATTTGCATTAATTGATGAGGGTGCGGCCTGCACTCTTGTTAAAAATGAGATCGCCGCTGCACTGGGATTGGAAGGGCCAACTGAAGAACTTTGCTTACAGTGGACAGGCGAAATTACACAGAGGGAATGCAATTCGAAAAAAGTCACACTTCAGATTGCTTCACGAGAAGATAATGAACGCAAATTTTATTTGCGTAATGTTCGCACAGTGTCGGCATTAGATTTGCCTGAACAAACACTTGATAAATCTGAAATTGATTCCTGTGTTGATTTTAAAAATATACCCATACGCCCATATACTGCTGCTAAAGCGCGTATTCTTATTGGAGTCGATAATGCAAATATTTGTGTACCTTTTGAAGTGAAAGAAAGCAGTGTTGATGGTCTAATCGCCGCAAAATGCAGAATTGGCTGGAGTGTATATGGTCGACAAGATGGAATCAGCTCTGATTCTTTCAGATTAATGCATTTGTGCCCCTGTAACACAAACGAGCGCATGAACGATATGCTCAGAAGTTATTTTTCGTTAGACTCAATTGGTGTTAAAGGCACTGCAAGCTGTGTACGCTCAAAAGACGATAAGCGCGCTTTAGAAATTATGGAAGCAACGACTACATACATTGAGAGCCAAAAGGTTTGGGAGACAGGGCTATTATGGAAGTACGACGAAATAAATTTGCCAAACTCTCTGCCCATGGCCCGTCGGAGATTGCAATGTCTTGAGACAAAAATGGCACGCAGCCCTGAGTTGAAAACTTTTCTTAATGAAAAAATGTATGACTATGAAAAAAAGGGGTACATTCGTAAATTGCAGCAACATGAAATAGTAAGCGGTGGTAAATCCTGGTATATTCCAATATTTACTGTCACTAATAAGAATAAACATAAAACAAGAATTGTTTGGGATGCTGCCGCAGCTACCAATGGCGTGTCCTTAAATTCCGTCTTATTAAAAGGCCCTGACCTCCTCAAATCTCTTGTTGGTATTCTCATACGTTTCCGCGAAAAGTCGATAGCATTATCTGGCGACATTCGCGAAATGTTTCACCAAGTACGTGTGGTGAAAGATGATCAAAATTCTCAAAAATTTTTATGGCGCAATGGTGACAAAGAAAAATGCATAGATGAATATGCAATGACAGTCATGACGTTCGGAGCATCCTGTTCGCCATCTCTAGCGAACTATGTAAAAAATAAAAATGCAGAACGTTTTCGCGAGACAGAGCCTAGGGCTACAGATGCCATAATTGAAAATACATTTGTGGATGATTGGTTACAGAGCGCAGACACTGAGGAAGAAATGATCCAAATGGGCAAAACTGTTCGTCATATTCACCAAGAGGGAGGGTTTGAAATGCGAAATTGGCTTTCGAATTCCAAACGTGTGCTTAATGCTTTAGCAGGGCAAATTGAGCAGAAGACGAATTGTATTCAAGATCCAATAGGCCAGTATGAAAAGGTGCTCGGCATGTGGTGGTTGCCTGAGTCAGACATATTTACGTTTGTTCAAAACTTTGGCGCTGATGTTTTCGACGAGACAGCTGTTCCAACCAAGCGTCAAATTCTGAGGGTCGTGATGACTATATTTGACCCACTCGGCTTATTGGGTTATTATGTTATTTATGCGAAAATATTATTGCAAGAAATTTGGCGCTCAGGCGTGACATGGGATGAGCCCATATGCCCAGATGAAGAAGAAAAATGGTGGTTATGGGTCAAATTGTTGCCTGGTATAGAAAACGTACGCATTCCGCGCTGTTATGATTATTTCAGCAGCTGCTCAAATATGCAGATGCATATATTTGTAGACGCAAGCATCAACGCATACGCTGCTGTTGTGTATTTGCGCGCAGAGTATGATGACGTCGTTAAATGCAGTTTAGTAGCTAGTAAAACCAGAGTGGCACCTCTAAAGCCGGTTTCCATTCCAAGACTGGAATTATTGGCCGCAGTACTAGGGCTTCGTCTGGCAAATTTCGTAGGCAGCGAGTTGTCAGTGCAAATAGCGCGACGTGTTTTTTGGTCAGACTCTAAAAATGTCTTGTGTTGGATCAGGTCTGATGCCAGAAAATATCACCAATTTGTGGCATTGCGCATTGGTGAGATTTTAGAGGGATCAAATGTAAAAGAGTGGCGCTGGGTCTCGTCAGCTGAAAATGTGGCTGACGAAGGAACGAAGTGGACGGGTACTCCTCAGTTCAACGCAGATTCGCGATGGTTTACAGGGCCTGATTTTTTGAAGAAAAAAGAATCCGAGTGGCCTGTAACTGTCATCAATCATATTTCAAAAAACGAACCTGAATTCCTTTACCACATTAAGTGTAAAAAACCAGCCGTATCAACATTAGCTGCAATTACTCCCGACCCTACTCGGTTTAGCAAATGGGAGAAATATCGCAATACGCAATGGAACGTATTGAAATTTCTGCGCATGATTCGCAAAACACCGTTCCCTTCAAAAAATATTGAAGCATTGATGAACACAAACGACGTTGATAGCGTCGAAAATGTTATAATGCGAAAATGTCAAGAAGAAGCATATGATGATGAGATAAAATCGCTACGTTCCTGCAAGACTGTAAATCGCAAAAGCACCATTTATAAAAGCTCGCCCTACTTGGATGAGTTTGGAGTGTTGAGAGAGAAAGGGCGAATCGATGCCATTGAATGTGTTGGAACAAGCGTCAAACGACCTATAATCATGCCACGTAAAGATCCAGTATCACATTTAATATGTGATTTTTACCATCGCCAGTATCATCATCATCATAGTGAAATTGTTGTCAACGAGATGCGACAGCGTTTTCGTATAAAGGGCTTAAGAGCGTTAGCAGAATCCATTTCCAATAAATGTCAAGTTTGCAAAAATTGTGCGGCCAAGCCGAGCTGCCCTAAAATGGGCGATTTGCCTCCGGAGCGTTTGGGTGCATTTACAAGGCCATTTCATTTTACCGGTGTCGATTATTTCGGACCGCTGGAGGTAGTGGTTGGCAGACGCAGAGAAAAACATTGGGGCGTGTTGTTCACGTGTATGACTATGCGTGCAGTGCACATAGAAATTGCGCCGTCATTATCTACCGACTCATTTCTGTTGGTATTCAAACAGTTTATAAGTCGCCGGGGAGTACCGCATCGAATACTGTCGGATAATGCAACGAACTTTAGAGGCGCAAGCCGAGTTTTGCTGAGCGAAATAGAAAAAATTTCTTCAGATGAGCTTGAGAACAAATATCCAAACATCGAATGGAAATTTATTCCGCCTGCCTCGCCACACATGGGAGGCTCGTGGGAAAGAATGGTTAGGTCTGTGAAGTCACTTTTGATGGACATCCTCCCAAACGGCGGGCTACGTGACGAAGTTTTAAGAGCGGTATTGGCAGATGTAGAAAACATTCTCAATTCGCGCCCGTTGACTTACGTACCATTGAAAACATCTGATAGCGAGTCGTTAACTCCAAATCATTTTTTGATCGGCAGTTCAAGTGGTGTGCGAGAGCGAGCTATACCAGATAATAGCGGTGTGGCTTTGAGCAAGAATTTTTGTGTCTCCAGTGCCTTGGCAGACCGGTTCTGGAAGCGTTGGTTACGAAAGTCTGCCGGGCCTAACCAGACGTGCAAAGTGGCACGAGAGCATTGCTGACCCTATTGCCGTGGGTGACGTCGTTATCATCGTCGACGAGAATGCGAAAAGAAACAACTGGCAGAAAGGTTTAGTGGTCGACGTCTGTCGTGCGAAGGATGGCCAGGTTCGCAGCGCGGTTGTGAAAACCAAAAGTGGCCTTCTTACCCGAACTTCAGTGAAGTTAGCAAAGCTGGATGTAATAGAGTAAACTTCATGATTGTTGCACGAAGTTTACGGAGAGGGGAATGTTGCGTGGTGAAACACGCCACTGTATTCGAATTAAATGTTAGGTGGCAGCACTGAAAATACATCTGTCAAATTAGCTCACCATTTCCTTTAAAATAACCTTTTTGCAATACAAGAAAATTATTTCTTTTAAGCGACCACGTTGTGCCTAAAAAAGTGAGATTCACTCTTATTTAAATTTGTCAATTAAAATATTAGTTATTTTATTTAACTGAATTTCCAGCTTAAATTTAGTTTGTAAACTGGCAAACCCTGTTTGGAAACCGGGCGCTAGTAAACTCCGAGAAAAACACAAGTGTACGGTATAACAAAATTAATTGAATGTATTATATTAATGAATTAATATTTTTTAGATTAAAGCATTTTTTTTACTCTACTTTAAACATTGAAGTTAAGCTGAAATCTGTGTTTGATTTGCTAGGCCGCCCACCGTCCAACAATCTATTTACATTAGTGGTATTCAATGAACGACGTATTTGTGATGTAAACTGCGTATGTGTGGTAAGTTGTATGAACTTACGGCACATACGATATTTACACCACAAATACGACGTTAATTGAATACCACTATTACATTTCATCTAGTAATTAAGTATAAAAATACATGAACTCAAAATAATACTAATATTTTAGCTACTACTAAAACATAAGATATTCTAATTAGCTACTACTAAACTATAATCAAACGTACTACGTTATTATGCACTGACAGTTACGTAGCAGCATATTTCAATACTTAAATTTGTTCTAGAGTATAAATTAGCTACTACTATTACATGTAATATTGTGATACATTTTATTATACACACTTACCTTGAACATAAATATTATAACATTATAACATTTAATTTAATTATACCTACCGGATGTTCAATTTAATATATTTATAATACTAAGTGCATAATACTACTTCTAAAGTACTCATACATATTACTTACATACACTTTGAGTAACCCTGGTGCTAGCCACCACTTAGTTATAAATTATGAATTGAATAAACGAAGAGTTGTTTTTTTGCTTTCAAATCGATCGAACGTGCTTTATTTTAGTCTCGTGCCAAGTAGTCGTGTAGCAGCAGCGTAGAAGGGAAGTCATAGCATGACCAACCAACAGGATAGTCAACACGATCAGGATATAAACATAAATCCTAAGGACAGCCAACAGGATAGCTGCGAACATACCCTTTGCTTTCCTCTCCCTCTTCTTCGAGTTGGGGCGCTGAGGCTAGTGACTTTGGAAGTCCTCTCAGTTGCTCACTCGCACTCTGCTCTGCACGAGCGATACTCACCTTTGAGTATCTTTCCACTGAGGCTTGACGACGAGGAGGACTTTGGAAGTCACCTCAGAGCGCACTCACGTTGTTCTCAACGAACCCCACTCACCATCTCTCCCCTCCCGCTAAACCTACCAGAGAGACGAGTCACCCGACAGCAGCAGCAATATACGCAGAAACACACACGCACGCAATTGGCTCAAACCCGCCAGAAGTGAAAAATAAGTGCAAAGTCCGTTTAGCAAATCTAACGGAACGTTTCACAGAACCCAGCCACTATTTTCACAAAGAAAAACTAAAAGAAAGTACTGTCACGCCTACATATAGTGACCAGGATCGGAAGTTTCATCCATCAGAATACGGGTGAATCGTTTAATATCCAACTCCAACAGCCACCCAGGCTTCGTCATCACCTACGACCAACAAGGCATCGCTGCCACACACACGGTGTGTCAAAATCATCATGAAGGACCTTCTCATAAGGACCTTTTCCAACCTCTAATTCTTGTACCACGAACCCTGGACAGCCGCTGGGGATACCTCAGCTGAAAAATAATTGTAACGCCCAGAGGTTCGTTACAAGGTGTTGGCTGAATGGTCCATTCCGCACAAAGTCCAAATTGTCCAATGTTTGCTAAACACTACCAGTTTGTAATTTGAATATATTAAATAATAAAGAATTTTTAATCGTTTCACAGGGTTTTGAGGCAGTCTAACAGTTTTAAAGTGTGTTTACCACGTCTGTCTTGCAGCTCAATGTCGTAAATAAAAAAATATGTCTTTTTGAAACAAAATGTTAGTGAAGCCTAAAGTTAATAATATTTGATGAAATAACATGGTTAAATACATAAAAACTTGTAATCTTATAAAAATTTGCAATTCAAACATGCCAAAATCAGAGTAGTTGCCACCTTAATATAATTCAAAGTAGTTTATCAACCACTTGTTTTTAAGTAGTATTTTAATTCTTCATAAAAAATGCAATAACAACTTTTTAGAATTGAAGTGGATGCCGCCTTAATATAATTCAAAGTTGTCCATATACTAGTTTATTTTAAATTAGTTTTTTAATTATTTACTTACTTAGTTGGTCGTAACAACCCGTGTCCGGGTTTCAACCGACCTCATCAGCTCTCGCCAGGCGCCTCTGCTTTGCGCGCGCCTTCTCCAATCGGATACACCAAGTGCGGTTAGGGCTTTCTCAGCCTGGTCCATCCATCGGAGGCATGGTCTCCCTCGTCGTCGTTGACCAGCGACCCTCGCCTCGAGCACCTTTTTCGCTGGAGCTTCGTCGTTCATACGATGGACATGACCCAGCCAGCGTAGTCGCTGCACAGTTATACGCCGAACTACGTCAATGTCATCGTAGAGCTCATACAGCTCGTGGCTCATTCGGATGCGATAGTCATCGCCGACTCGAACAGGACCGAAGATTTTGCGAAGAACTTTTCTCTCGAACACCCCCAGAGCGGCTGCGTCAGTGTGCGAAACAACCCATGCCTCAGCGCCATAAAGCAGCACAGGTAGAACGAGCGTCTTGTAGAGTGTTAGTTTTGTCGATCGAGAGAGGGCTCTGGAACTTAGTTGCTTACTGAGCCCGTAGTAGCACCTATTAGCAATTATTGTTCTTCGCTTTATCTCCAGGCTGATTTCGTTTTTGGTATTAATGGCGGTGCCAAGGTAAACGAACTCCTTGACTACTTCAAAGTTATAGCTGCCGGATGAAACGTGGGAGTCTAAACGCCGAGCTCCCTTGTTTGTAGACAGCATATATTTTGTTTTGCCCTCATTTATCGTCAAACCCACTTTGGCTGATTCCTTTTCGATAGCGGCGAGAGCAGCGGTAACATCTCTCTTGGTTCTGCCGACAATATCAATATCATCAGCGTACGCAAGGAGCTGGACGCCTTTGTAGAAAATGGTGCCTTTACGATGCACACCGGCCTTTCGTACGATCCCCTCCATGATGATGTTAAAGAGATCGCAAGACAGTGGATCGCCTTGCCTGAAACCTCTTTCGGTTCGTAGAGGTCATTTACTACCTTGACGGAGCTGCGTGTGTTGCTCAACGTCATTCTGCAAAGTCTGATCAACTTTGCAGGTATACCGAACTCAGACATTGTTGCGTATAGGCAATCCCTTCTCGGGCTATCGAACGCAGCTTTAAAATCGACAAAGAGATGGTGTGTGTCAATTTGATTTTCGTGGGTTTTCTCCAGGATTTGTCGTAGCGTGAAAATCTGGTCTATGGTGGACTTACCAGGTCGAAAGCCACACTGATAAGGTCCAATCAGTGTTTTTGTAATCGGTTTTAATCTTTCACACAATACGCTTGAGAGAACCTTATATGCGATGGAAATAAGACTGATACCTCTATAACTTGCGCAGATTGTTGGGACTCCTTTCTTAAGAATAGGGCACAGTACGCTGAGGTTCCAATCGTCGGGCATGCTTTCTTCTAGCCATATTTTGCTGATGAGCTGATGCATGCGCCTTATCAATTCATCGCCGCCGGTTTTAAACAATTCAGCTGACAGGCCGTCAGCACCCGCTGCTTTGTTGTTTTTGAGTCGTTGGATAGCAAATCCAACCTCATCATGGCTAGGTGGTGGTACTTCCACTCAGTCATTGTTGATTGGTAGCTCTGGACTGCGCTCTCCATGGGCGGCATTGGTGGAATCGTCGCCAGTACATAAATTGGAGAAGTGCCGTCTCCACAATCTCAGCACACACTGCGTATCCGTATTCAGATCTCCATTTTCGTCTCTACAAGTGGATGCTCCGGGCTTGAAACCTTGGGTTAGACGCTTAACCTGTTGATAGAATTTTCGTGCATCCTTCTTGCCCTGGTATACCTCTAGTTCCTCACGCTCAGGCTTTTCTTGCTCTCTTTTCTTGCATCTGAAAAGGCGCCTCTCTTCCTTCCTCTTTTCGCGGTAGTTTTCTCGCACGGCTCGAGTTGCAGCTGACTGCAGCGTTTTTCTATAAGCGGCGTTTTTTACTGCAGTCGCAATGCGACACTCCTGATCATACCATTGGTTCCGAGGTTGCGGGCGCCGGAAAACAATGACTTCTTCAGCGTCAGCGCGCATGGAATGGGATATATGCGCCCAAAGTCTGCCGGCGTCGTCGGGTCCAGAGGTTGGTTGGTTGAGCTTAACCGAGAGTTGAGCGGAGTAGGCTTCGGCAGTCCGTTGTAATTGCAGCTTAGCAACATCTAGCTTTCGTTGCATTCCTGTGCGTATGTTCTTCGCATTGCATAATCGCATGCGGATCTTGGCTGCAACAAGATAATGGTCGGAGTTAATGTTCTACACATCTAGAACACTAGAGGCATGCCTTCCGTCGATTACAACATGATCAATTTGGTTTCGCGTTTTTTGACCCGGGGACAGCCAGGTGGCCTTGTGGATGTCGAGGTGCTTAAATCTGGTGCTACTAACTACCATGTTTCGCGCCGCGGCGAAGTCAATCAGTCTTAGACCGTTGTTCGTGGAGGTCTCATGAAGACTGAACTAACCGACAGTGGGGCCAAAGATGCCTTCCCTTCCGACTTTAACATTAAAATCGCCGAGGACTATTTTCACGTCATGGACCGGAAGGTGGTCGTATACGTCCTCAAGACTAGCGTAGAAAGTGTCTTTGACGGCTTCGTCCTTTTCCTCCGTCGGGGCGTGCGCGCAAATAAGGCTGATGGAGAAAAATGTTGCCTTGATGGGGATCGTGGCCAATCTTTCGTTGACAGGTGTGAACCGGGAAACAAGGTGGCGTAGTTTCCGGCTAACAACGAATCCACATCCAAATTCGAGCCTCTCCGCATGGCAGCTGTAGTAGATATCACAGTGTGCTTGTTTAGAGCAGCCTTGCCCTTTCCATCGCATTTCCTGGATGGCGGTGATGTCAGCCTTTATCGTTTTGAGGGCTTCCGCCAGTTGGATAATGGCACCTTCCCTATAAAGGGTTCGGACATTCCAGGTGCATATCCGTAAATCATTGTCCGTTTTTCGTTTTCGGTGGTCGTCAACGTAATTGGGGTTCTTATCCGAGGCTGGTTTAGTTTTCATTGGGCTGTAGTAATGTGGCGGGACCCAAACCCTGCGCACATTCCATGTTTAAGGTCTATGGAGAGACCCGCCGCTCAAATTAGCCGTCCAACTGACGGATGCCAGTTTTCCGTTGCCCAGGGAACACCACGTGGAGGTTTAAGTCGACTTGAGACGATTTCGACATGGATAATGCTGGCCTCGCCAGGTTGAGGCGGTCAGACACGTTGCCATGTGAAGGTTCGTCCCTTGTTCCCTTAGTTTTTTAATTAGTTGTTTTTAAAAACAAGTTAGTTTGTTCCTATAGGGTTGTTACACAGTACATACAATATGTTGGTTCTGGCGCAGGAGGCGCGGAGGCACAAGCCGATGACGTCACTCCGGTCCAGCGCCATCTAGTGGGGGCTTTTTTTTGCTAAAAATGTGCAAAGGTGTATGTCTTTGCTAAAAGCTATTAAAAATGTGCAAAGGTGTATGTCTTTGCTAAAAGCTATTAAAAATTGGCAAGTTTGGTGTATGTCTTTGCTAAAGTCTATTAAAAATCGGCAAGTTTGGGGAATGCCTTTGCTTTAAACTTTTAAATTGGCAAGTTTGGTATATGTCTTTGCTTTAAACTTTTAAAATTGGCAAATTTGGTGTATGTCTTTGCTTTAAGCTTTTAAATTGGCTAGTTTGGTATATGTCTATGCTTTAAACTTTTAAATTGGCAAGTTTGGTGTATGTCTTTGCTTTAAGCTTTTAAAATTGGCAAGTTTGGTGTATGCCTATGCTTTAAGCTTTTAAATTGGCTAGTTTGGTATATGTCTTTGACTTAAACTTTTAAAATTGGCAAATTTGGGGTATGTCTTTACTTTAAACTTTTAAACTGGCAAGTTTGATGTATGTCTCTACTTTTAAGCGTTGGTCATAATTTTATACACTACACTATCGGTAGAGGTAGTCAAGAGAGTTCTTATCAGTGCTTGCATGTTTTGTTTTTTCTTAACCCTCGAATACCTAATAGCAATGACTCAAATCCTGCTGGTTGACTTTAGCTGAAATGATATGACTTGCTATATAAAAATATATATATGAATATGGGTTGAATCAATTTTGGTACGGAAAAGGTTGAAGGGTTAAAGAATTGTTTTTAAATTTATCATAATGGTGACAAGTATTAGGTTTGTGTATTAGATTTGCATAAGTAGTTTAAGAATTGGATAACAACCATTTGAAGCATAGGCGTATATAAGTGGGATACATCTGAGGTACAAGTCTCAATCCGCCGGTCAAGTCGTCCAGCAAAATCTCCGCCTCTGGCTTATATTTTATATAAATTCAAGAGTCTGTAAAGCTTCGAGATGCAGAAACTTCGAGAACATTTTAGAAGCCGACTTATGTCATTGTATGCCGAAGCGAATGGCGTGAGAGAGAAAGAGAGAGAGAGAATTTGATAGTAAGAGAGAGAAAGGGAGATAGCAAATAGCGCGATTCTATGCAAATAATACTTCAGAATCAACCTAACCTAAGCCAATGCCATAGGTATAGGGGGGGCACTCTTTACCTACATAGGTATATAGGCTACTCTATAGGTATAGACTTAAAAAATTATTTTAATTTTTCTTTATTACTATAATTATTATTATTTATATATATATATAAACAAATTGTATAATTTTATTAATGGAAAAAAGTGATCTTATATTTAATTAATTTTTTCTGATTTCGCTGGTTAGAGGTGAATATTCAATTACTCGATCATGAATTACTAAACAGTGAGCTGAGGTTCTATCTGGAATCGGCTTGTTTGCTTCGGTTTCAAATTCAATTCGTACATCAATAGGTCCAACTTTAACTGCTTCATTTTGGTGTGTTACATCAACAACAATAAGTGGTGCAATAGCCTTAAATCCAACGACATCTAGCAATGGTTTAGGTTCCCGCATATAATAACTTTGTTGAAATTTTGCATACATATCATATAGTACAGCATACTGTCCCATTTCAAAGCGACTATTTAAATCATCATAGGGATATGATTCAGAGTTTATATATACTTTTAAATTAGATATATTACAATGATCAAATATATTTCCTTCCTGTTTACTTTTTTCTCTTTGTAAACCAATTATAAGAAATCGTGGTCTTTCATTTTGCGGTGAAAGCTTTACATTCCATAAAACTTTTGTTTCCTTTGGTAGTATAGGATTTATATGATAGTCCCAACTTCTAAACGCCATTAATTTTAGCAAATTTTCGTTTTTAATTATCTTGTACATTTCCAATTTTGCAAAGTCTGATAATTGTATATGAGGCATTTTCCAAACTATGTCCAGTATTGTTAGCTTTAACTGATCAGTTCCATTTGTAGAATGATATGATCTATCATTATATGAAGAACGTTGAAGAATAAGTTCATGCTTCGAATTTCATATTATTTTATTATAATCTTCAACAAAACCCAGGAACATTTTCAACGGCACACAACAACTAAAATGAGATTTTTCCAATGTGAAATTTTCATCAGGAACCCAACCTGCGTTTCTTAATGCGCCACTTTCAGCTTTATTCAATGATACGAAATTTTTCATGGTTGATGAAATTCCAAGACTACGTGTACGATCAACTTCAAAACCATTAATTTCATATCGAATTTCATCGAACAGATATGAAACAAAGTTGTTTTTAAATTTCACACCTGTTGTTACTACATCATTTCCTCCTTCCTGTTTTACTATAAAACCATGAATGTAAATCATACTCTCACTTAATAAGACAAAGAGATCTTGATTTTGAATTGGTATACGAATTTCATCGTTATTGTTAAACGATTTTTGGTATGGATAGTAACTATGATAGTCTCTTTTTATAATACTCTCATCGTACATAGGTTGTTGAAGTACATTGAGTATTTGATTCATATTGAATTATTGGTTGATTGATTATCGATATTGTGATTGATTGACTAATTATCGATCAGTTTTAGCCGGTAGCTGTAGAACAGTACAGATCAGTTTTAGCAGTTAGCTGTTGAGTGGTACAGACCAGTTTAGCAGTTAGCTGTTGAACAGTACAGATCAGTTTTAGCAGTTAGCTG
This sequence comes from Coremacera marginata, assembly GCA_914767935.1. Classification (NCBI taxonomy): domain Eukaryota; kingdom Metazoa; phylum Arthropoda; class Insecta; order Diptera; family Sciomyzidae; genus Coremacera; species Coremacera marginata. The sequence continues at coordinate 100,065,269 of OU612044.1, forward strand.
TGGAATAGTACAGACCAGTTTAGCAGTTTAGTAATAGTTGTTGTTGACTCTTCTCCCAAGATTAAGTCCCAAGGATTTTAAAAATTCTATATTATATCTTGTCAATGGTTTTTTAGCTCTTCTTCCTCGTTCCAGTGTTGATGTAGGACTAACTGTAAATTGTCTTTGTATCTTATTTTTATTATAAATAATCATAATTATAATTGTTCTGGCTTGAAGTGTAGTCTTACGGTAATCTTTTCCCCTCGAAAATTTATGAGGTCTCCGTCTTGATTCAAGATTCTAATCGTTATGTTGCTTACTTGTTGACAGTTGACAGGTAAATAAATGACATTTAGAGGTTTCTCTTTAATTTTATATCCGGGTGGAACATCTAGAGGAAATTCGTGAATAGTGTGAACCAAAGTGCTATTAATATATGATCCATCTGTCAAGTTGCTTTCTTTACGTATTGTATTTACATTTGTAATATTCAAAGGTAAGTCAGATTGAAAATATCTAGTTGTACCTGGCTGATCTATATTTATATATTTTGTTTTTTCTATATCTTGTAATGGCTCTATAGTAACCACTTTGATAAATTCCTCGGACGGTAGCTCATTTTCTATCAATTTTCTTTTACTGAATCCCAACAACTGTCCTACACTGTTTGGTTTTGAAAAATCTATGTCTTCGGAGGAAGTAATTTCAGTTTTTAGGGTGTTATTGTTTCGCTCAATTTTTAAGTAAATTGAATCATCAATGAATTTTATACTTGACTCTAAGAAAGAAGCAATGTCTTTCAGTTCATATGAACCAACTGGAATTGTAATAGTATGTGGTCCGATATGGAATAAATTATTGTGATCATTTACATTTGGTATAGAATTAATTGATACAAAGTCTACAAGTCCAAAAACATATCTTGTAGGTAATTCAACCGGAGGAAAATATTTTGCAACAAGGGTTGAAGTGGTTCCGCTTAAAGAGATTGTTATTGACATTATGCGTATTCGTTATAAACTGATAGTCTATACCTATAGAGTAGCCTATATACCTATGTAGGTAAAGAGTGGCCCCCCTATACCTATGGCATTGGCTTATGTTAGGTTGATTCTGAAGTATTATTTGCATAGGATCGCGCTATTTGCTATCTTCCTTTCTCTCTCTTACTATCAAATTCTCTCTCTCCCTTTCTCTCTCACGCCATTCGCTTCGGCATACAATGACATAAGTCGGCTTCTAAAATGTTCTCGAAGTTTCTGCATCTCGAAGCTTTACAGACTCTTGAATGTATATAAAATATTATAGCGTTTATAACAATTTATTTTGAACTAATTTAATTTAACACATATTTTTACAAGTTTATTTACAAAAGCTACCGATCGTTTCGGTATCGCGGTACCAACTGAATTTTTATGGTAACATGGACCATAGTCCATGCCACCACAGTATATTAAACAAGCGCTGCAGCAGAAAAAACAGCGCTGCAGCGCACCACATAGAAATAACCACAATCCACGCTTTGTTCATTATTTCGTATTGGCCCAATGGCAGGCCAAGCCTTACATTTATAATCTCTCGCTTTGTCACCAGCGCTAGTGACAAAGCGAGAGACGTTATGCTATAAAAAATGCTGACGCCGCCAACTCCAGTCGACATCGCTTGTGCACTTGCCTGGGTGTTGGTTAGCTACGCCAACACACAGGCAGCTAGTGCAAAGAAATAAGAACCAATGTTTGTTGTTGTACAACAAACACAGCCTGGACAACGCTATACTATTCGTCATAGCATAGTCAAACGCGAGTCAAACGGACGGAACGTCGGTGTGTCACCGTGCCAACATGTGTGGCCACAAATAAACGTCTCAAGTGATCGTTTAATCACTTAAGGAATTTGCTTAGTTTGCCGCTCGTGTGACAAACTAAGTTGCTAGAATCAAAGAGTGGATGTTTACATTACATTTATTACTATGTAGTTTAAAGTTGCAACAAAGTGTCGCCAACTGCTTGAAGAGCACTATACGGGAGCGGATCAGAACTGAAGGTTCCGCCACAATATAAGCCACAGGCGGAGATTTTGCTGGACGACTTGACCGGGGAATTGAGACTTGTACCTCAGATGTATCCCACTTATATACGCCTATGTTTCAAATGGTTGTTATCCAATTCTTTAACTACTTATGCAAATCTAATACACAAACCTAATACTTGGCACCATTATGATAAATTTAAAAACAATTGTTTAACCCTTCAACCTTCTCCGTACCTAAATTGCTTCAACCCATATTAATATATATATTTTCATATAGCAAGTCATATCATTTCAGATAAAGTCAACTAGCAGGATTTGAGTCATTGCTATTAGATATTCGAGGGTTAAGAAAAAACAAAACATGCAAGCACTGATAAGAACTCGCTTGACTACCACTACCGATAGTGTAGTGTGTAAAATTATGACCAACGCTTAAAAGTAGAGACATACATCAAACTTGCCAATTTAAAAGTTTAAAGTAAAAACATACCCCAAATTTGCCAATTTTAAAAGTTTAAAGCAAAGACATATACCAAACTAGCCAATTTAAAAGCTTAAAGCAAAGACATACACCAAACTTGCCAATTATAAAAGCTTAAAGCAAAGACATACACCAAACTTGCCAATTTAAAAGTTTAAAGCATAGACATATACCAAACTAGCCAATTTAAAAGCTTAAAGCAAAGACATACACCAAATTTGCCAATTTTAAAAGTTTAAAGCAAAGACATATACCTTTGCACATTTAAAAGTTTAAAGCAAAGGCATACCCCAAACTTGCCAATTTTTAATAGATTTTAGCAAAGACATACACCTTTGCACATTTTTAATAGCTTTTAGCAAAGACATACACCTTTGCACATTTTTAGCAAAAAAAAAGCCCCCACTAGATGGCGCTGGACCGGAGTGACGTCATCGGCTTGCGCCTCCGCGCCTCCTGCGCCAGAACCAACATATTGTATCTACTTTACACAATCGCAATGTGACAAAAAACTGTCAATTGTACAAAATTATAATAGTGTAAATTTAAGTGATAATGTAAAGATTCTGGAAGCCAGATATTTGTTATAAGTATCTGTGCTTCAGCTAGAAATAAGGAGAATGAATAAAGAGTCTGAAAAGACAATATGTTAATATTTCGAAAGCACCAAGAAGTATTTCTTTTCTTTCCTCTGGAGCGGACCAGTGCAAATTGAAGTAAGTATAACGGGGTGGTGAGCTTTAATGAAAAATACACAACAAACAAATGTGGCATTTTAATGCTTCGACAGTCGGCAACGCCTTGCTGCAACTTAAGCCCAAAAGGCAACACATGAAGTATCTTTATGTCCTGACAACATAAATATAATTCATGTGCATAGGGAAGTAGGAACAATTACATTCGTAAAAAGAACCTACGGGTATCCTCATAGGGAGGATCCCAACATTTTTGTAGGATCATTTTTTTGAGTTTGTTTTGTTTTGTTGAGTTTGAAATAAACAAGTAGGATCCTTGTTGTTTATGGGAACAGCAAGGATATTTTGAAAAAAAATTTTTTTTATAATTTTGAAAAATTTTGAAAATAAAAATAAAAATTCAATTAATGAAAAATAAAAACTGAGGTCGGAGGTAAATGAAAAGAGGTCCAATAAATTTACAAAAAAAAAGAAAAATAAAAACTTTAACTTTTTAGGGTTTCAGTGGGTTTTATCACGCAAACACTGTAAAACATAAACGCGAACAAGAACATTTTTGATATCAACGTAATACAAAAATTATAAGTTGTTTCTAACGATTCACGTTCACTGAAATTTAGTAGAATTGATGTCCCAAAGTATAACTATTAAATAGCTTACAAAACTAAAAAATAGTTTACGTATTACTTACATAGAAATTATGAGTTCAGTTCATTACGAGTTGAGTCCAATTCAGGGTTAATTATTAAGGAAAAAAAAATTTTTGGGAATTGGAATTTTGGCAGTAGGATCCACGTGGGTCCTGCTAGATATATGTAATGATGGCGGATCCATCACCTCTCGGGAAAGAGGATGGCAGGGATAACGTTTTGTATTTATAAAGGTTAAGTTTCGTTTAAGACCTTTTTTTATCTAAGAATTCAGTTTTGTCTGAATTTATAACATTTGTTGTCACGATTTTTTTTTGAAGAAAAAAAAAATTAAAGACAAAAAAACAAGTTTTTATTATAAATACTATAGTGGTTTGAGGAGATGAACCAGGACCCATAGGGACCAACCAAGGACCAATCAGTAAGGAAGCCATAGATGGGGATGACCACAGATGGAATGGCAAATGCTACAACTTTCGGAAATCGGAGCAGGAGGTTGCAATAAGAATCATGGACGACTTTAACAGAAAGAAATTAAAATATAAACGAAGGAAAAAATGATGTAGATTGTATATGTAAAGATTATTAATAAAAAGGGATAAGAAAGCACATAAAGTTAACTGGTTTTATTGGGAAAAATTAAATAAATAAGTAATACGTCAGCCTTATTGGTTTACCGCAAAATAAGAAGAAAGCGGGAAGATAAATGAGAATATTGCAATAAAACAAAACAAGATGAAAATAAATGAAATAGCAAAGATCGTGAATAATCTGGTCCCTTTATTTTCGGGAACCGATTCACAAACAGAAGTTTAAAGGTTCATTCAAGGGTGCGATCTCGCAATTAGAGCGTTCGGTGCTGCTGAGTTACAAGATATTATAGACTGTGTTAAGTTGAGATTACACGGAGATGCCTTCGAATTATGTAGGAGATGACAGTTTGCCACTATTGATGAATTTTACTTGTTAATTAAATCAAATTATCTAAGGGGGACCACGTATACTTCAGTCACAATAGAGTTGTCAAAACGCGTCCAAGGGCCAGAGGAGAAACTGCGAACATTTGCAAGAAGATTAAGCACAATAGAATCCAGAGGGAAAGATTGCATAGAAGAAGAGAAAGGGCTGTTAAGCCAATTGAACAAGGCAGTATTGACGGCATTCAAATTAGGATTGAGTGACCCAAGTGTAAGGGCCGTGGTGCTAGCAATGCAAGGGAGAAATTTAGACGAGCTAGTGACAAAGGCTTCGGAAATAGATTATATGCTGAGGAATGGAAATCAGTATGGATCAGGGGTATCACAGCAGAGGAAGGTGTATACAATGGTAGACGAGAGTAGTGAGGGGAGCAGACAGAGTAGATACCACAATAATAGAAGTTTACCAGAGAAGGATGCTAGGCACAGCATCAAATGCTCGTTTTGTGGGAAATTTGGACACACAAGAGATGAGTGTATGATCAGGAAAAATACTCCATATTGGGAGAAATGCCAGGAATACGATCATGAAAATGGGTGGAAGTGTGCTCAAGAGTTCAGGCCTAGAAACAGTCACATGCAAGCAAAGAGTTATGAGAATAAAAATAATAGAAGAGTCAATATAGGAAACCCATTTAGAAATAATGGGGACGAGAGTTTCAGCAGAGAACAAAAGCAAGTTGTGCAATGTAATTTGTGCAACAAAACAGGGCATACGGAAAGAGACTGCTACAAGAATCAGGTTTATCGACAGGGAAACTTCCAGGGGCCCAACAAAGGCCATTAAGTTGGGAACCCCGAAATCAGCGCGAAATAAGGTCGACAAGAGTAGAAATAGAGAATTCGACGTATAAAAAGATTTTGAATATCTGTTCAGCTCAACTGGCAGAGAATTTGGTAACAGAGAACTTGACGTCTGAAAAGATTGTGAATATCTGTACAGCTCAGCCAATTAGGAAGGTGAAAAAGGAGGAGTTAACATTCGAGAAGTTTGGAAAAGCCTGTACAACTAAACTAGTAGAAAGTGTAGTAACAGAATTTGACATCCGAAGAGATTGTAAATATCTGTACATCTCAGTCAGTAGAGAGTGAAGTAGAGGAAGTTTTATATTGAAATAAGCCAAGTTGTTGTTGGCATAAGAATATGACAGTGCAGGAGATTAAAAGAGGTGAATGTTTTGGCGTCTCCAAAGTGAATGAAGTTTTTCTAGATATTCCTCGCAAGAATGCTATAAATGATCGACTCATTCTGCTTGTAGATTCCGGGGCAGGCACAAGCTTTTGTAGACAGAGTGCACTAACAAAAATTAAGATTGGAACAAAGAATAATAATAAAATAAACTTAAGCTAAGAGAATAATAATTATGAAAGTACTAAAATTATGAATAATTATGAAAGTATATATACTCTTATGGTTATAACAATTTTTCATTGTAGCTATTGTTATACTTTCTATGAGTATTACGCTCTAACCCTTGTTGGGTATTTTGATTTGGTTTATGTTTATATTCTGATTTAACTATGTATCTCGTAATACTTTACTATGCCACTGGGTGATCGAAGCATCACCTTGACCCTGAATTGTCTCTGTAGTCCTGGTCGTATCCTTCTGCTTCACGTAGCACAGTGTGTTGGTAGTAGGAAGCTCCAGCGTGTGACGTCTGGAGCGATGAGCGAGCGAGTGGAAGGATGCTAGTTCGCTAGTGGAGAGCAGGGATATGTGGCACTGGAAACGATTATCGAATCCTGTCCTCTAGTGTCACTATTGTGTGGGAAGATAAATCCTAACTCTATTAGCTCGTGAAGAGAGGGGTGAGCGTAACGCTGAAAGGATTAGAACTCCTATCCGTGTAGGGCAGGATGAGTGTGTCGTAGAAAAGGAATATAACTCCTGTACGACTATGACACAATTCGTGGGGAAAACTCATATTAAGCTCGTGTAGAGCAAGAGGTTTGTGGCGTTCAGAAAGGAGTATAAGCTCCTGTCCTCTAGTGTCACAATCGGGGATATAAACGAAAACTCTTAGGTGTGGTATGCTCGGTTGCTGCTAAATGACTGTCTTGTTTCAGGCTACGCACTGGCTATTTATACATTTATTCCGTATGGTTTGAGTTGCATGTCATTTCATGGAAATCGTGGATGCACTGTTCCTCTAGTGTGTCTTGTCCTCGATAGAATATACTAAGTGACCCAATAGTGGAGTAACAATTTCCTGTGGCAAGATTTCCTGGGATGTCTGTTCCGCTGGGCAGATGAATGAGACTCTCCTGCAGGACTTTTTATTACTTTTTAATTATTATTTCCTCATAATCGGCACTTAACCCCGTAGGCACGTCTGTACTGGTCAACGATTCAAACGCACTCCCCTAGGCACGTCTGTGATGTCCAACGATTAAAATCCAGCTCGTAGGCACGTCTGTGCTGGTCAACGATTAAAATCCAACTCTTTATAGGCACGTTTGTGCTGTCCAACGATTAAAATCCAACTCCGTATGTACGTCTGTGCTGGTCAACGATTAAAATCCAACTCCCCGTTGTTAGAGTTTTCTAAAAATGTCTCAGCTTCATTTCGTTGCTTTATGAGTCGATGTTATTTGGTTGCCGTAACCTGTCCTTGGGTTAGCGGTCGAACGTTGGTGTCGTGTGCAAAATAATTATGCCTTCTATGTCGTATGTCGTATAGCGGTTGTATGTCGTTTAATGTGTTTAGTTGTTGTAGCTGCTTGGCTAATGTTAATTTTAATATGAGCGTATGTAGGAATGTTTTATGTTAGCTTGAGTCAATGGTGTATTGAGACTGTTTCGTGGTGCCATGTGCAATTGAGTGGTTCGTTCATGTTCGTCGCATGTTGCGTTTGAATAAGTTGCATGTTGCATGTCGGTATGACCGTGACCCAAAATATGGTCCTTACCAGTGCTGGGGGGTCATTTGTTCTGAAAATCCCACAAATTACGCCTAAAATTCCCATTTTTTCCCATTTTCCGAAATTAATTTCCCTCAGTTTTTCCCACACAAATTACTGAAGAAAAATTGAGTTTTTCAAATCGGTTTATTATTTAAAAGAAACATAACATAAAAAAAACATAGCACAAAGAAACATAACAAAATGGAACATGCATTCTTCAACTATAATAAATATAAAAAGAGATCTCGTCTTAGCGTATTTTTGATCGATGTGTTCAAGTATTTTTTGGGGGCTCTATTAGTAAAGTAATATAGTAGGTTTTTGTACGGAAAGGTCTTAAAATATTTATTAATGTGTTAAAAAAAACCGGAAAGGTAATATTTTTAAAATTATTTTAAAACTGTTATAATAAAAATTTATAGATACATTGGATAAAAATATTAGTTTTAAGACTTATATATATCATAAGTAAAAAGTTTGTAATGACGATCTTCAAAATTGTAATCAATACATGTTTTTTTTTTATTTATTAATGCCGAACGAAAAACACATATTGCATTTAAATTATCATTACTCATACAATTTCGTTTTTTAGTTTTGACATCTGTTATAATGCTAAAAATTCTTTCAGCTTCTGCATTTGAGTGTGGAATTGATAAAGCAAACTTTGCAAGCTGAACCAAATTTGGACACAAATATTCATCATTTACATCTTTAATATTTGATATTGACTCCCAAAACTTTTCTACACTCAAAACTAATAGCTTTTCTTTTTCATTTTCATGAAAAACATTCGAAATTGTTCGCCATTCATAAGAAATTTAAATTTGTAAACTTTGCACAAATTTTTAAGTTCCTTGCTAGAAGTACGATTTGATATGTTAAGCGCAACATTAGGTTTTAAAAACTCAAACTCTTTGAGTAATGCGTCTTTTATAGGAAATCTTTTCATCATGTCTTTGAATGCAGTAAAATAAAAATTTAAGCAGTTCTTTCTTATATCATCCAACATTGATTTATCAATCGATTCTTCTAAAAATATTTCTGCACATTTTGGACCAAAATAAGTTTCTTCAGTGGGCAAAAAAAAATCTTCAGCAGTTTCGTAGTTATCAAAAATTACATTTTCTAAAAATTCCGTTTTTATGAAATTTTGAGCCAAAGAAAAAATCAAGCGCTTACATTCTTCAGTAAGCACATGTATAATAGTTTTTCTACTTTGAAAAAGTGCATTAAATTTATTAAAATAAAGAAGGGAATAGTTTAAAAAATGTAGATATATTTCAATATCTTTTCTCAATAACAAATTAGAAATTTCTTTTGCTTTCGATCTTTTTTTTCAACAGATTCTAGTAAAAAGCAATGTTTTAATACATCAATATTTTCAATAAATCTTTCTATGCACGCATGCATAGAAAGCCATCGAGTTTTGGCTGGCTTTAATATCTTACGGCACTCAATATTGAAGAAAATTTGGAATTCGATAAGTTCAGCTGAACTCTTACTACTTTCTGATACGTATGTTGCAACGTCTCGCAAAAGATGGTGGCACTCTTTTGGAATACAATCGCATGCGGAACTAGCAACAAGAGCTGCAGAATGGCATAAGCATTTAATTAAAATGAGCTTAGGTACATCATTATTTAGGTGTGAGAAAAAAGAATTGTTTTTGCCGATCATTACGGATGCGTTATCGCATGCCATGTCTACTATATTATTTAAGGGTGTTAATTTGTCAATTAAACTTGTTTTAAATTGTTGATAAATATTTTCAGCTGAGGCATCCGTTGCATCAAGTTCAATAATTTGCAAAAGTTGTGTTACTAAAACAAAATCAGGTTCTTTAGCATAGCGAACTAAAACACAGAAATTTTTTTTGTTGCTTATATCTGTGCTTTCGTCAACCAGTATTGAAAAGAAGCTTTTTTTAATATGCTTATTAACTCTTCGGTTTCCGCCTTGCATAGAATATTTTTAGAAATTGAAGAACATTTTCGTCTTGACAATGTTATGTCATTGCAAATCTTGGAGTCATCAAATATGTTTTTTAAAAGGGGTGTAAGATGATCGACGACTGATGAAGCTACATTATGTTCTGAGAAAAACGCAGCAAGTTTCAACTCAGCTTTTTTTACCGCCTTTTCGTGGGGATTGGTTTGAAAAAATTTGGAAACACTAGGTAAAAACGATTTCCTGGTGTTCGAAATATGCTTACTGCTTCTCCGATGCTTGTCCAATTCACTTTTGCCTGCAACAAGATTAACATTGCAAAACTTACAAAGAGCCTTGCTCTTATCAGTTTTATTTTCAGATATCCAGTCCTTAAACTCAGGTATTTTTTACCAGGACGTTTGGAATATCTTAATTAATTTCTTTTTTTTTGCTCTGCAATATTCGTCACTGCTTTCATCTGAGTCATCCATCTTTACTTAATCTAAAATTATGCACTTTTTATACAATTTTTATACAAAAATAAAAAACTTACTAGAATTTTTTGAACTTTCAGAAATATTGGTTGCGTACATTTGCGTACAAGTGTATACTTTCAGAATTACGTGCCGGGATAAGGTGCTGCGCTGAACAATCTTAAGGCTTTGCTCTTTGGCTGAAAGTTTTTAATGATCTTTAAAGCAATCTAATGGAAGTTTTGATTAAAAAATATTTGTTTTTTCAATAGTTACAACATTAAATACCTCAATATTTTAAAAAGCAGCAAGTCAGTCAAAATCTTATTGGCAATTTATCTTTTGCTGTTTTCGTTATTGATAGAGATGATAGCGAGTGAAGTTACTCGTTACACTGTTTTGTTAGTCAGGATTGCATTTTTGTTGTATTGTTCAATGGACTAAGAGCTGCCACTTAATGAAAACGCTATATGAATCGTATTTTACCTAGTTCTTTGGCTAGAATCTGTTAACATGGAAATGCAGTAAACATGTTAACTGATCCCAGAGAGTAATTATTTTTTATTTTTCACAGAATCTTACACCTGTAAGAAAATTTATTTTAAGAAAAGTGAAAACTTCAAATATTCCCACAAAATCACCCCAAATTCCCTTATTCCCTTTGAGGGTCGAAATTCCCACAAAAAGGGATTTTTCCCACGATCCCCCAGCACTGGTCCTTACAAGAGATAGGAAGGAAGAGAATAACTGTGAAGAAATAATAAGTAAAAGGAAGATAAATAATGAACTGAATTTGAAGGAAGAGAATTGTGTAGAAAGAATAAGTAATAGAAAGAATAATGGTGAAATAATAAGAAATAAACAAAAAATGAATGCGGAAATAAACTTAAATGAACGAAAGATTCAGGAAATAAATATACCGCAACAAGGTAACGGTATAAGCATAATTGAAAAAGGGTCCAAGAAAAAGGACGAGAAATACGAAAGGAAGAATAAAGAGAATTTAGGAAAGATTTAACAAGTTTTAGAAAAACAAAACAAACAAACACGAAGAAATCGGGGTATTCGAAAATTATGAAGAGAAAGCTAACAAATGTCAGATAAATAATATTTCCAAACTAGGGAAGATGCAAAATATTGTAATAAATTACAAGAGAAAAAAAATAATTTCTTTAAAAAAGAATGAAAAGAAACAAAATTAAGAAAACATTAATTTCAAAGCCAATTTTAAATTGTGCTTACATAGAGAAAAAAAAATATTTTTTTTAAATAAAATTTAAAATAAGAATAGAAATAAAGTAAATGAAATAGTTCATTCAAAGGAAAAAGGAAATATAAGAGAGAACACAAAGTGTTAAACAAATTGAAATAATTAAGTAAAGTCGGAACAAATATACGTTCAGAAAAAGTTTGAAAAGAAAAGCAAATAAATCAATGAAATTAAAGTCAATTGGAAGGGAACTTGAAATAAAAAAAAAAAAATAAAAAAATCGAATTAAAGTAAGATAATTTACTTAGTAGTTGTAGTAATTCATGTATTAAGTTCGGGAAAACTTAAATTAAAAGAAAGAAAAGAAAACCGAATAAATATTGCCTGATACTAAATGAATATCAGAGTAAAGAAAAGTATGTATATATCGGTAATAGTAATATTGAAAATCTAAGATAATATACGACTTCCTCGTAAATTCTTAAGTTATTCTGAAGTAAGAAACGATGTCATATCTAAGTCGTTTCATTTTAAAAAAGAAAAATATACAAGTGCGTTTCACGTATTAGAAAACGCAGTATTATAGATGAAAGAACCAGCATTGGATTGTCGAAGTGGTCAATAAACAATGTTTGTTCGTTTCCTATTCATTATGATGAAAATTAAATTAATAAATTACGTACCGTTAAGAGATGATAATTCGCTGGTGACAACTTAGTTGAAGTAATAAAAGTATTGATTAATGCATTAACGAAGAGTAAGACGTCCATCAGAATGTTTCAAATCATCTAAATAAAATTTGAAAGCTTCAGTGTCCTGATCAAATTTGTGAGATCTGGATTGTATTGCGGATCAATATAGGGCTGTGGTTAACTAAACAGTTGATTTGCATTTAAAAAGTATTAAAACCAATCTGCTTTAACCCTCATCCGGATTTGTCATCAAATTGATGACATTTTTGACTTTAAATGTTTATAACTACTTTGTTTTTCATCGAATCGTTTTAAGATTTTGGCTCAATGGGTAAATCGTATATACATTTTTAATTTCTGATATCGTATGTATGCGCACATGTCACATTTTTGTTGTACAAAAAATTTCCCTAATTAGTATTTTGTCATCAAATTGATGACACAGTATTCTAACAGGTGCCGTTAGTTTTTGATGGGTTATTTATTATTTTTGCGCCTTTTTTTTGTTATAAGATTAGTCTTTTTTTATCTCTTGACCTAAGAGCAACTAATAACATTGTGCACTAAATCCGTTTTGCTTGGAAATAATAAAAAAATAGCGAAAATGAATTCTGATGAAAGTGATCTATTCGACAGTAATGACGATGAAGAATATATACCAAGTGATAGTGAATTTAGTTCTGATCACCATGAAAATTATGATTCTAATGATAATGATTCTGATATTGATTTTTTCGATCAACAAACAAGAGAAGCAGCAGTGTTAGATGAAAATATTTTATTGATGTCAAAAGACAAACAAATACAATATTCAACTGAACCAATGCCAATTGCTCGTTCTAATAATTCTTCCAGTCTTTCTTTTGCTTCAAGGCAAGGTAAATAATGCATTTTTTTCCATATTTTCTTGAAATTTTTTTTTCGAAATTTGTTGTTTAGGTCCAACAACATATGCTGCCGCTCAATGTACTGATGCGGTGTCTGCATTTTTATTGACGATACAACCGATTGAAAAAACAATTGTTGATATGACCAATTTGTATGGTGTTCGTCTATACAAAGATGATTGGGAAAGTGTTGATATTATTACTATGCGTGCATACTATGGTATTCTTTTATTAGCTGGTGTTTATCGTTCAAATGGGGAATGTTTGAGTGAACTGTGGGACGATAAGCATGGTAGACCAATTTTTGCGGCTTGCATGTCGTTGGTGCAATTCAAAAAAATAAATCGATGTTTACGGTTCGACGATAAAGAGCAAAGAGAACGAGAAAGAGATAAGCTTGCTCCAATTCGATTTATTTTCGACAGATGGTTGCAAAATAACAAAAAGTTATATTGTCCAGGTGATTTTGTAACAGTAGATGAACAATTGCTGCCATTTCGTGGAAGATCGCCATTCACACAATATATACCATCGAAGCCATCTAAATATGGAATCAAATTGTGGATTTGTGCTGATGCAGAAACATTTTATGCTTACAATCTTCAAGTTTATACTGGCCGAGATCGAAATTGTTCTTCTGAAATAAATCAAGGTGAACGCGTTGTGCCTGAGATGACTGAAGGTATAAATCTATCAGATTTTTGGGACTTACATTTTAAATTTTTCTTTTTTTTCATAGGTTTGAATGGAAGAAATATCACATGTGACAATTTTTTCACTTCACATCATCTTGCTGTTGAGTTGAAAAAACGTCAGATGACTTTGGTAGGCACAATTCGCAAGAATCGTAAAGAAATTCCGCCATTATTAGTTGATATGAAGAAGAAAGAATTGTATCATACTTCATTCGTGTTCGACCATAATCTTCGGGCATGTATGTTGTCTTATGTCCCCAAAAAACGTCGTTTTGTTTCATTGTTATCGACTTATCATTCGACTGTTAGAGTCGATGTTACAGATAAACAAAAAAAAACCAGATATTATAAAATTCTATAATGAAACAAAAGGTGGAGTGGATGTATTAGATCAATTGGTCGGTACGTATCGATGTAAAAGAAAGGTGAATCGTTGGCCTGTTGCTCTGTTTTGTAATATACTTGACATATCAGCATCCAATGCTTTTGTTATTTATAAAACATTGAATCCAGAATGGAATATTGCAAAAAAAAATCAACGCAGACGTTTGTTTTTGATTGAGATTGGCCAGTCATTGTGTTATCCTTTTATTGAACGACGCAAAAGTATGCCTCGTGGTCCCAATGCTATCGCTGTTGTGAATAACATTAGAAATATTCCCAATGAAGCTTCTTCTAGTGAACTACCATCAGGTTCATCGGGTACAACAGCAAACACATTATTTTCATTGCAACATGCACCGAAAACAAAGAAAAGAGCAATATGCTATTATTGCAAACGATCAGAGAATCGAAATATGCACGGCAAACGCTGTGATAATTGCTTAAAACATCTTTGTCCAAGTCATTGTTACTTATTATGCCAGAACTGTATTAAAAAAGGCCAATTCAAATAATTTTTTTCGTTAATTTTGATTTTTTTACGTTTTTTTAAAATTTTTTTTTTCATTTAACATCACACCTATGTAATGTTATTAATAAATATAATTTTTTTGCATAAAAATCATAAATAAAGACCCATTTAATCAAATCATACAAAAAGATTTATTGTTGATTTATTGTTTTTGAAAATAACTGATTGATACAAGTGTCATCAATTTGATGACGGTAATACTTTTATGTATAAAAAACAATAATCCGGATGAGGGTTAAATAAGAAGCAATAAATTTCACTAGGTTTCGACCTAACCTTAGGTACCTCTACCCTTATTTTACAGAAATCTAAAAGAGGTATATCGCTGTTATGATAAAACTGAGAAATTGTCCTGTTAAGAAACATGATGAACAAATAAAAGCTGCTGACTTTTTCTTTAAATGCCTGTTAAATAGTAAGACTGTTGCTTACCGAAAGAAAGCAATCAGCAAGAAACTATTGAAGCTGAGAAATATTCTCTTTTATGTGAACCCTTGACATAAGGAATCTTGAAAAAAATGGTTTGCTTCTCTTGTATATTTTCAAGAGGAAGAGAAAAATGTTTGCAATACATATAATGCAACGCCCAAACAATATTCGGCTTAAATTAGTTATACGCTCCTGTCATCAACAGGCTGCACACCAAGAAGTACTACCAAGATGCAGTTAAAACCAAAAAATCCAACCAACTCGAAAGCAGTTCAAATGTTCAACACTGTACCCAAACTTCACAACTTTTGGCGCAGCTATTTATAATCACTATTACCGCCGGGTGCAAATTTAACTTCTCACTCCAACCAATGATCAACATGACAAAAGGTCCAGATGCTTGTAGTTACACAAAATAATCATCACCGCCGGTTGTAAGACAAGTTCCTGAAGAACGGGGTAGCTGCTCAACATTCGGTCGTTTACCTTAATGATTTGCTATTTTTACATGTTATTTATTTGAAATATTTTGATAGAAGATCTGTCGATCATTATTTAGAAAGGTAGAAAAAAAACAAAGGAAAATTTTAAAAGTATTAGTTAAAGATCGACTTATATCGACTTTCCAGAAAAGATTAACGACCCTATGTCTATATATATGAAAAAGTATAGAAGGAAAAATAAGGGTGGCAGCACAACTAATTGCCTAGAATAAGAAAAAAAATATATAAGAATTGTGAATTTAGAAGTTAGTATATACAGAAAAAATGAAGCATAACTGCAATTAAACTATTAAAATTTTACAAGAATGAAACAAGGAATCATTTACAGAAAACAAACTTATTTAAGAAATATATGAAAATTAAGAAGCTATGCTTGTAAGCTTAGAATAAAACACGTTCAAGCAGTACAAGAAAAATATTGATAGCAAACAGAAAACTTAAGCAAGAATATATAATTCAAAAGAAATAACGAAATAATTAAAATATATTTCATGTTGGGCAGGGTAACAAAATCCAACACAAACATACATATATGCTAAAACGAAAGCAATAACACATGTTTTATATGTCGAAAAAATAATGGCTAGGTAGATAGCATAATTTTTTCTTTGTCAAAGGGAAGAGGAATGTGACTCAGTCGTCACAAACCAATTAAAACTTTAATAAATTAATGCCGATAGTAAATATCTGGCAACACTGGCAACCTGTCAACACGAAAATTAAAATCGCGCAAATAAAAATTTTTTAAAATACAAAATTTTCTGGTTTATTTTGTCTATTTAATACAAAAAACAATTGCAACTTAGCAAACAAACGACCGTGCTTTGAATGCCGACAAAATGCCATCGAAACAGTCGGCCGCAAAAAAGTGAACTGTGGTATCTGCAAGCGGCGTATAGAAGGCGACTGCATCCAATGTGATAAATGCAGTAAATGGATACACGCATTGTGCAGCGGGCTGAACGCCCAAGAATACATGGATGCAACCGATCGGGAAGATGAGCAGTATTTCTGCCCAGGCTGCAAAACCTCCGCAGACACCAATGGCGCGGACAAGCTGACGTCAAGCCAATTCAATATTATCATGGCAAAGCTCAGCCATCTTGATGAAATAAAAAAGTCGGTGGACTTTATGTCGCATCAATACGAGGAGCTTATTGGCACTGTCAATCAAAATAAAAAAAAAATTGAATCAGTTGCGAAAGAAAACGTAAGACTGCAGGCCGAGGTGTGCGAGCTGAAGAGCTCAGTAAAATTTCTAATGGATGAAAGGGTGAAAAACGACTGCGTAGTGCGTGGCCTAAAAGACGCTTCCAACACAAAAACAGCGGCTGAGTTGATCTTGGACCTGTCGAAGGATCTCAAAGTGGATGTCGGCAAAAGCGACATAGCCCATGCAAGCTTCTACAAAACCGCTGATCACCATAAAGCAGCAAACAATAACAACAATCAAAAGACTGTTCTAGTTAAGTTCAACAATCACGAGGCAAAGCTTTCATTCTTTGAGGCGAAAAAAATTGTAAAAACTGACCCGGCAATGAAAAACACGGTGTTTATAAATGATTATCTCAATAGAGAAACGCTACAACTCTTTAGCCACGCAAAAACATTGAAAAAATTTGGTTTTAAATTTATATACACCAGGGGTAATACAATTTTTGCTAAAAAAACAGAAGGATCTCGGGCTGTAAAAATAGGTAAATTTGAGGATGTCGACAAGCTGGTCTTGGAGGCAACAACCAACAACAACTTTAGAGGCGTCCATCATCATGACGGCTCGCATCAAAATGGCGATGGCTCCGACGAAGACGATGAAGCAGGGCCATCCAGGAGACGCCTCCTGTCTCGCACATAACAGATCATAATGTGGTAAAACAATTATAGATATTATGAATTACTTTCAAAATATTTCACAATTCAATAATTTTACAAATAAACAGCAAAACAATACTTTACATTTTTTATCATTTAACGCAAGAAGTATAGCTTCAATAAACAAATTTAATGAATTTCGAACAGAGCTCTCTAGATTTGAACTGCTACCACTAATCATATGCATCCAAGAATCATGGCTTTCAGAAGATACTGCAAATATATATGCGATACCAGGGTACCGAAGCGTGCACTGCTGTAGAGGAGACGGCTATGGCGGCTTATCTTTTTTCGTTACCGAACAACTGCAAATTGACATCGATGATGTATGCAACGAATCGGACTGCCATTTTATACGGATTTCGATTCCTTCAATAAAAATCAACAGCAAACCACTGTCACTTGTAGGTTTCTACCGCTCGCCCAAGTGCTCCGTAAACGTATTTTTAAACCTTCTTGACCACCAACTGTCGCAAAATTCAGCAAGCTGCTGCATATCGGCGGGTGACTCAAATATTGACACCCTGTCGCAGTCTATGGACAGACACTCACTGTTTTCACTGCTGAACGCCAATTGCATGTATTCGGGACATGATTTAATTACCAGGCCAGCTTCAAACACATCCATTGACAATGTTTTTACCAACATACACCGTGAGCAAATAGTATGCAGTGCAATAGAAAACACCATGAGCGACCACAACATGATTAGCTGCATTATCGAAACGAACAGCCAAATGGAAAAATATGAAACATTTGTGAAAACAGTCTATAACTTCGAAAAGACTGCTAGAACAATTGAAACTAACCTCGATGCTATGAGTTTGAATGAAAATAATAGCCCTAATGAAATTTATGATTTTATTCACGACGTTATTACCAACGCGATCAGGGAAAATAAAAAGGATGTGGTCACAAAAATTAAGCTCCAACATCTAGCATCGCCGTGGGTCAATCAAAGTTTCAAGGACTTGCTTAAAATAAAAAAACATTTGCTGAGACAAATTAAGCGGCAGCAGCACAGGCACGACTTGAGAACGCGTCTTATCGGTATCTCGAACATAATCAAAGAAACACGGAAAACTCTCATCGATAGCTACTACAAACGAAAACTAACAAAAGTCAAAGGTGACATGAAAGCAACCTGGAAGACCATAAACGGATTCTTCAACCGCACAGCACAACAGGACGTAATTTCAAAAGTTGAAGGTGCCGACGGTGCAATAATAACGGGCAGCGTTGAGGTGGCTAATTGTTTGAACGAATTCCTTACAACACGGGCAGTGGACATAGCCAATGCAATCGAGACAGAACTAGGGGACAACATTAATGCTTTCAGAACTTTGGTCGGCGCAAACAAATTATTTCTTTTTGAAAGATCAACTGTCAGCCAAGTCCAACTAACGATAAATCAGCTCGACACAAGCAAGTCGTACGGTATAGACGAAATCCCGCCAAGCATCGTCAAAAACTCCAGTGGGAGCGTTGCAAAAGCATTGACCACGCTAATATCGTCAATATTTGAACATGGAAGCTACCCAAACAAACTTAAACAACAAAAAATCCACCCAATATATAAAGGCGGCGACAAAGCAAAAACGCAGAACTACAGGCCCATTGCAATCCTGTCGGTGCTAAACACAGTGATTGAGAAAATTATGAAACAGCAAATAAGCAAGCACCTCGAAGACATCCAGCTCTTATATACCCACCAGTATGGCTTCCGTCAGCGATCTGGGACCCAGCCAGCACTAACCCAGGCGATTGACGACGTGTGCGCATACCTTGATAATGGCTGCAGCGAGGTTGGAGCACTCTTTATCGACCTTCAGAAAGCGTTTGAATGTGTAAATCACGAAATACTCATAGAAAAACTTCAATTCGCAGGATTTCATGGGAAGTCTTTCGCTGATTAGGAACTACCTCGCCGACAGGCGCCAAATAGTATTTAATGGCACCTCCAGGAGCTCACCAAAGGTGGTCTCATGTGGGGTACCGCAAGGAAGCGTTCTTGGCCCCATCCTCTTTCTTATATTCATCAATGACATAAAAAACATTACATTAAATGGGAAACTTTTTCTCTTTGCTGATGACATCGCGCTTTTCTATCCAAGCATGTCAAGACTGGCGTTGAGAGCTAAACTCGAGTATGACGTGTCAATGATTAGAGAATTCTTCCGCTTCAACAAAATAGCAATGAATGAAGGGAAAACACAGTTCATGATCATTTTGCCACAGCACAACACAAACGAAAAATTCAAATTCATTATAAATGAAACAGAGGTTATAGAGGAGGATAAAGTCAAGCTCTTGGGCCTGACGGTATCTAACAACCTAAACTGGAACGCACACATACAAAATGTACAAAAAAAAAATATCATACGGACTGGGCCTTCTACGTAAGTTCAAAAATAAACTCTCCATCTGCACAAAGCACCTAATATACACTTCGCTAGTGCAATCACACCTGTCATACATGACTATGTGCTGGGCCCACAAAAACACCATAGAACTGAAAAAACTACAGATAATACAAAACAAATGCATGAAAGCAGTATTTGGACTGCCGAGGCGATACCCCAGTCACCTACTCTACCAAGAAACATTCAAAAACGTTCTGCCTATTCGCAAACTATGCCAATACCAACTAATACTGCAGGTGTTCAAAAACATAAACAACATAAGCTACAATACCACACAGTTGCACCAACATACCCACAGATTCAATACCAGGAACAGAAACAACCTAGTCGTGGCGAAATGCTGCAGAGAAGTCACTAAGCAACGATACCTATACGCAGGACCGACAGCCTACAACGAATTACCGGATACAATAAAAAACATAGCTACAATGGGAGTATTCAAAACGAAGTTGAAAAATTACATACAAACACAGAGCTAGAATCCAAATGCAATTTATATGAAAACATATTAATTACTTATATATTTATTTATTATATTTATATTTACATTAATTGAATTATTTAAAATTATATAATTTACTAATTAAGCTAAGCCAGTCAGGCACGCTCCTTAATAGCCTTTTGGCACTGGAGCACAACAACAAATGTACATAAAGCAAATTGAACTATCTCAAATAAAAAAAAAAAAAAAAAATAAAAAAAAAAATATCGACAAACCTTGATCATGAACTGCGGCATGCATAAACAGATAGTAAAATAAAACGCCAGAAATTGCTTTAACCTCCGACCTAACTCAATTCATGATACTAGGCATGATCCAATTACGACAAACAGAAGCACTTCAGAGCGCGTGCTTAACTTATAGCAGCAATTAGTAATATGCTGACTTAACAAAATAATGCCACACAGGTGAACGACGCTATGCGGCTGATACCTGAGTCGCATTACTGTTTGATGAAATTGGGAAATGTCGTACAAGCAGTGAACTCGATATTTGATCTACTTTATTTCATGCAGCTGTTGGTCGCTATTTTATGACCAACTGAAAATGCATAATTGCTAAAGCTCAATAAGCAATGTATGTATGTATGTTTGTACGTGGATATAATTTAACTAGGAAGTAAGATAAAAACTGTCAATTGTACAATATTATAATAGTGTAAATTTAAGAAATAATGTAAAGATTTTGGAAGCCAGACATTTGTTATAAATATCTATGCTTCAGCTAGAAATAAGGAGAATGAATAGAGTCTGAAAAGACAGTATGTTAATATTTCGAAAGCGCCTTGTTACCTTATAACTACTTTCCAATATACAACATAACTTACGATAACCTAAAGGTTTTCATTCGGTTAACATTTACAATCTATAAGTTTGTTAATTTTTTCTGGTTTTTTTTTTCTCCTTATTAAGTTATATAATGCAATTTCGTGTTATTATTTCTGTTGAAAACTGAGTTATTGCAAATATGTAGTGTAAGAAAATAAAAAAATGTATATCTACGAATAGCATGGAATATACTCGCCACTGCTCAGCTCATACGCGTGATTTGTCAAAACTGTAGCACCACGTCGAAAGAGACCACGTTGCTTACTTTACCTCCATACCGGCCACTCGGTAATCCCCACCGTGCTTACCCAAGCTATATATAAATATCTGTATATTTATAGATGTACGTCGCGATTAACCCACAATAAAACCTCAGCAACCTGTAGGCAATCGATAGATAATTTTTCTATTCTCTATGCAAATATTTACTTACAGAATCGCTCCTCTTGCATATCTAGTTAAGCATTCATATGCCAAACAAGAAGTATTAGTTAATAAAAACGCCGATTCCACCAGAACATAGAAGATATTTTTGGTCTCATCTTTTGCAAAATTATAACTTAATATATTCTTTAATATTCTTCCAGTACGCTTTTAACACAAATGGTTAACACATCTAAGTTAGTATTTTTGATTTGATTTTATTTTCTCGTTAATAGCACTTCAGACCAAGTGTCTGTTTATGAATAAAAATAATTTTCACTATTTTTGTCCAGCTCTACTTTGCTACTCTCCAGTTAACAATTTCATATTACTGCTCACAAATTGCTAGGCAAATTCTTACGGTACCCATTTACACGATATTTAGTACATCTGATCATTTTGCAGTTAGGTAAAGTTAAGAAAAAAACAAAATAACGTTGCCTAATTGGTGGCGAATTGTTTCTATGGTGTGTTCAACCAACGTTGTGCACCCTATACCTCCTGACTGTTGACGGAACACTTGTTCCACTATTTACTTAGTTCTATCTTCTGACCGTCGATTAAATTGTCACTAATCTCTGAAGAACATACACTAGGAGAAAAGTCCCACACTTGGTTACTCATATCAGGCCTAATGCCGAATTTATTCCAGAAATATGTGCCTTATATCAATGTACGATAACTGAGGAATAACTAGAAAATTAAATATATGAACCCTGTCTTTTACCTTAACTGGGACCTCTATGACCCCGCAAATTGATACCCTATCACCATTTGTCACAGTAAAATACTCGAATTTAGGATCTATGAGCTTACAATATGGTCTCAACCTCTTCCAACCTGGACTACCGACGATCGATCTCATAGCCCCTGAATCTAATAAGCCAATAATGGGGATCCCATAAATTTCGACTTCTAAATATGGCCGGTTATCCTCCCCTTTCAATACCAAGACAAAATCCGTCATAATATATTCCGTCCCCCCCCCTGGAGGATATCTTTATCGGTCGCCTCAGTATTTCACCCGTTACTGAGTGCCTCGGCTGTTTCCCGCCGATCTACACCGAGTAAAATTGCGTCGAATTACCCCTTTCGGCATTACATCCGTAGCACCTTATTGGTTGTGGACAATGCCTAGCGACGGGACCGGGGTTTCGACATCGAAAACACTGTATCTCATTTACTTCACTGTCTAGCTGGGTAGTCCAAGCCCCTCTGCCGCGGCTATATAAGAAAGATCTGGTTTCAGACGAGAAAGTTGTCTTCTAGAAATATAGCTTTCCACATTAAATCGAGTAGCCTCAAGCTTTCGTCCTACACTAACCAGCTGTGTTATTGAAGTGATTTCCACTAAAGCCAGTTGCGTTGAGTAAAATGTGCCAGATTTTTTCGAATCGTAAATAATTGTAGTCCTGCTGAAACTGGCTCTCTAAGCCTTCTAAATAGACCTAGCATTACACTGACAGACATACTAATACTTTCATTGCTGCCCTGGGTGCGGTGTCGAATCTCTTCCATTAATCGATATTGATATCCTAGAGGCAAAAAGTCTTCCTTTAAGCGCGATACTAACTCATTCCAATTGCTAATAGGCTTATTAGCCCGTAACAAAATAAGAGCTTTGCCTCGAAAAGATCCACGGCTGGGCTATACAAGGTCATCACTAGCAGGGCCGGATTTAGAGATGTGGAGGCCCCGGGGCAACAAGGGAGTGGAGGCCCCCTGGCCCCAAATTATTTTCCAATTAAATTGGACAACATTTTTCAGTCGAGTTTTCCAATAAATAATTTATTGTAAAACCAAGTATAGATTATTTTATTATATAACAAACATATTAATATATTCGGAACCAAGAATTATCTGAAATTAAATTAACTTTTAATTAACGTTCGGAACCTTACGAGCTTTTTTCACCGAAAAATCGTTAATGACTTCGTCGAAATCCAGTTCCCGAAGTAAATCACATTCAATGCTCAGGAGAGAAAGCTTTGATAGCCGGTTTTGTCCCGTTGTGGTTCGAAGCCTATTTTTTATAATTTTCATTTTGGAAAATGTGCGCTCTCCAGTGCAATTTGACACCATCAAAACCAAGTACATTCTCAATGCGATTTCAATGTTTGGGAATGTAGCTCTGAAATTTTGATCTTCGAGAATTTGGTAATAAAATAGTTCCGGAGATTGGTCTTCTTCATAGTCGTTTTTGTATGAGTCGATCAAAGACACAAATTGAACCAACTCATTACCAAGACTAGGTTCTAAATCATCGTGATAAACTTCCACCAATGCCTCTGCGGCAGCGTGCAAATTTTCAGCATTCATCTTCTCGATGTGATTAAGAAATCCAAATCTCGAACGTACAGCTTCATAGGCATGCAATCTTTCGTTAAGAGAAACACATAGCTGGTCGACCACTGGGATAAAAACGGATACTTTGTATTTCTCCCTCGGTGACAGATTTGCGTCTTGTGCTTTCCCGTAATCGAGCGGATTCAACCTCACGTTTCTCGTTCTGGTCCTGGTGCGTGATTCTACGTATTCGTCAGTCTGAGATATTTTTTTGGCAGCTTCCTCGTATATATCAAAATCGTTTCTTTGGATTCCACAAATGATTTCAATGATTCTAATGCACGCATTGCCGATTCAAGAACCATTTTCGGGTCTTGTAACATCTTGTTTGTAGCGTTGAATCGCTCCAAGATGTCGTTCCAAAAGATCGCGAATAAAGCGGTTTCGAGACCACTCATCTTCTGTAGAAGGTGCGCTGCTTCATTCCTCGCGATGTCTTTTTGCTCTTTATCGGAAGATATTCTGATTAGAGCTTCTTCGATTTCCGAATAGCCTTCGACTATGGCTTTCGTAGCTTCAGCTCGACAAGACCAACGAGTGTCGCTAAGCTTTTTCAAGACATAAAACTGTCCGTTTTTTTCTTCGATAATTTCTCTACCAGAATTCCGTATCGTTCTGTACTTGCTGTGAAAAACGTATATAAGTTCTGAACGAAATCAAAGAATTG
Source organism: Coremacera marginata (assembly GCA_914767935.1). Classification (NCBI taxonomy): domain Eukaryota; kingdom Metazoa; phylum Arthropoda; class Insecta; order Diptera; family Sciomyzidae; genus Coremacera; species Coremacera marginata. Next base: position 100,089,786 of record OU612044.1, read on the forward strand.
AACAGCTGATGGACAAGAGTTGGCAGCTGCCTTTCCAACTAAATTAAGAGAATGACCACAACATGGTACAAACGCCGATAACGGATTTTGTTTCAAAATAAGAGCCTGCATCCCTTTGTATTTAGCACTCATGTTTGCAGCATTGTCGTACGATTGGCCGCGGCAATCCATAATGTCTATTTGGTGGTCACCTAAAATTTTGAGTAGAGCGTTTGCTGTGGCTTCGCCAGTATGACCGCAGTTTGGTAAAAATGTGAGAAATCTTTCTTTTGGCGTCGATTCTTCCATATATCGAACAACTATAGTTAGTTGATCGATGTGAGATTCGTCGGGAGTAGAGTCCACTGATACAGAATAATATTTGGATTTTTTTATCCTGCATAATATTTCAGTTAGTACTTTATCACCCATACAACTGATCAGTTCTTCACAAATCGTGGACGAAAGGTAATTGACATGACCACTTCCTTTGTTTGCATGCTTTTTCACATGGGTTGCCAGGATTGGTTCATACTCGGCTAACAATTCCAAAATTCCCAGGAAATTACCATTTCTCGGTGAGCCAAGAATTTCATTATCACCTCGAAAGGCTAATCCGCGTTCAGCAATGAATTTGATGGTACTAACGATAATTCTGAGAATTTTTCGCCAATACTCGATTTGTTGTACGTCTTGCATCGCTAGCTCTTGATCAATGCGTCCTGGGACTTTTCCCCGTTGCACTAAACTCTTTACTGATTCCAAATGAGTCTTTGAAATCTCATGTTCACATAGACGATTGAATGCATGTTTCCAGTCACTGAAGCCATCTCCACTAAGTTTGGTGTTTTGGGTGGACATTAATTTACACGCATAACAATATATTTTCGCCGTACTTGGAGAAAAGCAAAGCCAGAATCGATTGACGGTTTCTTGATTTTTATTGCGGCGTTTAAACATGTTCTTTGTGCATTTCCGAACAGGGTTGGAATTATCTCGTGCTTGATCTGGATGATCTGGATGATCTGAATTCTGCAGCGATAATTGATCGCAATTTTGCAGTTCTGTGGAACCTTTTGTCGCCCAATATTCGATCATTTCCTTTGTTATATTAACAGGCCAAAGGCCTATGTCATTTTTGAGACCGCAAAATTCTGCCTCCTCTTGGGTCTGATATTCAGTTGTAGAAAATTGTGTGCTGTCACCTGATGAAACCTCAGCCTCAGGATGATTTTGAATAATATCGACCACATCTCTATCTACTGTTGAATCTCCTGTTGTTTTTTTAGGATCTTGAACGATTTCTTCCTTACCTAACGACGTAAAAAAACTGGTCAATTTGGGTGTTTTAGTTAAAGTTTCTTCGGATTTCTTGACCCGTTCTGCTTGCAATTTCCTCTTCTGAGAGCCACTAGCAAAAACTCGAGGAGTTTTGTGACGATCACTCATGATTCCACTATAAAATAAATGTTAAGAAAACATGTTTAATGATTAATCATTATTTAGTTTAGTTGCGAAAATTTTCCAAATATATATATATTTTTAAAATATATAAAAAATTTATGTACATGTATTATTAATTTATTCATTTTATACTTTGAACTAAATACATTAATTTATTTTTTTATTTTATTTTAAATAAATAAATATCAAAAGAAGTTGATTACAATTGAAATGCCAAACAATTCCTGGAAATTAGAAACAAAAAAATATGATGCCGACGTGTGCCCATCGATACTGATTTCAATTGGAATTGTATCAGCTTCTTTTATATTCTATGCACAGCAAAAGCAACACACACAATCAAAAGAAAAAAGCAGCATTAAATGTAGAAATACATAATTACTCTCTTTGGATGAGTACTTAATGTCAGTCTGTGGTGTCCACTGCATATACAAACGGATTTGTGCAGACCTCTAATATCGTACATATATTGCATATACCATAAATATATTACCTCCTTCGATAACGATAACCTCCTTCCGATAACGAGTTGCACGACCACTAAACGATTTTCTAGTATCCGCAAAACTTTTGTGAAATATTAATAACAAAAAAAAAAGATTTTAAGAACCAGCACTGTTTGAACTCGTCCGACCTTCATAGCGGCACATTATCAACTGATCATATTGGATAACGCACCATAAAACCACACACATTCATAACATTTTTCAATTTTGCGTCTCCTTTTTATTTCAAACAACCAAAAAACCACAGTCTGACGTCAAAGTCTAAAAAGCCAAAACAAATCCCTAATGCTTCTCCTCCCCCCTGTTATCAAACATCGAAAATTCATACGAAAATAAAGTCACAATAAGAAACATCAAAAACCACACACACTCGTGCAATGACTCTGACGATAAGCAGAGTAGGGGCAAAACACACAATCGATGTCTTGCCGTAGAAAAGAAAACAAAAGAGCGTAATATAACTGAGAGTATGGATGGATTAAAAAATGAAAGCGGTGGTCGCATTAGTTTTTTTTTTTCGGGGGCAAAAAACTACAAAGTACTGTAGGTAAAGATAAAACGCGAAAAAAAATATCAAATGAAAAGTGGTTTACTAGTCTGAAATTGAGTTTTTTTCCAAAGTCTCTATTGTGGAGGCCCCTCTTTTGTGGAGGCCCTGGGCAGTTGCCCCGTTTGCCCTCCCCTAAATCCGGCCATGATCACTAGGCAACCTCTCGCTTCCCTTAGCTCTTCCACTCGTTCAAGAATCCCACTTATAGATTCTCCGGAGACCCCAGAAAACTTTACACCCCACTTGTAAACTGGAACGATGTTACCACCTACCGTATTTCCTAACACTCGACTTGATATGTTTCCTCCATTACTTAAACCAGTAAGTGGATACGAGATTCTCAGTCGTGGTCCGACCTCACATTCATCCTCTGCTGACGGTACTTGGCTTAATTTTATGTCGAGCTTATTCAGCCATTTTCTGTCAGGTACTAGTAATATATTCTGATTCCGTTTCATGTTCCACAACAATTCTAGAAAGACGCCGCAAAACCCAATTCCCATTAGCTTCAATCTTTTTGTACTCGCTACTGTTCTCTCCTCCATAAATTGTCTCTATCGATGTATTAATTTCTATTAGCTTTCCTTCAACAGCCGCCTTATCTTCTTAGAATGTAAATGGATACTCAGGTAAACTGAAACTTGTGTTTCGCTTCAGAGCCGATCGCAATACTTTCCATATTTCCTCTACATTTTGCCCCTTTAACCCAAATACTGTTTATTCGTATGTTAACTCCTCTCCGGGGAGTCTATCGATATTCATCTTTCTTGATTGTATTTCGGATACCGTAAGAATAAAAAGTAAAATTGTTTCGTATCGGTTAACTTGTTAAATATTAAAGTCTTTATTATTTTATAGGGCTTAGTAGTAAAATACAGACATATGGTTACTTATTACCAAGCTTACCCTATAAAGCGAGTGCGTTTACATTACACAATAAAGATTCCGAACCTGAGGTTTTATTTTCAATTTATCTTTATATTTTTAACATTTGAGTTTGAATGCATCACAAACTTAAGCATATGTATAGTATGTTTACGTTAATTTGATTTAATTATATAATGTTTTTTCCCCCTTACGTCCCCACGTTGGGCGACAAAAACTGTTACGTAAAGGCCCAGACAGTGCTCTCGGTACTAGCTCAATGAAGATAGGTCGTCTGCCAAGGCGAGCGCTATTGTAGCGATGGATCATTTTACGCTGGATTTCTCTGAATGCGTTGCTACGTCGAACGTCAGATCTGTTGACAACTGACGTTTGATGTAGCTTGTTCGCTTGTTTTGTTTTGTTGAATTTACAACCTAATTTCTTTCTGCTAAGAGGTTTACTTAATGCAAAACGTAGTGCTAGAGATGCTAATGGATGATCTTGATATGGCTATTAAGGAGCACATTTCGGAAATCATTCAACTATTGCAAGGAGCAAAGGATAGTTAAAAACATTAAAAAAAGCACAAGCCACGAAAATTTGCATTTATTTTAAGCGTTTCATTTGAGTGCTTGCTAATTCGTGCAAATTGGAGCGCAAACAGCTTTTAAATGACATAACTTGCAACTGTTGAGTAGAAGAAGCGTAATTTATTTCGCTAGGTAAAATTACTACTCACAAATTACAAGGCAAATTCTTACGGTACCCATTTACACGACATTTAGTACATCTGATGATTTTGCAATTAGGTAAAGTTAAAAAATCAACCAGAGTAATTAAAAGCTCCGTCATTAAGTGAGATATTGAAATTAAGAGTATTGAGCTAATGATACCTTGTTTGATGGAAATGACTGCTAGGCTCTTAAATCCATCATACGACTTTATCTACTGATCAATACTCTACGGGGTTGGTTGATTAAGTTTAAGGCAAGGCAAATGAGAAGTGAAAACTCTATGCCCACTATTATTAAATTGAATAAATTATATATTTATACAAATATGTAATAATATATGTTTATTTAACATATTTTATTAATTAATTTATGAAATATAATAAAAGTATAATAACGTTTATTTGTAGCCGTAACAAGCAACTGAATCATCAATGCATTTTTCTCATATTTTTCTAATCGTGTGGCTTTCTTGAAGAAGTGACAAAATCCAAAGTTAAATATTACTTTTATGCACAAAATAACTGATATTTTGGCGTAAGTTTTATCTTTGTACGATGAATATTAAAGGATGTATAAGGCCCTAAAGTGTCCCCCAAAATACATTATCATGGCTTTGAAAAAAATTGTGGAAATACCCCCATACAAACCGCGCTGTACGACGTAAGTCTACGTCAAAATTCAAAAATTCACATAGCATTAAAAAAATACCACACTGAAGTAACACGCTCAATAAAAAATATCACGCTGAATTAAAAAACACAATGAGAATTCCCAAAAAATAAATTCCCAAGGGCAATTAAAATTTACCGCGAATGGGATTTTTCTCACATAACTGGCAAGTTTGGACATGCGTGTTCGACACAAATTCACTGCCAATGAAACAACATGAAAGAGTAAAAGAGACAAACAAAATTCTCGTTTCTTATTTCGTTTGTTGGAAAAATTAATAGAAATCCAGTCTTTGGCCCAAATTTTAATCGTTGTTATTTTTATCAGAAGCATCAAAAAGTTTAGTACTAGTTTTAATTCATAATAAATAATATAATGTTATAATTTACATGTGCTGTAAGTACCGAATATTTCAAATTTAACTAAATAAATTCAAAGTTTTTCTTACAAATTGAAATGCTTGTTCTGTTGTGCATTTATTAGCTATTTTCTTTTGTATGTATTCATCTGACCCGGGTGACGTTAGCAGCGCGGAAGATTTCATTTTTAGCGTATGGAGTGCGCAATCTTGATATTTATCATTCATGCAAGTTTTGATGAGCAGCCATCATGCCTGTTTAAATACAGGTAGGATAAACACGAAATGTCCCTATATGAGTGTGTGTTAATCGAAAACTTTTAAGTCGGGGTAAGAAAAAATAGCAAGTTGAATAAAATTTCTGTGTTTTAAAGTAAATTTGCCTTTTTTGCTGTGTCGGGGAGTGTTTCATTCGGAAACTTTTCACTCGTGGTGGGAAGAAAATAGAAAGAAAAATAGAAAGAAAGAAAAGTTGAATAAAATTTTAGTGAGTTGAAATAAATTTGTCATTTTAGCTGTGCCAAATTGACGAAGAAATTTTTACAGTTAGAAATTTTGACGTTTCACATATCAGTCGTGTTTTAGCGCAAATATTTTATTTAATTTGCAAAAGTGTGGTTAATAGCTCAAAATGAACAGAACTCATCGAAGATATTTTCCACTACTGCTTATGTTGCTGTCTGAAGCTAAGTCTTTTGAAATTATTTATGATTTGATGATTTTTCTTAATGAAGGACGAAAAGTAAGTACTGGTTGTTGTTTTCCTATAGCAGGATTCCCAAACAGTTAACGATAATCATAGTTGTCGTTATCGGCCATTGCGCTTGCACAGTTTCATAGTAAATGAAAGTTTTTGCTATTTAACTACAGCTACAATCGTCGTTAAGGCATTTGGGAATCCCGCAACTGATCAAGAAAACTGACAAATTAAGGCGTAATTAGACAAGCGTAACGTAGGGAACAGGGGGCGAACCTTCACATGGCAACGTGTCTGACCGCCTCAACCTGGCGAAGCCAGCATAATCCATGTCGAAATCGTCTCAAGTCGACTCAAACCTCCACGTGGTGTTCCCTGCGCAACGACAAACTGGCATCCGTCAGTTTGGCGGCTAATTTGAGCAGCGGGTCGATCCATAGACCTTAAACATGGAATGTGCGCAGGGCTTGGGTCCCGCCACATTACTACTGTCCAATGAAAACTTAATCAGCCTCGGATAAAAGCCCCAATTACGTTGACGACCACCGCAAACACAAAACGGACAATGATTTACGGATATGCACCTGGAATGTCCGGACCCCTTATAGGGAAGGTGCCATTATCCAACTGGCGGAAGCCCTCAAAACAATAAAAGCTGACATCACCGCCATTCAGGAAATGCTATGGAAAGGGCAAGGCAGCTCTAAACAAGCACACAGCGATATCTACTACAGCTGCCATGCGGAGAAGCACGAATTTGGATGTGGATTAGTCGTAAGCCGGAAACTACGCCATCTTGTTCCCGGTACATACCTGTGAACGAAAGATTGGCCACGATCCACATCAAGGCAAAATTTTTCTCCATCAGCCTTATTTGCGCGCACGCCCCGACGGAGGAAAAGGTCGGAGCCGTCAAGGACGTTTTCTACGCTAGTCTTGGGGACGTTTACGACCACCTTCCGGTCCATGACGTGAAAATAGTCCTCGGCAATTTTTATGCGAAAGTCGGAAGGGAAGGCATCTTTGGCCCCACTGTCGGTCAGTACAGTCTTCATGAGACCTCCACGAACAACGGTCTAAGACTAATCGCGAAACATGGTAGTTAGTAGCACCAGATTTAAGCACCTCAACATCCACAAGGCCACCTGGTTGTCCCAGGATCAAAAAATGCGAAAACAAATTGATCATGTTGTAATCGACGGAAGGCATGCCTCTAGTGTTGTAGATGTGCGTACATTTCGGGTGGTCAACATAGACTCCGACCATTATCTTGTTGCAGCCAAGATCCGCATGCGATTATGCAATGCGAAGGACATACGCACAGGAATGCAACGAAAGCTAGATGTCGATAAGCTGCAATTACAACGAACTGCCGAAGCATACTCCGCTCAACTCTCGGTTAAGCTCTACCAACCAACCTCTGGACCCGACGACGCCGGCGGACTTTGGGCGCATATATCCCACTCCATACGCGCTGCTGCTTAAGAAGTCATTGGTTTCCAGCGCCCGCAACCTCGGAACCAATGGTACGATCAGGAGTGTCGCATCGGGACAGCAGTAAAAAACGGCGCATACAGAAAAACGCTGCAGTCAGCTGCAACGCGAGCCGTGCAAGAAAACTACCGCGAAAAGAGGAAGGAAAAGAGGCGCCTTTTCATACGCAAGAAAGAAGAGCAGGAAAAGCGTGGGCGTGAGGAACTAGAGGTATACCAGGGAAAGAAGGATGCACGAAAATTCTATCAAAAGGTTTAGCGTCTAATCTAAGGTTTCAAGCCCGAAGCATCCACTTGTAGAGACGAAAATTAAGAGCTGAATAGGGATACATAGTGTGTGCTGAGATTGTGGAGACAGCACTTCTCCAATTTGCTTACTGGCGACGATTTCACCAATGCCGCCCATGGAGTGTACAGAGCAACGATGACGGAGTGGAAGTATCACCACCTAGCCATGAAGAGGTTCGAGTTGCTATCCAACGACTCAAAAACAATAAAGCAGCGGGTGCTGACGGCATGTCAGCTAAATTGTTTAAAACCGACGGCGATGAATTGATAAGGCGCATGCATCAGCTCATCAGCAAAATATGGCTAGCAGAAAGCATGCCCGACGATTGGAACCTCAGCGTACTGTGCCCTATTCTCAAGAAAGGATACCGTACAATCTGCGCTAGTTAAAGAGGAATCAGTCTTATTTCCATCGCATATAAGGTTCTCTCAAGCGTACTATGTAAAGGATTAAAGCCCATTATCTAAACAATGATTGGACCTTACCAGTGTGGCTTTTGACCTGGAAAGTCCACCATAGACCAGATTTTCACGCTACGACAAATCGTGGAGAAAACCCACGAAAATCAAATTGACACACACCATCTCTTTGTCGATTTTAAAGCTGCGTTCGATAGCCCGAGAAGGGATTGCCTATACGCAACAATGTCTGAGTTCGGTATACCTGCAAAGTTGATTAGACTTCGCAGAATGACGTTGAGCAACACACGCAGCTCCGTCAAGGTAGAAAATGACCTCTCAAAAACCTTCAATACCGAAAGAGGACTCAGGCAAGGCGATCCACTGTCTTGCGATCTCTTAAACATCATCATGGAGGGGATCGTACGAAAGGCCGGTGTGTATCCTAATGGCAACATTTTCAATGAAGGTGTCCAGCTCCGTGCGTACGCTGATGATATTGATATTGTCGGCAGAACCAGATGTTATCGCAGCTTTCGCCGCTATCGAAAAGGAATCAGCCAAAGTGGGTTTGACGATAAATGAGGGTTAAACAAAGTATATGCTGTCTATAAACAAGGGAGCGCGGCGTTTAGACTCCCACGTTTCATCCGGCAGCTATAACTTTGAAGTAGTCAAGGAGTTCGTATACCTTGGCACCGCCATTAATACTAACAACGAAATCTGCCTGGAGATAAAGCGAAGAACAATAATTGCTAATAGGTGCTACTACGGGCTCAGTAAGCAACTAAGTTCCAGAGCCCTCTCTCGATCGACAAAACTAACACTCTACAAGACGCTCGTTCTACCTGTGCTGCTTTATGGCGCTGAGGCATGGGTAGTTTCGCAAACTGACGCAGCCGCTCTGGGGGTGTTCGAGAGAAAAGTTCTTCGCAAAATCTTCAGTCTTGTTCGAGTCGACGATGACTATCGCATCCGAATGAACCACGAGCTGTATGAGCTCTACGAAGACATTGACGTAGTTCGGCGTATAACTGTGCAGCGACTCCGCTGGCTGGGTCATGTCCATCATATGGACGACGAAGCTCCAGCGAAAAAGGTGCTCGAGGCGAGGGTCGCTGGTCAATGACGACGAGGAAGACCATTCCTCCGATGGATGGACCAGGCTATAAACAAGGAAGCTCTAACCGCACTTGGTGTATCCGATTGTAGAAGGCACGCGCAAAGCAGAGGCGCCTGGCGAGAGCTGATGATGTCGGCTGAATCCCGGACACGGGTTGTTACGGCCACCTAAGTAAGTATGTAAGTAACGTGTGTTTGCGTAGCGGGACGTAGCATAGCGAGACGTTGTCTCGATGATGAACGAATACCGAAATCGTAGTGCAACGTTTTGAAGGCGCCGATTTGTAGCCCAGAGAAAATTTGTTATAAAGGCACCCGCTTTTTTTCTACAAGCATTATCTAACTTATTCTCGTCAATGAAAGACTGCATAATTTTTTTATAATATTAAATTTTACAATTTTGAAGTTAAACAAAATTGTTCGCTCGTCTCACAGCTGTCAAATTGTCAAAAAACGTTACGTGGCGTTGAAAAATCTATTTTCTACAAACTTCTGCGCTACGTCCCGGTGCGATACGATTTCGGTAACGACTTGTACACTTTTCTCATTAAACAGATTTTTACGTGACAGCAGGCAACGTAGCGCAACGTTACCTTACGCTTGGGTAATCAGCCATTTACAATTTCTTTAAGGGTATCACATATCTTCGGCCAAGAGGTTATTGGGATGATTTATATGCTATAATGAATGGAGGTAATTTTTAATTGTAATTTATGCTAAGCCTTAAGGCCTTATAGCATTTTAAAAATTTTACAGTTCATTATACGTACACATAATTACAAATCATAATAGCATTATAAACATTCATTTAAAGCATTTTTTTAAAATAACAATTAATATTAACTTAGTTTACTTAGTTTTAATGTAATAAAAACAAATTGCCAAGGTAGAATGTTTAAGGTTGTATGTATATTCCCGATGTCATCTTAATCTTTAATAGATCGATTGATTAGAGCCGTGCTCACATATGAAAGGCTAGACGGGTGCGGTCAAGCTTCCTCGTAAGCCAGGCAAAACGGACGAGATTTTGCTCTGGAAAATCAAATTCTGTTGTGTGTAAATTTCTGTAAGCAATGATTAAAGTAAATCTCACACATGCAAGGCGTGACGGACATGGTCTTGCTCTGGATAATCATGTTTAATTTGATTCAGCTTGGTAGTAGTATATTGCCAAAAATCACCTGAAAAAAATTAAATCCCTTGGTAGAGAATGATTCACATCAGCTGCGGTACTGGAGATAATCTAGAATATTATGTTTAATTGAGTACATGGATTCATTTAAGGAAATTACATCTTAAACAAAATTAAAGTCATCACAAGCGCTTCTCAGTTTTGCAAGTAATTTGTTCTACAAAAGTTCATGTAAAGTAATTCAAAAGATCTTCTTGTACGGAGAGGAATATTAAAGTAAATTTTACACAATAAATATGGACTGTCTACATATCCATGTAAAAGCTTAACAATCCAATTAAGTATAATTCTGCGATTTTTTAAAGTTGGAAGATTCAAGAGCTGTAACCAATATTCATAGGGTGATAGATGAAAATTAGTTCTGCAATAAAAATTGCTTAAGCAGAACAGATGAAATTTTTTCTGAACCGATTTAATGTCGTCAATGTAAGAACCGTATCTTGGGCACCATATAATTGAAGCATATTCTAAGATAGGCCGCACCAGAGAAGTGAACAAAGTTTTAGTTATAAAGGGATCATTAAACTTTTTTGCCCATCGTTTAATAAATCCTAGGGTACTATTTGCTCTATATATTATTTTATTAATATGAATATGAAAGCGTAGCTTAGGGTCCATGGTAACTCCAAGGTCAACGAAAATTTCTAGAGATTCTAATGTGTCACAAATTTTGTAGGTATGCCTAAGCAATTGCTTACGCGAGAAGGTCATGTGCTTACATTTTTTCATATTGAGATTCATGTGATTTATTTTACACCAGTTATGAAGATTGTTGATGTCAGTTTGTAAGAAAACAGCGTCATAATCATTTTTATAAGAAAGAAATAGTTTGACGTCATTAGCATACATCAAGATATTAGAATGCATTATTGCAGATGGCAAATCATTTATATAAAGTAGAAAGAGAAGAGGCCTGAGGTGACTTCCTTGGGGCACTTCCGAGGTAACAGGTAATGTCGCGTTTCCATGTGATCTTTCAGTATCTTATCTTATCCCATATCACAAAACACATTATTGTGCAGACAGCATCAGGTGTTACAGGTAATCCAATTCGTGTGCCACAACTGCAGCAGCATCAGTGAAATACACACGAAAAAATTATATAAAAAAAAGTTTTAAAAAAGTTTTGGTGAATCTACCAAGCACCAAATTAAAGAAAAAAAATCACTGATGCTTTCCATAAATGCGCTTAGGAACTCTCTGGCCAACTCTACATTGCGATGGGTAAAAAAACCAAGAATGTTTATTTATTTTAAATCATACCCCTTGACCTGATTTGATTTTCTTTCTTTTCCAATTTGTAATCGTAATTCTGTACTATTTCAAGACAATTAATATTGGCGCAAATAAATTTGACAGCTTGACAACACAAAAACTACAACTATAAAAATGAACGTCATATTTATAGCATGTGATCAACTTTTATAGCAAAAGTTCAAGAAGTTGAACTTTTTCGATCTCACAGCATCACAGGGGATATCACATGCTATTAAAATGAAAAAGGTATACCTGTTTCACACTCCCCTTCATAAATGCCAAAAAGTAGGGCTCACATGCTATTTCTTTCTGACAAAAAATGTGATACTAGAAGATAATAGAAGATCACATGGAAACGCGGCATAACTAGTATGATTTCACAAGTTTAAATTAAACGGATTGTGTTCTATTACTTAGATACGATTCAATCCACCACACTAACTGAGTGGGTGGTTCACCAATTATCAAACAAGAGATCATTTTAAAATGAAGAGTTTGTGATTTACAACGTCAAAAGCATTGCTAAAGTCCGTGTAGACAACACCAGTCTGAAACCTTTCCAAAATTTTCTATAGTTTTTGATGTAAATTCAAGTTTGTTATTAACAGTAGATTTTCCAGAAAGGAATCCATGTTGGCATGGAGACATCAAAGACTTAACACTATGTGATAATTGTGATGTAACAATTGCTTAAAAAAGTTTAGGCAAAGCACTTAATTTCGCAATTCCACGATAGTTATCAATTAAAGACCTGTTACCAGATTTATGTAACGGAATAATAAATGGAGACCTCCAGACAGCAGGAAAACAGCAAGATTTTTAAGAACATTAAAAAGCAAAGTTATAGGGGTTACTAGTTCTTCGCAGCAGTATTTTAATACGCACGAGGGTATGGTGTCGGGACCGCTCTTATATGAAGTTTTAAGATTTTTAAGAATGATAAAACTGTATTGGTATCAACTATTGGGAGACAAATATCTCTAGATTGAACATTATGAAGATAGTTCCCATCATCAAAAGAAGATGATGAATAAGTCGACTTGAAAAAGTCAGCAAAAAGGTTAAAAATACTGCTATCATTTTCGGACTCAACATTATTATATTTCATAAAAAAAGGATAGGAATCAATCTTGCGTTTAGTGTTTACAAAGCTTCAGAATGATTTTTCATCAGACCTAATGTTTAATTTTACTTTTGTTAGGTAGATATTATAGGATTGTTTGCACAGCAGTTGGTAACTCTATTTAATCGAAGAATAACGACCAAAACCATACATGTTATGTGCTACTTGATATTTTTTATAATATTTCGATTTCAAGTTTATCAATTTTCTTAATTTATTAGTATACCACACAGGGCTCGAAATCATAGAGGCTTTTTTTTGAGGAATAGATCTATGAAAGCAATCAATGATCGTGGTATTAAACGCATTTACCGCATCATCTAGATTCTGTGACGATAAAAATTTTGTATTAAGATTCAGTATAGATGACCAATTTATATTATATAAACTATTTTTCAAAGTAACATAATTAGTTGTCTTAAAGTTCAATTCGAAGACCGGGTGATTAGCTTGCTTCTGCACAGATGATTTAAGAAAACTTAGACCGATTTCTATGGTCGGATGGTGAGAATCTTCGGAAGTAAGCAGAGGATCGGACCTTGACACTGAAGTAATATTGCTCTCATCAAAAAATACCAAATCAAACCAAATTTTTGTTCAAGTGAGTTCAAAAGAAATTGTCTAATGAACTTTCAGACGAAGGTAAACATATAGAAGAATTTTCGGAACAGCAGTTCCAAAAAACATTGGGAAGATTAAAGTCACCAGTTATTAAAATATGATCATTGGGATGCAGCTGTAGGCAAACTTTACTAATAGAAAGCAAATGTTTGCTATAAACTTCTAAGTTAGAAAAGGTTGGGATATATGAGCATTTAACGTAGAGACTTAAGGAACCGTACTTTACATGAATACAACAAAATTCTATGTCTGCAGCTTCTAAGATATCTACTTCTTGTGAAAAATATGTTGATTTGACCGCAATCAACACACCCCCACCGATAGAGAAATTCCCGGGAATGGATTTTCTATCTATACGATATATATTAAATTTATTGCACAGAATTTAAAGTGTTGGGTTTTAGCCAAGTCTTACTGAAAGCAATGATACTCGTATCATGTCGAATGTTGTGACTCATAACAAATAAATTACTCAATTTAGTGTTAATGTCGCCAACGTTTTGATACAGGATGAGAAACTAAAGTCAGCAATCTAGTTTTTTGGTTCATGTCACGAACAGGTAGGGAAGCAAGTAACGTTCTAGGTTGCTATCTGGGAACATATTCATGTACTAAAGTATATTCAGGCCAAAAACTTTGGTCGGCTACTTTATTGTAAAGATCAACAGGCAGAGCTATTTTAAATGAAGAAGTGACGCGTTCATGAGAAAACTTGATTTGTAAACGGAAATATTTTTTTTTAAGAGATTTAGATTTGAATTTATATAGAAAAGGACATCATCCTCAGATGTATTAGCTGAAAAACAAGATACAAATATACATCTTGCAGGCGAAATTACCACAAGATTTTGGTGAACCGGCGGATTTAACTTTTATTAATAATGGAACCAACTTGAGCTCCTGATGAACCTTTTTAGACGCCTGACATCAGTCGTTGACAGATCGTCAAGCTCATGAAAGAAGAAAGAGCCTAAATATTTGTGCCTTCTTCTGGCTAGCGCAGGATAGGAGCACAGAAGATGGGAGATGTTTTCTTCCCCTTCCTCGTCCCTGCAGCTTCTACATAAGTCATTTGAGATAACTCCTAACCTGTAGGCATGTCTGCCTATCAAGCAGTGCCCTGTGATGACAGCCACTATTGTGGCTAGTTCTGGTCTTGCCAGCGAGAGGAGGGCTCTCGATCGCCCGAGATCTAGTGTCGGCCAGATAAGCCTTGATGCTAGGCATGTCGAGAGCTCAGCCCACCTAGTGTTGGCTTTCGATATGATATTGTTACTGATTAGCAGCTTGAGAGTCGCTGACGGGATGCCCGGTGGGTTCACCATGAATAGTGGCGCTTGTGTCCCATTTCTAGCGAGCTCATCTGCCTTTTCATTACCTTTTATGCCTTTATGCCCTGGTACCCATATTAGGTTGATGCTGAAATAGTTCGACATTTCCCCTAATGAAGCACGGCATTCTTTGGCTACTTTAGAGTTTGTGGCTACTTGTTCCAACGATTTGATCGCAGCCTGACTATCAGAGAAGATATACATTTTCCGTTTAGAGACAACGTTTTTTGAAAGCCATGATGCAGCCTCCCCTATTGCTATCAATCCGGCTTGAAACACACTACAGTGGTCAGGAAGTCTACGAGCCAGAGATATTAAAAGCTCTTTTGAGTAGACCCCATACCCAACCTTGTTGTTTAATTTTGATCCATCTGTATAGAAATATAGACACCCTCGTCTCCATGGTGCACCATTCACTCAGTATGTTCTAGGCGGAATAAGCGTACCATACCTTCCTTCGAAGGAAAGCGGGGGCTTGCAGTAATCAGTTCTTGATGGAATGAAGTTGAAGTTGTTAAGTATGGATGAGTGACCCGTTGTCATACTTTTCCATACTCCCAGTTCTCTAAGTCTTATTGCCGAACAGGGCTGCAGTCGGTGTTGTTCTCAGAGCACCGCTGTTGCATATAGACGCCATTCTCTGCACTTTTTGGAGTTGTTTCATATATGTGACCTTGTTTACGGACGGCCACCATATTACTACTCCATATAGAAGAATAGGTCTTATGACCACTGTATACAGCCAGTAAACGATACGAGGCGAAAACCCCCCTCTTATCCTATGGTTTTTTTGCAAGTATAAAGTGCCACTGTGGCTTTTTTAGTACGCTCTGCTATGTTTAACTTCCAGCTGAGCTTTCTATCTAGTATGTGTCCCAGGTACTTTGCGTTATTCGCAAGGGGCAGAACAGACCCATTTAGTATGATTGGTGTTAAGGGCGGAATTTTATATTTCCTGGTAAATAGGACTAGCTCTGTTTTAGCCGGATTAACTCCAAGACCACAGGGCTTGACCCATTGTTGAAGTCTGCAAAGGGCTCTTTGCATAATGTCGCATAGAGTAGTAGGAAACTTGCCTCTGACTGCGATGGCTAGGTCATCGGCGTAGGCTGCCACTACAAGTCCATCTCTCTCCAGAGATAGCAGTATGTCATTTTCTACCAAATTCCAGAGGAGTGGAGAGAGAACCCCTCCTTGAGGCGTACCTCTTGAGACAGATCTAATGGCGCTGTATGCGCCCAGGTCCGATAGAACTATTCTACTGTTAAGTACCTTGTCTATAAGCTCTGTAATGATCTTATTCACGCCCAGTCCGACTAGTGCTCGTCGTATTGCTTGTGGTGTTACGTTATTAAAAGCTCCTTCTATATCTAAGAAGGAAACCAAAGTAAACTTATTATTTAAGAAGGATTTTTCTATGGTCCCGACCAGGGCCATTTCCACGGATCTTTCTTTGTTGTAGGCATGCTGTAAAGCAGATAATAGTGCGGAATCAATGTTACTGCGGAGATACAAATCTAAGAGGCGTTCTAACGTCTTTAATAGAAAATATGTTAGGCTAATGGGCCTAAAGTCTTTAGGGTTGGTATGTGATGTCTTCCCTGCCTTGGGTATAAAGACCACCCTTGCCTTTTTCCAGGCTGTGGGAATATATGAGAGACTTATGCAGCCATTAAAAATTATACGAAGCCAAGGTATTATTGTATGCATAGCCTCTTGTAATTCAATATGGTAAATGCTGTTAGGTTCCAGTGATTTATAGGGTTTGAAGCTGTTTACCGCCCATTTTAACTTTCTATCAGAGACGATGTCTTCGACCTCATACTGGGAACAGCTAAGGTGAGGCAGGGGTGCACATAAGGGCGCGCCGCTACCACGGAAGTGCATGTCTAAAAGAAGGTTAAGAGATTCCTCGCTAGACATTATCCATGAGCCGTCTGACCCTTTGAGGTAACCGGGTGTGCATGGCGTGTTAGCAAGAATTTTCCGCAGCCTGGATGCCTCTAAAATATCTTCAATTCCTTCACAGAATTGTTTCCAAGAGGATCTTTTAGCTTTCCTTGTTTCAGTTTAGAATATTTTAAGGGCTACCTTGTAGGCAGCTTAATCATGTTCCGCTCTCGAGCATTTTGCTGCGTTGAAGAGCTTCCTGCAGTTAGTTCTTAGGCCATGCAGTTCAGAAGGCCACCATTTTGGTTTAAGCTTCCCCTTGAGTGCCCTTTTCGGGAAGGAGGATGCTAGTGAGCGATTCATTTCTGTGTTTAAAACATCGACTAGATTTCCTAAATCCATTGCCGATTTTGGTTTTTCAATCGGACCTGATGGAAAAGATTGGGCCAAGGGCCAAGCCGAGGCAATGACCCCTCGACATATACCGCCAGCGTCGTGCACCATCTTCTTGAAATTCTCTGGAGGCGGGCTTTCATCATGCGAGAAGTAGGCTGCAGCCAGCCAATAGGTTTTTCTATCAATCTTTAGACTGGCTGCAACCAGATCTCTGTCGCAGTATCTAGAAAGTAGAAATAAATTAATATTGTTTTTGGCTAAGATACATGTTCTAGGCATACTTACGTTGTTAGCTACCAATATCCTACCACCACATACCCAGGGTTCCTGGATGAGGACTACATCAAAACCTTTATGAAGGTGGATTAATCGGTTCGCCGAGACGAGTTTTGAGAGGTGAGGGTTAATCTAAAGCACCTTTATCCACTCCAGATTTGTGGCTTTCCACGGCTGTTGTGTTGGCCCCTTCCTCCTCGGATAGCTCCTCCGAGAGAAGAGCATCCGCACAGTAGAGGCCAGACACCCCGATGAGGTCAACCGAGTCCACCGACATGGTCTCTTCCAGATCACCATCCAGTGTGCAACACGGGAGCTTAGCAACCTCTGCTTCCCACTGGCTTGGCGGAGCTTCGGTTGAAGAACCCAGTACGGCCTTTCTGTCCTTGTTGTACACCTTCAGGAGGACCTTAGAGAGAGCAAACCAGAGGACTCCCTTCTTCTCCTCCAACGGCTTCAGTGACTCGGCGCTAAGCAGCAGAAGAACCTGCCTTGAGAGTCCCACAGGCTCCTCCAGCTTGCTGATAGCCCACCCTTCTGTGGGCATGTCTGGATTACATCTCTGGAACATGCAAAGAATCGCTTCCGGATCATTGGGCCTGCTGGGAATCCAGACCCTAGCCCTGGGACGCTGCGGTATTTCGCTTCTTTCTATCGCTTGCAGCTTATCCCCAGGCCAAACCTCGCCGACTTTACTGATGGCTGCTTTATAAAAATCAGCCGACCTGTCGTCATCGCAAGCTATAAGTTTTATGTGGCCAAAATTGTACCAGCCGGCATGGCGGTTAGGACCAGGGTGCTCCTCCAGGACCTGGAAGAAGGCATCGGCTAGTGCGACTTCTACCCACCTCCATTTGTCCTGGGGGAGTGCCCCGTCCGCTCTCCCATTGTCAATGACGGCCAGCACTCTTCCTTTCCCCTTGACCACTATGCTGAACGACCTAGCTTCAGTGAAACGACTGTGCGTTTTCTGCCTTTTTCAGCAGCAGGTGTCTCCTCCGAAGATCTTTGCCTTTTGTTGGCAAGTTCACCCTTATGGGGGGCGCTCTTCAGGGGGGTTCCCGCTTCCTTGTTCTGGCTCTTTTGCAGTTTTGCTTTGGCACACCTTTCGTACCAGGCCAGTTTCGACGGACGGTAGCGCTTGCTCTTGCCGAGCCCACCTGAGGGCCGATCAACAACCATACCAGGTCCGGGTTTGTTCCCGGCCTTCGCTCCCGACGTTCCACGGCCCGAATTTAATCTAGCCGTGGCTTGTGCCGAAGTGCTCGGGCCAAGGTCCTCCCCCAGTGCCTTAGCGGCTGTTTTAATGACCGGCTCTGCAGTCCTTGGTGTTAGTGTGGCTTCAGACGGGATTAACTCACCCACCGAGATAGCGCAGCTGCTTGCAGCTTTGGCTTGTTCCACCAATCGGTATTTTTTGTTTGTTTGTTTCCATTTGATTCCCACGAGTGCAGGACAATGGGAGGTCCACCCCCACAGAGGTCCCTGTGTGCGGGTAAGGCTAAATAGTATCGGAGGGCACCTGGTATCCTCTACGCTCTCCGTGAGCGACTGGACTATTTTTGATGGGCTTCCAGCCTAGTAAATCCTTTACACGAGTCGCATAACACCTTGATTCAGCCCATAACTCAAACCGATAGGAAGGACACGCACCAACATCACTAGAACTATTGAGATTCAGAGAACTGTGGCTGCATACTCCCCTTGGCTAACTGCCGTCCCGGATTGAGACACTCTGGTAGTTATTTCCAGCCGGCACCTACGTGGAGGTTTAGGTAGAGGATTTTTGCCAGCCTCTCTGTAGTTAATAGTGCTTCACCTGGAGTGTTTAAGTTTGTTGAAGGCTCAGCACGTGGCTTAGTGATAACTTGAGGAGTTACACCTAAAAAAATGTGAAGTATAAATAATAAACTTTTTCGGGTTTAATTAAAGAACTAGGCTGGAATTTTAATATTACTCCGAAAAGTGTTATGAATAGTTTTTAATAGTTAATATAACATTTTTTCTGAAGAGTATAAGAGTGGGATAGACATGTTAATGTAACTCTGTGCGTGTTAGGTGAGCATTCGTTAGCAAAAAGCTATTTAAATCGGCATGCAGTGTTGACTATAACCACAAAAAGTGAAAATGGATGCAGAGTGCGACATTTTTTAAGAGGTCGAATTTCTGGATGTTAGCGCCAATTCTGTTGCTGACGATTCGCTAGAGGCTCTATTGGCAACGTGGGAAATGCCCCCATTTATCTTGGATCAGTGCGAAAGTAAGTTTTAATGAAAAACAATTGAAAAAAATTATGAAAATATAAAACACCAATGATATAAACTTCTACTTCCTTTTATGTAGGATACAAACTTACAAAGTCCCATCTTCAAAGGCTGCAAAACGAAGACATAAGCACACTAATTCCAGATGAGCATTTAGCTCTTCGGATTGAGTTTAAGCACGCTCTTCAATTGTGGAAACAGGCAACAGGTAAATCGAACATAATAAGTTAATGGCGTCTACAATTAGCGCTTCATTTTTTCCATACATTTGGCGGCCATCCTTATATATAAAGTCATATATAATTATAGTTATAAGTGTTTTTATAAACAAATTGAAAATAAATAAAACAAATATAAAAATAGTTTTTAAATTTTTTTTTGCTGCGAAGTATTATGGGGTGTGAATGTTAATCCGCAGCGGTGTAAGGCTAACTCTTTTTTTCTTTGTGTTTCGACTTCAACACTTTCTACTCTGCTGAAGTGTATGCCATAGTATTTTCGTGGTTGACTGGAACCCATAGCGTAAAGTTGTTAATATTACTCCGCATCAGTTTAAGGGTTACTCTTATTTTCTTTGGGTTTCGACTTTAACTCTTTCTACTCTGCTGAAGTGTTAGCCTTACTATTTTCGTGATTGACTGAGAACCATAACGTAAAAGTGTTAGCATGACACCGTTTCTTTATGACTATAACTCTTCATTTTTTGGATGTACCCTGATAGGCGGGGTGGCTGCTTTTGCAGTGGGTTTGGCAGAGTTTCGAAGATTTTTGTTGCTTCGCTTGCGTTTTGGAGAGAAAAAAGCCTCATCCATGCACTTAATCGAGTTGAACAAATTTTTGTACTCCGTCAATCTATTCTGAGCAGTCACTAGGTCTTTTGAGACCTCCAAGAAGCCTTTTATCGATTATCGTATAAGTTTTAAAATGTCTACATCAGTTGCTCTGCAATCTCGCATGCCCAACGTAGACCTTTATTCTCATTTAGCGCATTGAATAGCTGGGCATTTAGGGCTGCACATTTAAAGTGGAAAAAGGATTCGCACAACCAGCAATTCACAACTTGGTCGGACTCTCCCTTAATAGTACAGTTGCGGAATTTAAAAAAAAAAACAAAATGGCCATTTCAGTAGAGTTGGGTCGTTCCGTACATGCATAGTTCATGGAACTATATTCACTCCCGGACATAGTTCCAATCGTTCCTTCTGTACGATTTTAGCATGTCCAAACATTTCCGACTAAAATGCCATTTTTTTCCTTTTGAGCAACAAAAGCTGACATCTCTTTCGCACTTACCGCACACATTTTACTGCTTAGAAGAAGTGTTTGAACGACGACAAGTAAAACTATTAGGCTTGTGAGAGAGAATGAATGAAATAATATACGATTCTAATTAGACGAAATAATTAGACGAAAGAGAACAATCATGACATGATATTGAAATTGCTTTTGTTACTTTTACTCTAATATAAAGTTTAAAGGGGTATGAATCTATAGCGCCAGAGTTTGCCTTCGCTACAGGCTAGGACGTTTGCCTACTTGATCTAGGTTCAAGGCAAACGGAGACGTTTAAAAGAAAAACAAGGCAGAGATCTGCCAACTTGACTTGCTGATAACAATCTGATTTATTTGTGGCCGGCTCGGCTCTTTTAAACATTTTCACAAAGTGTTATACTTAAAATATTATTCTATAGTTAATCTATCTTTGCAACTTTGGTTGCCAATACTACATATTGCGTTTCATTCTCGCACATAACATAGAATCCCGAGAAAGATTCAAATTACATAATTTGGTTGAAGAGTGAAATTTGGGCGTGGCTATCAAAATTGAGTGAGTATTGAAAACGCACTTAATTCCAATAAGCAGCGTCTTAGTCATTCGCATGCATTGAGTGCAGCAGCAATAGTGTAATGCTAGCATATTGATGACTCAATGCATTGCCGTACATTTAATGCAATGAAATGTAGGGTCAGCAGTGTGCACATGTATGAGCACACTACACCCTTACCCAAAAGAGAAAAATTAGGGGTTACAATGATTTTTCTAAAATGTATTATTATCTATGTGTGTATATGTTATATTAATAAGAAAATTCTAAAGTATGTATGTTGTACAAAAGTTTTAATTTAATATAGTTTGTTATTTAAATTTATTAGCATTGTTTTGATTATTAATTTATTTTAATTAATTAAATTCAAATGATTTTAATAAATTTAATATAATTTAAATAAATGTATTGATAATATCTTAAATTATTGTTTTGTATGATTTTAGTTGGTTATTATGTACCTTTTTATGTACTCCGTTGTAATCTATTATAGTATTGACTCCTATTTTATCTACTACTCTAAATGGGCCCTTATAAGGTAATTGAGTTTTCTTCCTATCTTCTACTTTAAGTTAAACTAAATCGCCTACATCTGCTTTAAGTGTATTTGTATAACTTAAATTCTTATTTGTTCGTTTTTCTTTGGATCGCACAAGCATTGCTTTGGCCTTATTTAGAGCAAAATTTAATCTGGCACGCATCTCGTTCAGATAGCTGTCAAAATCATAAAACTTTGTTTGTGACTTATAAATGTCATCTGGTAAACACGCTAGTTTTCCATAAACTAATTCATGTGGTGTGTACCCTGTGTCTATGTGTGGGGTCGTATTGTATGTGAAAGTGAAATATGGGATCCACTTGTCCCATTCTTGGTCAGTAGTTGATGTCAATAAGAACTCGTTCTGCACTCTGTGATTTCTTTCAAGAGAGCCTATAGTTTGGTGATGGTATGGTGTCGAAAAGGTTTGTTTAATTTTTAAAAGTGTGCATATGTTACGCATTAACTCGTTTTTAAATTCAGTCCCATTATCTGATTTCAACACTTGAAAGTGGCCGTATTTCAGAATTACTTGCTCCACTAATGTTCTTGCAACAGTGTCTGAATCTTTTATTGACATTAGGTGTGCAATAACAAATTTTGTTAGTTCACATTGTGCTGTCAATATGTAGCGGTACTCGTTTGAAATTCTTAATGGTCCTACAGTGTCAATTGATAATGTCTGAAAACTATTGCTAGGGGTGTGTGTTAGCGTGAGTGGTTCTATTGTGTGCAGAGTTTGTTTACTCTTTGCACATATGTCACAGCGTGATACAAGTTTCTTTACCATCTTGCCCATGTCTTTCCAAACAAATCTTTGTTTGACTTTTATAAGTGTTTTTCTGATACCTAAGGGGCCGTTGTAATGATATTCATTAATAAGTTTGAATTTTGTAATGTCATCAGGTATCCTTTTCGGTGGTTCATAAATGACTCTTTTTTCCTAAAAAAAGTCCTAAAGTTGGGGACTTTTTCCTTTCTGAATGCTTTGTTGTATTTTTGTATATGCTTCTTTAAATTATTTATTTTTAAATAATTGGAATATTTTGTCATTGTTGGCTAGCGCTAGTTCTTCAATATTTTCATTTTTCATTTTGGATATCACTTTCTTCATAATCAATTCTAGATTCGTTGAATTCTCGCTGTTTTATTTATTTTTATTTATAATTATTTTGCTTAGATCTTAGCTTCTTCGAAGACGAAACTGGTTTCGCTTGATTATCGCTATATCCTACATGAACTATATTATTTTCAATATATATTTTGCTTTCATTATTCTTGGCCATATAAAATTTTTAATTCTTCATATTCCTGACGTCACTAATGGATGTACAATCCCATATCGGAAGTTGATCAGACTTCTGGGTCTTGTAACCATCTACAAAGGTTTCTTCATTGCTATCATCATTTGTCTCATTATTCTTAATGACTTCTTTATTTGCCATGCCTCTTGTAATAATTAATGTTCTTTTTATTTTTTCATCGTTTTCTTGTGGTATCGTTTGTTTTAAAGATTCCGAGTCTAATTGGATTCTGTAGAGCGCATCTGCGTTAGTGTTCATAATACCCTTTTTGTATATTATGTCATAGTCATAGTCACATAGATCTAGTCGAATCCTAGTCATTTTCGAAGATGGGTGAGAAAGATTGTGAGAAAATAACGAGATCAGTGGCCTATGATCAGTTACAACTGTAAATTTTCTACCGTAGAGGTATGACTTGAAAAAGTTTTTTCCCCAATGTATAGCTAATAATTCCTTCTCAATGACTGGCTTATTCAAATCATGCTTTTGCAAAGACTTGCTGGCATATGATATTGGTAAATCCTTACCTATTTCGCCTTGCGATAACACTGCGCCTAAAGCATAATTTGAAGCATCTGTGGTTACAATAAAAGGTTTGCTAAAATCTGGGTATTGCAATAAAGGTGGTGTTGTTAATTTATCTTTTAATGTGTCGAAAGCTATTTGATGTTCTTGACACCACGTAAGCTTTATGGGTTTCTTTAAGAGTGTATTTAAACTTTTTGCAATATCTGCGAAGTTTAGAATGAATTTTCTATAGTAGTTACAGAATGCATCGAATCGCCTAACTTCATCTGCATTTTTAGGAATTGGATAATTTTTTACAGTATCGTATTTAGCTGGGTCAGTCCTGACTCCTTCATTTGTGATAAGATGGCCTAAATATACTACTTCAGGACGCAAAAACAACATTTGCCTGCATTTAATTTTAAATTATATCTTTGAAGTCTTTCTAATATCTTTATTAAATGTTGGTTGTGGTGATATATGCTACATCCATGGATGATTATGTCATCCACGTAAAGAAAAGCATTTAATTCCAGATCTGCAAGTGCAATAGTAAGCATACGTTGGAAGCTATTTGAGGAAATTTTTAGTCCGAAAGGTAGTCGTTTGAATTGAAAATGTCCGTTTGTTGTAGAAAAAGCTGTTAAAGGTCGTGATTTGTTTTCTAGTTCAATCTGAAGAAATGAACTGGTCATATCGAGTGTTGAGAACCATTATGCTCTACCTAATTTGTCTAGAATATCTTCTAGCCTCGTTAAAGGGAACTTGTCATTGACAATTTTGTCATTTAACTTTCTAAAGTCGACTACAAGTCTCCATTTCTTTTTGTCTCTCATGTTCTTTTTTGGTACCAAAAGGAGTGGAGCATTGTATGGACTGAGCGATGGTTCGATAATATTGTCCTTTAGCATTTTCTGAACTTGTTCATTTATCACGTCTGTTTGGGTGTGTGGTATTCTATAGTTTTTTATGTATACTGGTATATTGTCTGTTGTCGTGATGTTTTGTTTATAAAAATTATTTGTTGTTAAAGGTTCGTTATCTAAGTGAAATACGTCTTGATATTTTTCAAAAATGTTAATTAGTTCATCTTTAATTTTTGTGTCATTACATTGTATGTCTAGTGTGTCCAAGATCTTATTGAAACGTTTCTGTGAGTGTGTGTGTTTTTTGCTTATCTAATTTAAAATGTAATATTTGTCTAAAGAATCAGTTTCTAATTCAATACCATTTAAGATTACTTCGTAATTGTTATGTTTAAAATTTTTATGTGCGTCATGCCGTTTATCGGAGCTATTGAATTATTAAGAAAAATACCGTCTTGTATCTCTTTATTAAAAATCACCTTATCTTTTGTTAGTTGTAATCTGATCGGTTGAATAATTTCTGTTCTCGGTGGCACTTTTATTATTAGTGTGTTATGTGATTTCGAATGCGTGGGTAATATAATATGTGACTCATTCAATAAAATTGAAATAACGAATGTAGAAGAAATTTGTTAAAAAAGTCTCTGCCTAATATACCATTGGTTTCGATTGGAAACTCCTTATGTACCAATTAATACTTATGTTCGCAAGATTTCTCTCCAAAATTAAGTTTAAGATTTATGCTACCTAGTGGGAAAATTTCTTCGTTTGTAATGCCTGTTAACTTACATTTTTCGTCTGGGTTATAAAATTCATCATTTAAGTTTTTACTGAGTTTGCATAAAGAGATGTCAGCACCTTTATCAATGAGAAAAGTCGTTATGTTGTTCTTATATTTTATTTTTATAAAATTAGAATTCTTATCCGAAATTGTAAAAATCTTTAATTTTGGCTGTCTCGAAAGACCGTGTCTTCCAAGCCTTGGTCGTTTCCCTCATTATTTATTATACGTATGTTTCTGTTGGTTTGGTTACTTGTGTATCTGTTGCCATTATAGTTGATGTTGGTGTTCTGATTTCTGTTTTGGTTGCTGTTTCTGTCACGGTTAGAACGATTTATGCTGTCTCTGTTTCTGTTGAAGTTGTTGTTGTGGTTCAAATTTCTGTTATAGTAATTGTCTTGGTCGCAATTTTGGTTGATATTATTGTTATATCTTCTCTGTTCATTTTGCCTATTGTTCGAATTGAATGAATTGAAATTACGATGTGTGCTAAAATTCTGTCTCATATTACCGCGGGTATTGACATTGCTTCGATGTTGGTTGAATTACCGTTGAAAATGCATTATTGTATTTGGAGTAGTCATTGACTCATTTTCGAGTTCGAGTGCTAATTCTATTGCGCGCCGCGTAAATGGTTGTTTTTAAGTTTTCATTCAGACCTTTTTTAAATGCAACGAGTGCGATTTTGTTATTGCATTTTATTATGACGTTTTTTTCGAGCTCCGTGGCTTGAGTGCCTAAACTTTCGATTCCTAGTTTAGTCCTGTTTAGTCCTTCTATAATATTAAGTAGTTTTTCTTTGTATGTATCTATTTGTAAGTTTCGTTGTTGTAAGTTGTTTAGTTTTGTCTGTAGTTGTGCTATTGTTGTGTTGTCTTTGTATCTTGTTTTTAGTTGTTGTTTTAAAGTTTCAAAGTCTGATGGTTCCGACCGAATGAGGTGCGTACATTAGCTGTTAATTTTGCATGGTAAATATAATTCAAGAAATCTTTTTTACTTTCATTGTTTAATGTTTTATTTATAAGTTCCGCTGTTATCAGGAAACTATCTAATTCTTTAAAGTTGCCTGAAAAAGTGGGGGCAATGCCTTTGAGGCGGTTTCTAAATTAAAGATTGCCATTTGGTCTTTTCCGTCTTCGTCTTCTATGCCTTCTTCTTTGTCTTTTCCTTTTCCTATATATCTATTTTCGGCATTTTTAAGCTGATCTGAAATTAATTGTTGTGAATTTGTATAAATGCTACTGAACTCTAATTTCAAAGCTACTAATTCTTTGCTATATGTATTATGACTTGCTAATAAGTCAAATTTTGCTTTGAATTCATTTAGCTGGTTTTGTTTTTCAAGTATTGTGGTTTTTGTGTAGCCTCTGGTGTAATTTTTTTTTATGTTTCTAAATATTCTTGCAACTTCTTTGATAATACTTTTTATTTATTACAAAATTCTATTGATAAGATAATTTTAATATGTTTTTTTTTTTTTTTAGTTTTACAAAAGTATTTTAGTTTAGATGAAGTGATATTTATTTCTTTATACTGTTGTATTTATGTTTACATTTTTGTTTAATTGTTTTTGAATATATTTTTTTTAAATATTTAGTTATAAAATGTAATAATGTTATTATTATGAATACAAAAGTAATGATTTCTATTTATAATGTTGTTCGCATTGTATGTGTAGGCGTTGCTATTGTTGTTGTTATTTGCGTTCATGATAATTTCTCCTTCATGATTTCGTCTTTTTCTTGTGGGTTAACAATCGCACCTGATGTTGCTTATACGTATGCCGCCCATATGTTAATTTTTTTTACTTGTTGAGTTTCTTTCGAATGCTGTCTATTTCTAACCATATAGCGTTAGCAACGTCCCAAATTGGTTTTTCTTCTTCCCTTGTTATGGCTAAAAGGTACGCCAACCGTTTACGTAGTTTAACCTTTGAACCTCCTCATTTCTTCTGGTTCTTTGGGATGTTTGCTATCGTTGTTGTTAATCTCTTCTCAGTTCGTCGCACTTGACGTTTTTTATAGTCCTCGATTGGTATCGCTTTTGGACCTATACGTAGAGGTACGTAGAGTGGAACTGGATTTTTGGTTGTTGTCGTCGTTGGTTGTGATATATATTCGTCCATTTATGGAAGATTTTGAAAATTTTATAAGCGTCTGGATTTGTATCAAAACGGTTTTTGGATTATTGAAGGTTTTAAAGTTTGAAGTTCATCGAAATGTAGAAGGAGTGGTTCTCTTTTATAGAATTCAGTTAAAATATTTTTAAGACTCCAAGTCGGAGTGGCAGGATCGCCATATAAAGTTTAAAGTGGTATGAATCTATAGCGGCAGAGTTTGCCTTCGCTACAGGCTAGGACGCTTGCCTACTTGAACTAAGTCCAAGGCAAACGGAGACGTTTAAAAGAAAAATAAGGCAGAGAGCCAGCTCGGCTCTTTTAAACATTTTTACAAAGTGTTATACTTAAAATATTATTCTATAGTTAGTCTATCTTTGCAACTTTGGTTGCCAATACTACATATTGCGTTTCATTCTCGCACATAACAGAATCCCAAGAAGGATTCAAATTACATAATTTTGGTTGACGAATCAAATTTGGGCTCGGATATCAAAATTGAGTGAGTATTGAAAACTCACTCAATTCCAATAAGCAGCGTCTTAGTCATTCGCATGCATTGAGTGCAGCAGCAATAGTGTGGTGCTAGCATATTGATGACTCAATGCACTGCCGTACATTTAATGCAATGAAATGTAGGGTCAGCAGTGTGCACAGAGCACTGTTGGAACTGATAGTTCCGCGGACATGCTTATTTTAAAAATGTTGTTTTTATTATGTTTTAAAATAAGCATGTCCGCGGAACTTTTATCGAAACTGTCTGCGGAACTATCAGATAATTTTTATATATATTTTCTTATGCTACAGATTTGTTACTTAATATTTGCAAAATATGAAATTTTTTAGCAAATTTTTAAAGTTTTTTTTTAATAAATTATCAATATTTTCATTAATTTCATTATTTTGAAATAAAAACACTGAAAAGAACGAAAAATTGTGTTAAATTTGGTTTAAGACTTGTCAGAGCGTTATGTTGAAATTATACTTGGAATATTACAAATTTCCTCTACAGTTTAACAAACGACCAGCTCAAACAGATCAAATAAAAAAGGAACTGGATAGTTCTGCGGACATGTTTCCATGAATTAGTCCCGTTCTATAAGAGACATTCAACAAACAAGCAGATCAAATACTAGAACTAGTTCCGCTCTCTAAAGGAAACGTTCCATGTCCGTTCCGTCTCCGGAACTGTTAAGCACAAGCCTACATTTCAGCCATTAAAAGGACTTTGGCCGAGCTTCTTATGGTTAATTGTGTTGTGTGCGTTGTAAAATGTTTGGACACAAATGATCGAGAACTGGACCTACATGTTTTATGCCGACTCCGAACGGCTTATGCTCTCAGGAAGCTTTTCATGTCAGTTTTTACTCTCTGAGGATTGCCATTGTCTGCAATGAGGTGACGGCCGCACAGAAAATTAGTTCAATTGAAAAAACTTTCTGTGTCAGGTGGAATTCGAACCAGGGTTCTCTGGCGTAAGAGCCACACACTCTACCTACTGCGCCACGACTGCCACTAAGTAACATTATTAGTATTTAAAATTTGCAGGTATGTAAAGAAAGTATAATTTTTTATTAAGTTAATATTAGTTTTATATTCTTAAGCTATTATTTATTTTTTTTAACTCAAAATGTTAAGTAATTACTTTTTTGAGGTTAAAAGTAAATTTGGCAACCCTGTTTGAGAAAATTTGACAGCCAAAGTTTTACATGCACTAGAGTTTATATTGCTTATAATAGCAGTTTTTGGAAAACAGCTGACTTACGGCAGAAAAGCAGTGAAAGGCAAATACAAAAAAAAAATATATTTGCTCTCACTAATGAAACCAACGTTTGTTGTTGCTAAAGCAAAAATTGTTTGAATTAAAAAAAGTTGGTGTACATAATGTATGAAAAGTACAACAATTTAATTTAATCAAGCAGTGACAAGACGGCATTTAAGAGAATCTGCCTGGTCTTTTCGCAAAATTGTTGAATTTATTCCAGCAAGCGTCATGGATAGTCCAAAGTATATGAAGTAGCATGCTTCCTTTATAAGATGTCATGCGGATGCAGCTATCTTGCAAAAACATCGTGCTGACATTGCGCATAAACGACAATTATCAGATCAGCTGCATCTGTTCACTGTCCAAAGTTAAACTGGGGTGCCCAAAACCGGATAATGCCCACAACCGCTTAAGTTACCCAATAAATTATCTCGAAAAATTTAAAAAAATGTCAAAGCTTACAATTTTTTATTTTTAGTTATTTGGAAATTTTTCCTTTTGAATATAACAAAATCTTGTTCGAGTAAAGTAATAAGCCTTTGTACGATTTTACGAAACCTCAACTAGGCTTGACAGAGGACTTATAACCTCTGCACAAGCTCAGGAGCAATAGAGGTGTTAGATAGCGAAACAGAAATGAAATGTCAAGACTCTAATTTTGTCCTATTCATGTGGAATGCCAATAAACGTATATTCTTGATTCATAACTGACAGCTCAATTCTGGCATAAGTCACAACCAATTCATACTGAAAAATTGTTGAAATTTTTGATTCGGTCTCTATTGATTCGTATTCAGGTTAAACTGCCAAAAGCATAAAGCTTTACAAATTCACCACATCATGGTGTAAAGCTTTTTGAATCTATCATTATTTTTTGATAGCTATTAAAAGTATTTAAAAAAGAAGAAAATTTCATATTTTTTGTTCAGCAATGCAGTAAGTATTTTAAATTATTTTTATGTTTGTAATAAGCACGCAATTGAATAGAAGAACATCGAAATTGAAAAGTATTCACTCCAGACGTCGGTGAATTTGAGCAGCAAGGGTTGCAAACATTTGGTAATGCGGCAGTAGATGTCTTGCCAGGCATTCTAGTGTTGCTAGGTGGACAGGTGAATTAAGAAATATTAACAAAGATGAATTTTAGTTTATTAAATTTAAGGATTCGACTGACGATGGACTGGAACAATCTAAAAACCCAGAGGATGTAATTGTTGACTTTTTTCCTTTGAAATCTTAATTTCTTGAAACACCATCAACGCAATTATCAGCAAATTAAATTATAGTAGAGAAATATGAAAATGAAGTGATAGTAGCAGAAATATTAAATGAAAATTTCACGAACCAAGCCACGCAATGGACTTTAAACTCTATGTCTTCAACTAGAAACAATGATGGCCAGTATCAAGTCGAGAAACAAGCGGGAAGAGCAAGCAATATAAGTCCAAAAGCAAAGAGCAGAAGTATTGAAGGAATTGAGTCACAATTTACTTGCAATAATCAATTTGCTTTTGAAGTTCAATGAAAAACTGGATAAACTTTGTAACGAACTTCAGTTTTCCGGATTTTACAGCTGGGGTATACTCGCCGGTGTCTAGCGTTATTGCAGAAATTTGTAATAAAGAGACCCTTTCGCTTATGTGGAGTTTTATCTTTTCACTTTATTTAAAATCAAAATTCACCTTAGTCCTAGTGACATATTAACAAATCTTAACTTGGATATACACACACAGTTGTGACCCGCTACGATGACTTAGATTTCCTTGTGGTGAGTTAGATCTCCTTGTAGTTTCTGGTGGGTCCTGATATGAACTTGAAGTCTTACTCGGCGTTGCGACGATGATGTCCCGCGACCTTGAGCGACCTTGTTTTAACCTTACGTAACCTTGTGGTAACCCTGCGAATCCTTGTAGTAACTTTGAGTGACCTTGTAGTAGCTTTGAGTGACCTTGTCGTAACTTTGAGTGACCTTGTGTTAACCTTGCGTGCCCTTGTATTAACCTTGCGCCACCTTGTGTTAACCTTGCGTATCCTTGTAGTAACTTGCGTGACCTTGTATTAACCTTGCGTCACCTTGTATTTGAGAGCACAAGCCAGAATTAGGCAATTATTTTCATAGGGATGGTTGTCCTTAGTGCCTAATTTCTTGTGATGTTAACCATGTTATGGAGTACTCGGTTATAGTTCCGTTTTGGCTACATCGCCAAGGAAAGCAACTAAATAACGTTTCAGAGCCTATGTTTCCAAGCTCTTAATGTGTAAAGGATTAAGGGAGTGAATACATACGTGAACATACACAGCTGGATTCTTTATGCATTTGAGAGCATAAGCCAGAACTAAATTTGTGTCTTCACTGGATGGTTGCTCCTCACAATTAGTGATTTTTGAACCGAAGATGAAGTAAAGGGTTGATAATCGTACTTTTTCGTAACATAATCTTTGCGATACATGGACGTTCTACATTATAATAATCGTACTATTTCGCAATATGATCTATGCGATAGATGTATGCTCTACATTATAATAATTGGTACTATTTTTTCGTAATATGATCTATGCGATATATGTATGCTCTTCATTTTATAATCATACTATTTTCGTAATTTGATCTATGCGATACACGTATGTTCTACATTATAACAATCGTACTATTGTCGTATAGTATCTATGCGATACACGTATGGTTTTCCATTATAATAATCGTACTATTTCGTAATTTGATTTGTGCGATATATGTATGTTCTACATTAACAAGATTACTTTCTATTGAAAATTCATATATTTTTGTCTTCATCAAAGCCTTTGATGAAAACGAACATGTTTGATGCAAGTGACTCATTTAAGGTGACTGTCCCTTATTCAAAAGCGATCTATTCAAAAGGCTGTTGTGGCGGTTAGAGTCT
This sequence comes from Coremacera marginata, assembly GCA_914767935.1. Lineage (NCBI taxonomy): Eukaryota > Metazoa > Arthropoda > Insecta > Diptera > Sciomyzidae > Coremacera > Coremacera marginata. The sequence goes on from OU612044.1 coordinate 100,121,868, forward strand.
ATGATAATTTGATGTATGGTATATGGCTTAGATTCCGAAAATTCTGGGCTTTTGTAAAGTTGTATACTGAATTGAGTCCAAATCAAGTAAATGAGCCGTTAAGGAGCACTTATGTAGATATCATTCAAGTTATGCAATGATACCTACTAGCACAATAAATGTTTCTTAACTGCCAATAAATAAGTTTGTCATACCCATTCTTGTTCAAAATTGGTTAGGTTAGCTTAGGACTCATGCATTGATACATTGATTCATTTACCCTGATGATCAAATTATCCGCACTGCAAGGAAAGAACAATATATAGTCGGTGGGCGTGTATTACCGCGTGTATTACCGTATTATCAGCTACTTGCAATACCGCGTATATTGGCCGAAATGGCCAAAATTAAAAATTTGCATTTTAATTCCGTTTAATTTATCATCAAAGGATGAATTTTCCCTTATTAAAATACCGAATTCCGAGGCTGTGCGACTTATAACTTCAAAGGGAGTTGGCATGCTCTTGTCTTATGCCTGCCCATTGGTTCGATCGGCACCAAGCTCAAGACATTCTCGAGACTTTGCTATAGTTTTCCTGAAAATTTCATAAAAATTGTTTTAGCGGTTTCGGAGTTTATATCTGACATGCACGCCCACATACATAATCACATTTATTTTTATGTATTGGGTTAGCAACTAAGTAATTGCGGATTTCACTCATAGATGGCTTTAGTTGAATTTCTAGGTTTGCTGACGTAATCGAAATGTCAAACACATTTTGTTATTTGATAGTTGGTACTTCAACTGTCAATCAGTATAAACATTTTTTGATTGGTTATATAGTTTTTGTTTGGCGTCTGTTGAAATATGGAAAATCAAAATGAACATTTTCATCATATTTTGCTTTTTTATTTCCGGAAAAGAAAATACGCATCGAAAGCTCACAAAAAGTTATGCGCTGTTTATGGTGACGAAGCTTTAAAAGAACGACGGTGAACTGAAATAAAATCAATTAACACAACGCATTAACATCTGCGATTTGTTAAAGAAACGTAATGAAAATGATCCATTTTTAAAACGATTGATAACTGGTGATGAAAAATGGGTTGTTTACAACAATGTCAATAGGAAAAAATCGTGGAGCAAGCCAGGTGAACCAGCTCAAACAACATCAAAAGCTGATATTCATCAAAAGAAAGTTATGTTATCAGTTTAGTGGGATTACAAAGGAATTGCCTACTTTGAACTTTTACCACCCAACCGAACGATCAATTCAGATGTCTACATTAAACAACTAACACAATTGAACAATGCAGTTGAAGAAAAGCGGACCGAATTGACAAATCGAAAAGGTGTTGTATTCCACCATGACAATGCAATGCCACACACATCTTTGGTCACTCGGCAAAAATTATTTGAGCTTGGTTGGAATGTTTTGCCACATCCACCATATTGTCCTGACCTTGCACCATCTGATTACTTTTTATTTCAATCTTTGCAAAACTCCTTGAATGGTAAAAATTTCAATAATAAGGATGGTGTCAAATCGTACCTGGTTGAGTTTTTTGCTGATAAAAACCAGAAGTTTTATGAACGTGGAATTATGATGCTGCCTGAAAGATGTCAAAAGGTCATTGCTCAAAATGGGCAATACATTACAGAATAAAGTTATTTCGTTCCATGAAAAAATTGTTTTGTATTTTCTAAAAAACATCCGCAATTACTTAGTTGCCAACACAAACCGACCACTAAAACACCATCGCTAGTAAGTACACTTGTCCAACATATGACAACTACAAAAATTATCAACAAATTATGCTGACAAAAGTTCTAAAATAAAAACCCAAAACAAAGTTAACGTAAACAAAGCGTTGAACTCAAAATCATATCAATGCATTTAGCACCCTTTACACTTGTGCCACTAGATATACCACATACCGCACAAGCACAAGTGCGACAGCGAGTGTTGTGTTACAATTGCATTGCACTAAAAAACACAACAACAACAACATGCTATGAGTTGATCTAGTGCCGCTGACACTTTGAAGTCAAGGCCACGTACTTAGCATACCAATTACCGTTGGTAAGAATATGAATTTGAGGGGTAATTATGTAGAATGATGACTAACTGGAAGTGATTGGTCAGTTATTGATTTTTATTTTTATATTTAAATATATTGGAATTCAAGGAGGTGCCTTGGAAATAATGGTAAGAATAATTTTAAGAAAATACAGTTTTTTTATAATATAAGTCGAACATTTTGGAAAATAAAATCGGAATTTAATCTTGACAAATTATGAGCTCATCAGCTAAGCGTTATTATTAAATATCTCTACCAAGCTCGGCTCCTTAGCCAACAAACTTGAAGCGAGGCTCATTACGCAACAATTATAGCATATTGGTGCGCTTAAACGCCAAACGTTTCATTTCGATAGGTCTTTTCGTGATAAGCGTCATCATTTCTATAAATTTACCAAACACTACAATTGTGAGCGTTTCTAAATAGTGTCATCTAAGTGCAGTCAGAATTATTTGATTCATATTTTGTTCAAATCGATTCAGTCGTTCACTTCTAATTGTTTTTTTCAATGTTAGTAGGCTTAGCAATACAAAACAATTGGATATATTTTTCGTTCAAAATTGGCTGATCCGTTCTCGTGTTATTTAGTTTTCTCAATATAGGGGGCGTGGCTTTTAAACCTTTTTTTAATAAAATAACATCGATTTCTATTTTTGCGTTCAAATCTCTTGAGTATTTCTTGGTATTTTATTCCAATACCCTAGTACCCATGTGTACAGAGATATAGTTATTTATTTATAGTGCCACGCCACTTTGAGATATTCCACCCACTTTTTCTACTGTGTTTAAAAATGATCCTACCCACATCTGTACCAAATTCCACTACCGAAGTACCCATATTTACCGAGATATAGGGGTTTGCAAATATTCCCATATACACCATGTACGCACAAATACATGTTCAAATGCCTATAACTCATGAACCAATACACATACAAATATCGTTTACACATAACAACTTTTGTACTGACGTCACCTTTCATGGGAAATTTCCAGAAACAAAATCGGTTCACGCATTACAGAGAACATCAATTTCATACACAACTTCTACTGGTTTGAAAATGATCCTACCCACATCTGTACCAAATCCCAATACCGAAGTATCCATATTTACCGAGACATAGCGATTTGCAAATATTTCCCAATATACACCATGTACTCACAAATACATGTTTAAATGCCTATAACTCATGAACCAATACACATACAAAGATCGTTTACACATAACAACTTTTGTACTGTCGTCACCTTTCATGGGAAATTCCAGAAACAAAATCGGTTCACGCATTACAGAGAACATCAATTTCATACACAATGCATTTTATTTTTATATATAAAGATTTAAATGAATTGCTCAGTTATTTTGAATTTTAATTTGTTTCAAGTCATAATTATCATATTGGTTTCAATATAATAATAAATATATTAATACTGCGTGTATCAAATGCTTTTATTCATGTAAATTTTCATCCATATTTAAAGAGTTTGCGCTGTAAAGCAAGAAAAAAGACTTAAAAATATGTGTGCTGAAATAATTAATGTTTTTTTTTTTAACAAATACTATTATTATAAAGTCATTACACATCGAGACCTTATGCTTTCACCTTCTCTTAAATATGCAGTGTTTCTTGCATTTGATGCGTTTTCAATATTTGGCCAATTTATGTCTTCATCAATGACTTCTTCTTCGATGACCTCAGTAACTCCACGGTGTTATGCAGTGTTGAACAAGCACAAATAATAATCGCTGCATTCTTATGCCCTTAGTGGAGGATTCGGTGCTTAGAGAGAAACCGAAACCTGGAGTTTAAAACTCCAAGCGCCGTCTCTATGGCATTCCGTGCCTTGCAATGTTATTTGTTGAATGAGACTTCCTTCACATTGACCGGCTCAACAATAGGTGTCAAAAGCCACGGTTCCATAGGATATCCCTGATCACCCAATAGCCAAGAGTTGTGTTGGCTGTTGTAGCTTCACATCAATTGAGCTCATACCACCGATGTTGTTCATATTCCAGAGTCGTGACAAGAACCGGGAAAGTTTGTATTGATGAAAATGAATTTTAGACGGTGGTCACAAACCTAGTTAAAAAAATTCATAAAATTTAAAAAGTTTTATATACAATATAACTTACAGCCTCTACGTTAATACAACTTATAATATCCCTTTCGGTTCATGTAGAGGCTAAGCGGATTGACAGTGTCATTTGCTGGTGGGGTAACTATGCCAACGTGGGTGCAGTCAATGGCTCCGATTTTTCCTTTGATTTCGAAGTACTGTTGGAAACTGTTGGAAACTGTTTAAGCTTATGTTTGAAACTGATTTTGTCTTTACAAAATTTGTACTTACCCCCTTTTTATACTAACTTTTCCAATTGTTACTGGAAAATAAATTTCAATACTTTTTTGTGTAACGATGAGCAGCGAGATATACTAAATTTACCGCGATACCGATAATTTGCTCATGGAAACCGAAAAATTATTACCGACACATTTTTGATAAGAACCATTACCATAAAAATAAAGAGCAGCCAAGAATCTTATTTCGAATGGTATGGACAACCTTTGCTCATCAAGTGGTTGCAGTTCCTCAATTAAATTTCAACACACGGACTTCGGCAGTCAAAATCAATAGTTTATAAAAATGATTTCCGGTTGCTTGAATGGGTCATTGGCCTTAGAAGTCGTCTTTTTTTAAGACGTTCCTTTCTTTTTATTAATTCTGCGGCGTACATGAGCAAATATTCCTCCTCCATTTTGACAACAATGTCTTTCTTTTTTATAAAATTTTATTTATATAAATTTTTCGCTTGTGACCGTCTTAGCTGTTAGTCACTATTTTGATCACTATTGATAAAGAAAGAGCTTTTTTAAAAAATGATTAGAATAGGAATTTGTATCAATTGTGACTACTGTATCAATTGATACTGAGGTGGCTTTTGTGTTATTTATAGCTTCATATAAAAAAAAATTGTTATTTTTCACTATCAATTTTACTTTTCATATCAATAAGCTTCAAAAACAGTTACAAACTTTTTATTACATTTTTTATATAAGGTTCAAAAATTTAAATATTAAGTATTAATAAAAATTTAGATTGTATTTTTTCAAACCAATATTTTTCAAATTATAATTTTTTTAATTAATTTTCCCAATTACATTTTTCAGAAGACAATTAAAAATTGTCAATTTCAAGAGTTTCTCAAAGAAGTATGACAAAAATCAAATAATCAAAAACAAAACGAAATAACAAAATTCTTCTAAAGAATTTTTCTAAAAATAAAAAATTATTACTTCTAAAAAGGCACTTTCAAGAATAAACTAAAAAATGTAAGCGATTTTGCTAGAAAAAAATTTCGAAATCCTTGGTTTTCATTTGTGGCTGTTTATATTATAATTGTTGGTGCTTTTTTGTTGTTGTTTTCTAGATCTGTAAATAATTATTATAAAGAAAAAAGTCCGTAAAAAATTTTGAAAATTACTCACAAACATATCATCTCTACTTCAATCGGACTTCGACTCCGACGACGACAAATAAAGCGGATGTGTCAATGTGGGGATAGTCAGTTTGCACCATCTGTCCAAGAATTGATACCAAGCAAGCCATTTGCTTTTTTATTCTTTTTTCTCGCTTAGTCATCATACGCTCCATTCGATCCAATAGATTTCCACTACCCATTGCATGTCGTGAAGTCGATGGCTCCGTTTGAGATGGAGTCGAAGTGGATCTTCGAAATTGAAAGGAGCTTGAGGAAGTGGAAAAGTCAGTTGACGGCAGTGTTGACGTAGTATGTTTTCGTAGAGGACTGCGTTGATGTACCTGTTTCTGGCAGTGGCGATGTACCGGTCAGTAGTGGCGAAATTGTGGCACATTCCTGAGAGCACATACTAAACTCTCCTTGAGTATTGCCAATTAAGAAAGGTGGATGAAAATTATGCTTTGATGATGCTTATTTTTGCACCACCTCAAAAAATGGCCAATCTTTTGCTTCTCCAACATTGCTTCGTCCCCAACACTTTCTCCTGACAAGTTCCAGGAGACTTTGCCAGTTCCTTATATTTTTTACCAGACAATTCCACTGGTACTTACAGTTCTGAAAAACCTTGGAGGGATCCTTCAAAGATTCTTACAATCAATCCGCTGCAAGTCTGAAGAGAGAAATTAATAGTAAAAACTTATATAAACTTCAAGGCGCCTCACGAAAAAAGCTGTTCAGATCAGCTACACAAAATGATCCTTGGTTTATATTAAAAAATATTTTGACTCTAGTCATAGCCTTCCGTGAGATGGAATGGTTTAAAATAACCTCTAAAAATTGAGTTTTTTACAAATACATTGGCTGGTGTGGTGGTTAAAAAAACGATTAGAAATAATAATAAGAAAAAGTTCTTCCAATATGCATCAAATATGCATCCTTCTTCTGTATTATTCTTCTTTAATAATATAGACTTCTTCTATATTATTTTCACTAAAATTCAAAATGAATTTTTTTCTTTTTTTATGTTACTTTTAGTCAAATAAATTGTCTATTGATGATAAACTGAAAACTGAAAGTAAATTGAAGAATTAAATTGAATTAAATAACAAAAAATAAACACTATTTGCAGCAATTTATTTGACTAAAAGTAATATGGCAACGAAAAAAAATTCAATTTTAATTTTACTGAAAATAATATAAAAAAAAGTTAAAAGAATGCATGAAAATACGCAATATCTTTGGCCCGAATGCAAAAATTTAAGATTTTTTGATGCAGGTTGGAAGAACTTTTTCATAACTATACGTATTATTTCTGACCTTTTTTAAACTACCACAAGAGAACCTCGATTTTAGAGGGTATTTCAAACCATTCCAGCGCACGGATGGCTATCACTAGAGTCGAAATATTTGGGGTATCATCATAACATAAGCCAAGCACCATTTTGAGGAGCTGACCCCAACAATTTTTTTTTTCTCACGCTCCATAGTGAGGTGCCTTAATAAACTTAATAACCTCCATCCCTCGTTGCTGTTGGCATTTTTGCCGCTAAAATGCATTTCTAATGCAATGCGCTTTTCTATTAATATTAAGCGCTCTGAACTTACTTACTTACTTAGGTGGCCGTAACAACCCGCGCTCTGAACTACTCCCTAAAAATATGTAAGGTTATCAACTGCACTTGCTTATACCCTGCAGCGTCAAGAACTGGTACAAAAATAGTGAATTCACTAGTACTAAGGAGACAGCTACTAGTACCTCGCCTATCTCCAAGCAATGCTTTTGACTGTCGCATTTAACATGGGCTTGTCCTACGAGAAGGGACAATTTTCACCTACTGCATCAACGCGTACTAGTGCAAGAACTGCTTTTTTGGGAGAGATATCGTACTAGTACCTTGGGACAGATATAGCACTAGTTCTAAAACTTGTTCTCTAGGGATAGATATTTGAAATTTTCAAACACATTAAAAAACTTAGAGTTTAATGAAACACTTATTTATTTTTATATAAATATAGGTACATGTAAACATATTTACATATTTGTAACAATATTACAAGCATATGTATATACTACACACATCAAATTCTTCCACTTCTTCTAAAACAAACACTTCTTGGGAATGCTGTATTTGGTCCGCATGCAGTTCCCAATTAGACTCACACTCGACCGCCATTGTCTCATTTTCAGTCACTTCGCTTTCTATTTGCTTAAAGTGCCACTTGCACTTTGTTCATGTTTAATTATTATTACTTTTTTTTTGCTTTATTTTATTTAGTTTCATTTATTTTATTTTATTATATTTCGCTTTATTTCATTTTAACACTTTTTAACTTAATTCCGGCAAAAAGAACAACGCAACAAAATTTAAGTTGCAGCCAAAACGGCATGTATATACGTTTATACGCGCAGCTTGCTAAATAGCTTTGTTCCACTTTCTCTAATTGAATTTACTAGCGCGTTTTTGTCTACTAGGATACGATAGCTCACTAGTTCGTATATGACCTATTAGTGCTAGTACAAAACTAGTGCACGGTGTTCATTGTCTACCAGCTCGCTGAAGGGTATCAACACACATTTAATTCACTTACTCGTTACGTAGCTCTTCTTTTGCTTTTTATTTGGATTTTCCAGATAGCAACTAACAACCTTTTTTTATTATTTTTATTATTATTATTTTTAAGTTATGTGTTTATTTAACTCCAATAATTTTTCAATTATTAAAGGTTATATTTTATCGAGCTCAAGGTCAATGTTGCTTTCCGAAGAAAACAACTGAAGGAACAATTGATTATGATTATGATTATGAATATGATTATTTGTGTGTGTTTACACACAATAAATTAAAAAATCTAAGTTTTCAAAAAAAAAAAACAAATCTTCATGTCGTCATAGTTAATATCAGCTAATTGCTGAAGCTAAGATCGACTGTGAAATAGAAGAGCAACAACAACTTGCACAACAAAAACCTTTGAGTATTTAGAAAAGCTTTGATCTATCTTCGAATAATAGAACATACTTTCCCTGAAGGTATGCTTCACAAATTAGAAGAACTTTAAGCTGCTTTCATTTGTGTTCTCGTACCGCAATTCAGGGTAATTTACTAATTGCATTCGTGAAACAAGTAGAAAATTAAGAGCTTAGTGGATCACAGCAAGAATCGCGATAAAAGGCTACTGATGAGTTGGTATAGCGGCCAACGAAACAGCTGTCTAGTCTGCTATGTGATTGATACTCTATAAAGTATTGTTGTTGTTGGTTGTTGTTCCTTCAGTTGTTTTCTTCGGAAAGCAACATTGACCTTGAGCTCGATAAAATATAACCTTTAATAATTGAAAAATTATTGGAGTTATATAAACACATAACTTAAGAACTTATGAAAGAAGGTCGTAATTAATTTACAAATAAATTCTATGGCAGAGCCCGGCCGTTGAAAATATGATTATTTGTGTGTGTTTACACACAATAAATTAAAAAATCTAAGTTTTCAAAAAAAAAAAACAAATCTTCATGTCGTCATAGTTAATATCAGCTAATTGCTGAAGCTAAGATCGACTGTGAAATAGAAGAGCAACAACAACTTGCACAACAAAAACCTTTGAGTATTTAGAAAAGCTTTGATCTATCTTCGAATAATAGAACATACTTCCCTGAAGGTATGCTTCACAAATTAGAAGAACTTTAAGCTGCTTTCATATCATTTGTGTTCTCGTACCACAATTCAGGGTAATTTACTAATTGCATTCGTGAAACAAGTAGAAAATTAAGAGCTTAGTGGATCACAGCAAGAATCGCGATAAAAGGCTACTGATGAGTTGGTGTAGCGGCCAACGAAACAGCTGTCTAGTCTGCTATGTGATTGATACTCTATAAAGTATTGTTGTTGTTGGTTGTTGTTCCTTCAGTTGTTTTCTTCGGAAAGCAACATTGACCTTGAGCTCGATAAAATATAACCTTTAATAATTGAAAAATTATTGGAGTTATATAAACACATAACTTAAAAACTTATGAAAGAAGGTCGTAATTAATTTACAAATAAATTATTATTATTATTATTATCAGTTTATTTATAAAATAAATTTAGTGAATAAACTTAAAGAAACTAAGCCCTAACTACTATGGTCTTCAGCTTATACATATACATGTAAGGTTTACATTTTATCATAGATATTACATCTTTTGAGTATTTCTATAATATAAATTATGTTAGTTTCTGAGATATTACTGATTAGATTGATAATGCTCTTGTTAGTTAATCTGCTTTGGTGAAGTTTTACTATGCTGCATTCCTCGAGTATGTGTTTGATTGTTGTTGTCTGACTGCTGCAAAGTGGACATAATAGCGGCGATGTGTTATTCATTAGGTGCTTGTGAGTAAGGATAGTGTGCCCCATACGTAGTCTGGAAATTTTTTGTATATCCTTTTTTTTGCAGTTGGCAGGGAACATAGGAGCGATACCATCAGGATTTGTATGTTTGTAAAAGTGTGTATAGTTTAGCCAGTCCTGTCTACGTTCGTTAAAATGATATTGAGCTATTAGACGTTTTAAGTCGGCTTTGTTTAATACATCTTGATGAATTAGTGGGGCAGATGTAGATGTTGGCAGCTTCATCAGCTAAGTTGTTTCCTTCGATACCGATATGGCTTGGTACCCACATGATTTTTAATTTATTGGTGTGTTTAATAAGTACATCTCTTATTTTGATGATTGTTTGGTTTAGATTAAGAGTATTTTCTATGGAATTAATTGTCGATTTTGAATCTGAGCATATAATGAATTTGCCTCTTTGTATTTTGTAAATGTTTAGTGCGCATAAGACTGCTTCTGATTCAGCTGTAAATATCGAGTTATAATTATTTAGTTGACCTAGTCTGGCTACGTTGAAATGCGGGTCAAGTACAGCATATGCAGTTCCTGTATCAGTTTTAGAACCATCAGTGAAACAAAATTTCCAGTTTTTGTAGTTCTCCATGACATTGTTAAACTCCAACTTGTATATATGAGGATTTGTGTCATTTTTGGGATAGTCTGCTAATGCTTTTATAAAGCTTTGATTGTTCAGATACCATGGTGGGTAGCGAGGTACATATCTCGATTGTGGTTGCCAATTAATACCAATATGTTTTGCTGATGTTTGAATATGATGAATTGTTGAGGAAACTTTTGGAAGTCTACACTGTGCGATCTTAATAAGGTTAGGAATCATTTGGAGCTCTGATGGCATCAGGACTTTGACTGTTAGTTTTGCTGTCATAAATTGAATTCTGTGTTCTAAGGTAGGAAGTCCGGTCTCAGTCAGTATGTTGTAGATAGGTGTCGATCTGAAAGCTCCTATTCTGTAACGGACGGCCGCATGGTATATCGATTTAATCATTCTCAAATTTGAAGCAGCTGTATAACCATAGATGGCGAGTCCGTAGTCTATTTTTTATATTATAATAGCTTTTATTATATTGATAATAGTATTCGGATGAGCGTTACTGTGAAAACTTGCCAAACATTTATTTAAGTTAAGACTTTTAACTAGAGATTTCTTAAGGTTAACAATATGTGCAGACCATTTATAATTATTGCTAAATATAACACCTAATATCTTTAAATTATTTACATTTTCAATTTGACTTGTATTTATGTATATATTAATGGGTGTACAATTTTTTTTTTCTGCATTTTTGCAGTATTTTAGATTAATAATATTATTTTTGCCTCAGTCAAAAATTATCTTGCCGGTTGTCAAACTACTAGCCCAGGGGCCCCAGGGGGCTCATATTCACCTCACAAATGCCAAGCATTCTCGTTTTCGTTTGGAACACAGCCTCAGTTACAAATATTATGTTTCACATTTCGGTCGTATTTTAAAACAAATATGTTATTTAATTTGCAAAATTGTGATACAAGGCAGAGAATGAACAGAATTCTACATCAGGCACCATTTTAGCGAGTGAAAATATTTTATGATAATTCGCTACTTGGAGCTCTTTCGGATAGAATGCAGCCATTGTCGAGTATAGTTCAATCTGAGAGAGTAAAATTCAATTTGAGAACAGAGTCAAAAGTGCGGAAAAGACTTCTAGCTAGTTTCAAGCAAAAAAAAAAAACAGCTGATTGCCTTTCAAACATAAACAGCGCAAATTTTAACTTGTTACAAATATTTATATTTCTTATTGATATTTATTTATGGCTATTTAATTGGTTTAAATGAATTGATATTTTACAGTTAATAAATTCATTTTTTTATCTCTCAACATAAGCAAACAACAAATGACAAATTGACATTTGCTTGCTAATTTTGATGCTTTTTCTTCTTGATGCTTGTTCTCATAAGCTGGAAAACATTTCTTCTAGCATACTTCAAGCAACTTTCGAGCTCGAGAGCGGGGTTGCTATTATTGGCAATTTATCGTCAATTCAAAAATTACGTTTTTTAGTAAACTCTCTTTTCCTTTATTGTTTTAAATTTGAGATTTAAGTTCAGATTCAAATTTGATTTGGGTACTTGGAGCAGCTATATTTAGGTGTTGCGGTAAAATTTAAGTTAGAGCCATTATCAAATTCGATAAGTCCAATAGAGATACTAACATTTAAAAATACTTGCCGATATGCTCAAACTATTTCCTAATCTGTTTTTAGAAAACGGTGTCTTGATTATGAGTTCCGGGAAGAAGAAGAAGTAGCAATAGAATATTACTGCAATATTACTTATTCAATCGGAAGAGGAGACTAATCTTTGGCATTTTCTTTTATGGGAAAATTAATTTTTAAAATATTGACCTGACCAGCAGAAGTTGACCGCATTTTTTTCTCAAATAAACTTAAATAAAACAAAAATCAGTGGCATTTTGAGCACAGAAACGTTGATTTAAGAGGGAAGATTTCGTATTGTTATAATTTGGACATAAAGAAAGAACTAACAAAATAATACAATAATACAACACAATACAAATTTAATTGAATCTTATCATTTTCTAACCTTATTAATATATTTATTTGATTTGATATTAATAACATGAATAAATTTTTAAAGGTGTTATTTAATTTTTCATTTAAACCAATATGTATAAATATGCTTATAAGCAAAGAACAATTTTTTGTATGTAGTACTGATTTGTATTGAATGACGATTTTGACGATTTTCATGGTGTGAAAACTACTGTTTTTCTGTAAGCCTGCTCGAGAGAGTGATTTTATCCTTGTTCTTCTTATCTCTTTTAAGTTTTAAAATACGGAAAAGCATTGTAGCAGCTTGTAAGTTACTACAATCGAGTACCTAACCTAGCGTCCATACGTGCAAGTGCATGTTGGAAAAACTGAATACATCCAAACATTTTTTCTAACAAACATTTTCGGACTCGCAGCCTACTTGCAAGGAAATTTCCTAGGCAGTGTTTTTTTCACTTGCTGCAACTAGATGTCAGAAAAGGAGAAAAAAGTGATGTTTTTATTATGATTTTGTGGATTTTTCTGTTACATATTTTCCTCGTTTTCTAACTTCTTCATTTCAAGCAGTACTGCAATTGCAGGGAGAACCTTCGCATTCGACATTTTTAAATGATAAATTAGTGAAAACATAAAAATTGTTGAAAATGTTAAAGTGCAGCAATAGAACAACTTTAGCAGCAGTAGTATTAATGGTGACCGCTCAGGGAACATATTGTGTGAGCGCTTTATGCTACAAACCATTCAGCCCGAAAGTTGTTCAACAGCAACGTCGCAAATTTTCCGCTGAATGCAGCCAATGTTTGTATGTTCATTTGCTTCACTCTTAGCTGTGTTGCATGAAAAGCTGTTTTTAACAACTTATGGTATGCCTTTAGAAGGGAAAATCAACACTTATCAATTCCACCTGTGTTCTTATATCATGCGCCGTACCATGATATAATGATGACTAGGTAGGAGTTCTGTTAGTCTTAGATCCCACCATAGGACTACCTACACCCATCTGTTTTCCGAATGAAAAGTGCTTTTTAGCAATTATTGTACATGAATAAACATATTGCGAATTGGTTGCCTAGTGGAAAGAAGTTAAGACTATATTCAATTATTATTAATATAATGCATTTTTTTCGATTTCTACACCCATCTGTTTGCCAAACGAAATCAATATTAATTGAAAGAAGGAAGCATAAGGAATAAGAAACCGTTGAGTTGCCTATCATTTTCCGTCAAGAGTATAGTGTTGCCAGGTATGGATAGGTTCTCATTGAAATTTATATTTCTATACAGATAATTTTATTACAAACACGATGGTATTGGGTTGACCGAGTAAAATCGGTCAAGGCTAGGGGTTGCCGCAATTTTAAACAGTGAGCGACGCACAGTGTAAGCCACAGACAAAAATAGAAGGAGTTGCCGCAGGATCATGAAATTTCGTGAAAATAGTTCTACGACAAGAGAATCTTTCACACAAAATTTTGTTGGAATCGGATGAATGAAAAGCCCACCTCCCGTACAACCGAAATCGGTATTCTGGTACATTTCCCAAAAAAATTATCCCAGAACAATATAAATTTGCATACATGGTTTTTTGTCACAGAAAATAGTTGATGTAAAAATTAACCAAATCGGTTACCCAACACTCCCAACACTCTCCCATATAACCGAAATTGGTAATTAAGTATATTTCCCCAGAAAATTTTCCCAAATCAATAAAATTTGGTACGGGATATTACTTTCTAGAAAGAAATAATTGATGTGAAAATAAACCAGATCCGCCGACTAATACGCCAACCTCACATATAACCGAAATCGGTAATATGGTATATTTCTCAAAACAAAATATTCCAGATCCATAAAATTTTGTATGCGTGGTTATTTTATAGCAAGAAATAGTTTAATAAGCGAAAAAAAACGTAACCATCAATTTGACGGATTTGAAAAATGCCCATACGCCAGAGAACCCTGGTTCAATCCCTACATGACAGAAAATTTTTTCAATTGAACTTATTTTTCTTGTCGGCCGCCAGTTCTCTGCAGACAATGATAAACCTCAGAGAGTAAAAACTCGCATAAAAAGTTTCTTAAGAACATAAGCCGTTCGTAGTCAGCATTAAACTAGTAGGTCTAGTTCAAGATCATTTGTGTTCAAACATTTCACAACACGCACACCACAATTCATCATAAGATGCTTAGTCAAGTTTCAAAAATTTTATATATGCTCGTTCTTATATCTTATCACATACCAAAGGCAATGATTCCTATATATTGTCATGTTTCCGGGTATTTGTACCATGTCAAAAGACTGACAGCATGCACCCTGTCAGTCGGCTCTGGCAGCGCTGGTACGCTGATGTTAGTGCGGCTATGGCTCGCCAGATGTAGGGTGGTGTTCTTGCCATCACTAACTGACAGCCGAAAATGAGCAAGAAAAACAATAATATCGCCATCATTCACCAGCAGTAATTACCAAAAAAAAACGGAAGACCCCAGTCTTGAATACTAGGCACCAAAGGTCCTCGCTGCTGCGCTGGTCTGACGTTGGGTTGATGTTTCGATTAAATTCCATCGACCCTGGCTACCCTGGTTCTTTAACATTGCATCCGTTTACCCACATAGGCTCTCGACGGACCAGTAAATATTTCCGTATTTCAAATGCATAGAATATAATGATCTATTGCCTTATTTAGATATTACTAATACTAATACTTAAAAAAGTTAAAGGGATACAATGCCAGCCCGATTATTCTTTCCGCTAGTGACTTGGAAGTAAGCGTTAAACTTTCTCAACAAGATCTTAAGTAGATAGAATAATCGTAATTTCGCTAACTCATTATATTGAAATTGTAGCGGTAAGTATTGAAATAAATTTTACCAATTAGTTGACAAAGAAAAAAATTTTTAAATATATTTTTTCTTTTGTTCTTTTTTTAAAGTTTTCGAATTCTTGGAAACAAATATTCTTGTTTGGCTTTGCTTTAAGTTCGTTGTATTTTTTTATTATTTGAATTTTTACAAAAATATATTGGTTGGTTTTGCTCTAAGTTCGTTTTATTTTTTTTATTTATTTGAATTTTTACAAAAATATATTGTTGCTTGGTTTTGCTTTAAGTTGGCTTTTTTTATTATTTGAGTTTTTACAAAAATATATTCTTGTTTGGTTTTGCTTTTAGTTCGTTTTTTTTTTTGTTTATTTGATTTTTGTTTTGTTTATTTTTATTTATTTTTTATATGAATTTTTGAAAAGTATATTGATGTTTAGTTTTGCCTTAAGTTCGTTATATTTTTTTTATTATTTGAATTTTAACAAGAATATACTGTTGTTTGGTTGTATTTTACTTTAGTATTAGTTCTACGTTTTTATTATTATGGCATATAATTTCTTAATTAAGTTCTAATACATTTTAAATTAGTTTAGTTTTGTAGATTAGATTAATTTTAGCATCGTTTTTATTCTAGTTTGATTTTTTTATTCTAGTTAGTCTTAGGTTTAGTTTTTTTTTACTTATGCTTTTATAGGTAAATGCAAAGTATTTCTAGATATAAAATCTTAATACTAAAATGTTGTTGTGGTTGCCTGTTTCTTACTGTGGATATAATGACCGTTGATGTTGTTGTCGCCATGGGGGAGATATGCTGCAAGTATTACCTGCGCCGCTGGTTATTCAGGCTGGAGATGCATTAGTTTCCTGTGGCTCTTCCAAGTGATATTTTGACAGGTATGATATTAATATTAATTTTATTTAATTTCTCATTTAAAAAGTCGTTGATTTCGATGTTTTCATCTAAAAAACTGCAATCAGTACTTCTAGCAGAAACATTTATGGCTTTGGAAGTTGCGGTTGCCTTTCTTAAATACTTTTGCTTACCTCTGGTGAACGACCCACTTCTTTTGTATTTCCTAAGCCTTGCTTTATTCAAAAGAGGCCGGTGCTAAAGATGTATATATTGTCGCAAGAAAACAGAAGAAATTAATTATTACATCGCTAAAAACATTGTTCTTAATTTCTTATTATTCTTATGGTCATTACTTCAGAGAGATTCTATTAAAAAAAAAAACAAAAGCAAAATTTGAGAAAAAACTAACAATTATATGCTGCGCCATTTTTTTTTTAGGTTTTTTATTGTCTTTTTTCATTGCGTTCATAATCGAATTTTCACAAATATCTCATAATTAGCTCATAACAACCTTCCAATTAAGAGAACATTCAATCTCGGTTGCTTTTTCATTTCATTTCACTATGATCTCATTATCACCTCACAACTGATTGTATTTTCTATTTGCTCTAGTATCTAATACTCACCTCATTGTGAGCTCATTGTGAATTGCACGAAAAATTTCTGATTTCATGAGCTCATTTTGCCTGCTGGGCAGGAATTCTAAATTGTTCGTATAAAGTCATAAAAAGTTATATATGAGACACATATGAGGTAATAGTGAATCATTGGCGTATATTTTCAACTATGTATGAGGTCAATATGAGGTAAGCCTTGAACTCAAAATGTTCTCTTAATTAGCTCATATTGAGCTTCTTGGCATAAGAAAATAGTTGTCCACGGCCTCTCATGGAAACGAGAGAAACTTCAAATTAAAAAAAATGACATCGAGAACAAGAAGATCTGAAAATGTTAAAAATTTCTTTCATTATAAACTTCTTTATTTTTTTTTTTTTTATTTTTTTTTTTTTATTTATTTGAAAAGAAGTAAGCATAAGTACACTAAGAGCTAGCTCTTTTATAGTACAATATATATATATAAATTAATGAACATTAATGAAATTAATAAAAGTTTTAAAATTTAAAATTTAAAATTACATAAATATCAAAACAAAGTTATGGATATAAAAGTAACCAAGTATAATTAATGTATATTTTTTTTTAAAACTAATTAGATTTAAGATAAAATATAGAGAAAGAGATAAGAAAAACAAAGAAT
This sequence comes from Coremacera marginata, assembly GCA_914767935.1. Lineage (NCBI taxonomy): Eukaryota > Metazoa > Arthropoda > Insecta > Diptera > Sciomyzidae > Coremacera > Coremacera marginata. The sequence continues at coordinate 100,139,276 of OU612044.1, forward strand.
AGTATAAGAAAAAGTAATTTAAGTAGTAGAAAAGAAAGAAAAAACAGATTGCCTAAAAGCTACTCTCCCACGGATCTCTCTAAGCCCACGAGGCAGAGCATTCCACAACCTAATGGCGTTGATGAAAAACAGATGAGATGAGGTAAGCGAATAATGTCTCGGAACTATCATGACATGGCTTCTTCTGGACATACTAAACTGCAGTTTTATAAACAAATACTCAGGCTTTTTCTCATAGATTAACCTATGAAGGTAAATGCAGTTCCTAGCATTTAGATAAGTTATAATATCACAACCAAGTATTGCATTTCGGAAACTGGAAAGACGATCGTATTTTTTAAGACCAAAAACATACCTCGTGGCATAATTAAACGCTATTTGAAATTTCAACTGGGACGAAGAATCAAGTTTACTATAGACTATTTCAGAGTAAGTAAGAATAGGTAAGATAAGTTGAATTACCAACTTTCGCCTGATATCAATTGGAGTTACACTGGCTGACAATCTTAGGTTTCGTAAAACATTATATACCTTTTTCACTACATTATTAACATGATCCACACAAGACAGAGAAGAATTCAAATGAAATCCAAGATTTACAATTTTCGACACAACTGTAAGCTTATTAGATCCAATAAACAAATCAGGGAGATCATTCAAACTAGTCTTAGACTTACAAACAGGAAGAACATATGATTTTGAGGGGTTCAGAAGAAGACAATTTTTTATAGCCCATTCATTAACACTGTTGAGGTCTTCATTCAGCCTACAACAAAGGTCATCAATAAGGCCAGTTCTACGAGAAAGATATAACTGGACATCATCAGCGTATGCATGGACAGTAGTATGATTACAAACAGAAAAAATATCATTTAAAAACATTGAAAACAGAAGAGGGCCCAGTATGGACCCTTGAGGAACACCACTAGAAACAAGTTTATACCCTGACGACAATTGGCCTATTTTAACTTTTTGATACCTAAAGGATAAGTAGCTGGACATTAAGTTAACGGCACTATCACAGAACCCAAACAAAGACTTTAGCTTACTACACAAAATATGATGATTTACTTTATCAAACGCTTTCGAAAAATCCAATAAGCACAGAAGCGTCAACGACCCATCGTCATATTGTGGACGTATGTCATCAAGAATCTTTACAACTGCAGACGAGCAGCTATGTCCAACACGAAACCCAGATTGAAGCGGGGATAAAAGGTTTTTACTTACTAAGTGGTGTGTAATTTGCTGAGCCATGAGTTTTTCACAAATTTTTGCTAATGGTGAAAGGATGCTTATTGGCCTAAAATCATTGGGACAGGATGGATTTTGCTTTTTTGCTATTGGAAGAACGATGGCGACTTTCCATAAATCCGGGAACGTTGACGACATTAAACATGAATTAATAACGTGAGTAAGGGGGCTTATAATGTGGGGCAATAAGATTTTTATAAATTTAATGGCAATACCATCAGCAGCCATAGCATTTGATTTGATATGCGACACACATTTACCTACATCAAGCTCAACTACAGGGGAAAAAGTAAAAGATTGACATATGGCAGGGTTTAAGAGGGGAAAAGTATTGCTGTTGTTGGAAACAGATGCAGCATTGTCAGCAAAAAAAGAGTTTAAAACTTCAGGATCAAGATGTCATTCAACTTTATTCTGTTTTATATTTTTTATTTTGCCAAGAACTATATTTATTTTGTTTTATTTAATTATTCCTTAATTATTATTTTTTTCCAATTCCTTTTCCGAGACATGCACCTGGGGTCATTGTACTGGAATCCGACCCTCTATGAACTATGCCACTAAGACTGCTGTCAATACTGAGCTAAAAGAGTGGGCATAAATGATAATATTGAATTATTTTAAAAAATTTAAAAAACAGGAAAAACTTGATATGCTGCGTAATTTTTCCATTAATTTTTTTATTGTTTTATAATTGAATCCTCATAAATATATCATGATTAGCTCATAACAACCTTTGAACCAAAAGAACATTCAATCTATGTTTCGTCTTCATTTCATCTCAATATGATCTCATTACCACCTGACGACTGATTGTTTTTATATTTTTCTTTACAATCTAATACTTACCCCATGATGAGTTCATTGTGAGTCGCAAGAAAAATTTCTGATTTCGTGAGCTCATTTTGCCTTTTGGGAGTATACAAGTATTCTTAACGGATTCATAAAAATAAAAAGAAAACAATTTAATTCATTATTTTTACAAATTTAAAATTCCATATCACATTATACTCAGAAAAAAAACACACTGCAAACTGCAAACATACATATGTCATCTCCAAAACAAAGCCATTACCGCGTCACTTTCAAAACTATCATCGTTCATACGATACTATCCGACGATATCGTCGAGTGCTTGCTTCATTTAAATGCATTACTGTCGCCTCGTCTATCATTCCGCTTGCTAAAGTTCGAAAGTCACTAGAAAACGTATGGTATGTTCAGAAGTGATTTGATTTGTCATTAAGCATTTGCTTAAGTTTTTTATTGTTTGTTGTGCTTGGACGTGATATTTGCAGCAAAAATGTAAGTATTGTTGAGTATTTAATCAAATTTTTCCGTAATAATGTGTTGGAAATTGTATTTTAGGGCGGTGACTCCTGGAAAATGGAAATTTTTATTCATTTCGTTAATGCACACCCGCATCTAGCTAACAATTATGCCGCAAGCATAGTTCAGGGTCAATATGCCATTAATACTCTGTGGGCTCCATTAAGGTAGTATTACTGGTTGGCAAAAATTTTTTTGATTTTATTTTTATAGATTGGATATTTGAGAATATCGTCCTATAATTCATCTCAATGGTGTTGCACTAAACTTCGTTAAAAAGGTTAAAAATCTCGGGTTCTACATTAACTCCACTCTTTCTTGCGATGACCATATAAATTCCGTTGTTTGTAAAGTTAACTACATCTTTCGGAATCTGAACGGACTGCATCCTTTGTGCCTGTTGATACCAGAAGAAAGTTAGTTATTCAGCTTATAATGCCTATCATTTCGTATTCAGAGGTGGTTTACAGTAATCTTAATTCCATGTCAAGTCTTAAGTTACAACTTGCCGGAAGACCTGGGAACTTCCAACTTGCCTTTTCGCCGCTGCTTTCGCTGCTTTTTTGAGTTTTATGGTCCACAGGTAACAAATAAATTATTTCAACAAAATTATTTTTTGTTAGTTCAAAACATATCTACCTTAATACGTTGATATATAAGACCGTCTTTTTACCCCAATTTATTCAGTAAATTTTAAATGGCAAAAAATTTTAAAAAAATTATGACAAGTTAGACTTAAATTTCATATTAAGTTAGAAATAAATATGAAATTTTAATTAAGTTTTATATCTTTACTTTATTTAACTTATAACTGTTGTTTATAACTAGTTATTATGCTTGTTATTCTTACTGCATTCAAAAGACTAGTCTTATATGTGAACACTATGTTTAACTAAATAAATAAATAAAACAATCTTCAACAATTATTTGTTAGTTATAAACAGGACGCGCGCGCGCATACAGTTTTGAAAAGTACAATTTTGATAAAAATGTTTGTGCTAAAGGCAATGGATAGAAAAGTAGTAGAAATAAAAATAAAAGAAACACTGGTAGCAATCGAAAAACGCGTCCCTTGAAACGCCAGTTTCGTAGTAACCAACACTGTGGGCTTTGGTCATTCGCTCCGAAGCATATGCACACCGGCGCACGCACTATTGAGATTGCCAATTATATTGCAACTGTCATATTTAACCAAGGTTTTTTGCCAATTCTTCAAATAATGAACCTAATGGGCATCCCGATTGGCAACGTCACATATGATTTCGCCATGTCTCGGAACGAAGAACGTTTGAAAAGGTCCGAAGCTAGAGCTCTGGCCGCATCAAAAGAAGGTAGAACTGCCCGAAGAGCACAAGGAGCCGTTTAGTCCTCATTTTTTTAAGAAGAGAAAGGAGTTCTTTATGGGACTGGCATTGCAGTTTGATATATGTAAGTATTTTACAAAAAAAAAAAATGTTTCATTGCTTAAAATTTTCTTCGAGTTTTTACAAAATCACGTTTTTGAACTTCGAAGTCACTTTTCTCCGGTTCTAATAAACCGATTTTGATGAAACCAAGTGCAATCGACGCAGAATTGTCGAATTTCTAAAAATCAATGTTAAAATTTTTCATTTCAATTTATTTTTTTTTAATGCAAAAAAATATCTTCAAATTTAAACGCGTTTATCTCAAACCACGTTTTTCGAGCTGCGGCTCAGATTGCACCTGTAGTTCTCAACCGATTTTCATGAAACAAAGTGCAATCGACGCAAAATTGTCACCATTTTGGTCCTTATCTCAATCACAATTTTAAACAATTTTTTAATATTTTTTTTTACACTAAACTACAAAAAAAAAAATACCCAAAATCGGTTTTTCATTTTTCAATGACCGCCATTTTGTAAAAAATAATTGCAAAATTATAATTGAGGTAGGAACTAGAATTACATCTGTACTGAATCTAACGCCATTTATTTTTTCCATTTCAGATGATCCAAAGTCGAGTTATCCGGGCCGCAAGCAGCATACCTTTTTTTTCGACACCCAACTTTGAAAACCGACAACTTTTTGAACAGCCCTCGTACAAAGGAAAAAATTTTTTATTTTATAATAAATAATAAAAAATAAATCTAAATAATAGTTCTTAATATAATAAAAAAAACAGAATTTAGATAACTCTGCGTTTTCAAACGAAAAGTTTTTCAAAAAGGGTCCCAAAACAACCTTCCAACCCGGAATACTCCCTTAACTAATTAGTTAAATGTTAAATAAATCTACAGCAGCTTGGAGAAAAGTAAGCATTAATACATAATATTTTGTAAGTATATGAATCAATCCTTGCTGGTAAGAAATGCAACTGAACACTCGCACGCTCCAACTCCAAAGAGAAGATTTGCTGGGAAGCAAAATGAAGTAGTGAAAATATTAAGAAATCAGTATGAAGCAGATAATACTTTTCAACAGCTTATTGGCTTATTGTTTATTTATTTATTTATTTATTCTAAGTCAATGAATACGATTCTTTCTGGCTGCGATATAATATAACGATAAATTTTCAAAATAGATAATTCAATTACTATAAATATAACTTAAAGAAAATTAGTTAACATAAATCAGTCTTCGTCTTATCGTTGGCAGAAACACATCGCCTATTTCTTTAACAATCATGTACGCATGCGCGTCGTTTAATACTCAATTTAATACATCAGATCTTATCACTTGTGGTTATTGCTCTGAAAAACTGCATTTCAAGTGCATAAATCTTAGTGAAAACTGTTTAAAACTAATAGAAAATAATAATAACATTTTTTTCAAATGTGATAAATGCACAAATAAATCATTTTCTCACATTCTTCTTAAAATCGAAAAAGCATTAAAATCTGTCCAAGAAGTAAAACACTTGTTTGAATCTGTGGTAAATGTTAATCTCGCACCCGCTGTAAAGAGTAATACATAAGGGTCAAAAACAAACATCGGTACCCAAATACTCACGCGCTCTAAAGCAAAAAATGCAGAAGTTGGTCGCTTGCCAAACATTTCTAATCCGTGCGGTTCTCTTAATTCGCCCGCTCATTTGGATAAAAATATTAAATCAGATCGTGCTATACAGACAAACAATCGCGCTGCATGGTAGTTTGCCATGTTTAAGCAGTAAATCTGCATCACGAACTAACAATGCGGCCGTTATTCATGGTAGCGTGAATGCACCGACAGCTTTTCGGTATGATTTCTCTCCTGATGTCGCTATAAATCACACTGCTTGCAATGCTGCTGTTATGGCTAGTGCTGGTTTGCATCCAATGCTGTCGCTCTGGATGATGTTGCTGTTAACACTAAAGCTGATAATGCTATTTCTTTTGTTTCTGCTAGCTCTCTTAGTACTGATACTGTATGCGCTCTTAAAAATGCAGGCACAAATTCTAACGCTGTTTCTATTGTTGTTACTGACTCTCTTGGTGGGGATGCTGTGGTCGCTGGTGATAAAGTTATAGCTGGCGCAAAGGTTGATGAACGAGTTGAAGATCAGTGTTTGTTATTTTCTAATGCTCCCTTCCACTTTAATGACTGGGGAACAAGTCATAAAATTGTATCGTCTAAAACTGTCTCAATAAATACAAAACATTCAAACATTAATAATACTATTATTGGATGTAACGACTATGTTGGCGAGAACTTTGATGTTATGATGCGACGTAAGTGGTTTCATCTCTCAAAGTTAAGATCAACTAAAACATATCAGGCAATTCTGGAATATGTATCTCCGAAAGCGAATTTTGCTTCACCGAAAATATCCTGTTTCAGTCTGGCGAAAGAAGATTGTTCGAACTCGAAATGAATAAGTTTTAAATTAGACATACCCGCAGAACTTGTCAGTATGGTCTATAATTAAAATTTTTGGCCCTTAGGTGTGCGTGTGAAACCTTTTTATGCTTCAAAAAACTTAATGCGTCAGTCCATCCAAACACAGCAGACTTAATAAACCTATCAAATAAGGTTTCATCTAAAAATGTTGCAATTGTTAACCATTTCGATAATTGCTTACAACTTTACTATCAAAATTGTGGTGGCCTCCGTACAAAGTCCACACAGTTTTCTTTAAATATTATGGATTGCCATTATGATGTTATTGCTTTAACGGAGACCTTGTTACATCGTAACATATACACATCTGAATTCTTTGATGAACCTTTCGAAGTCTTTCGCCGTGATAGATCGTTGATAGCGGCTGGCTTAACACGAGGTGGCGGTGTCTTAACTGCTGTTCGTGCTATTCATAGTTGTCAGCAGATATCATTGCAAAACACTTCAGATAGTCTTGAACAAATATGCGTTCGCTCTGATTTTCCTTGCTATGGCGACGGATCTAATATGTCTATTAAAAGTATATATGTATTTGTATCTTATATTCCACCCTGCTCTTCTAGTGAAATTTATTCGATGCACTTTATAAATATTCTGAATGTAAATGATCGGCTAAAAGATAATGAATACCCTATAATATTAGGTGATTTCAATTTAAGTAACGTAATTTGGTCTTATTCATATGATCTTCTAAGTATGATTCCAAACTCGATAAGCAACAGTTTTGAAATTGACTTCTTAGATTCTTTATATTCTTTAGGATTAAATCAAATAAATTCTATTGAAAACAGCTTAAATACAATTTTGGAACTTATCTTTATTGATAATGAGCTTAATGCAAATTGTGTTGAATCAGATTTTCTTCTTACTAATAATAGCTTTCATCACAAAGCACTCTTCATAAAATTAGAAATTCTTATTAATAATACATCTCCCATAGAAGAAGACACCTTTGTTTTTGAATTTTAAAGAGCTGATTACATGGTGATATCTCATTTTTTATCTACAGTGGATTGGCGTGTATGTTTTGGTGATAATTCGTCACATAATTATGAGTTTTTTATTGAAAGAATAAATGAAGCATTTACTAGCTTTGTTCCAATTAAAAAGATAAAAAAAAGTTCAAAGCCAAACTTGTTCAAACAAAAAAATCGTATGAACAAATTTTTCAAAAGAAGTAAATTTAATATATCTTTTCGTCATAACTATTTACAAGCACGTAGAGAATACGAATATCCTAAAGAATTGCTCTATAAATCCCATCTTAATAAACTCGAATTAGATATTAGAGGGAATCCGAAGAATTTCTGGAATTTCTTGAATAAAAAAAGAAATACGAAAGGGTTTCCTAAAAATATGTTTTTCAACGGTAAAACTGCTAATAGCACTCAAGATGTAACAAATCTTTTTGCTGCTTACTTTCAATCAATTTTTTTATTAGATGATAGTGTCGACCATAACCACTCTTTTTACTATAACGGTAGCCCTATTACTGATTTCGGCTCGTTAATTCTTTCTTGTGAGGAAGTCTTACTAGAACTGCTCGCTCTAGACGTTAACAAAGGAATTGGTCCAGATAATATTCCCCAAATATTTCTTAAGAAGTGCGCAACTGTGCTAGCTCAGCCGTTAGCCCTTTTATTTAATTTATTATTAAAAACAGGCAAGCTTTTGGATATCTGGAAAGAGTCCATTATAGTCAATTGTAGTCCATTATAGTAGTAAGCAAAATATTTGTAATTATAGACCAATATCAAAATTACCTTTGATTCCAAAAGTATTTGAGGCAATTGTCAACAAGCTCATTTATGCTGGAATAAAAAATGCAATCCCTGATTCTCAACATGGTTTTGTCACTGGAAAATCTACTTCTACTAACCTAACACTGTTTTCTCACTTCTTAAGATCTGAAATGGAAAGCGGCAATCAGGTTGATGTAATTTTTACTGATTTTGCCAAAGCCTTTGATAGAGTTCAGCACTCTATTCTAATAAAAAACTTTCCCAAATGGGGTTTCGTTCCTCTATGTTAGCCTGCCTCGGTAATTACCTTTCTGACCGATATCAAGTCGTTCGCATAGGTAACTGTTACTCAAAATCCATTACAAATCATTCTGGAGTGCCACCTTGGACCACTCCCTTTTGTTTTGTTCATTAATGATCTCCCAAACTTTTTACAGCATGCTAACTGCTTAATGTATGCCGATGATGTTAAACTTTTCACTTCAGTTTCATCACATTCCGACCATCTGAGGATTCAAACTGATCTTAATAACATGAATAAATGGTGTTCAATTAATAAACTCTATTTAAATGTGGCTAAATGCAACATAATGAGTTTTTATATGATAAAAAAACCAAATTTCTTTAATTATTCAAGCGAAAACAGTGATCTCTTACGAGTTGAGTCGAAATCAGATTTGGGAATTTTATTTGGCAGAATTGTCTTTTTCCAACCATTATGACAGTATATTACCAAAGCTAATGCAATGATGGGATTTTTGAGGCGTAATACAAAGGATTTTAAGGATCCATATACCCTTAGAACTTTATTTTTATCGATAGTGAGGTCTAACTTGGAATTTGTATGTGTGATCTGGGATCCATATTACAAGTTAGATTCTTTTCGTTTGGGAAAAATACAAAAGCGTTTTACTCGGTGCATCATGTTTAAAATTAATTGGAACTTTATGCCAACCTATACAGCTAGGTGTGCTCTTCTAGGTCTGAGCACCTTAGCCTCCAGACGCAAACATTTTTTAATTCTATTTGTTCGCGATATTTTGATGTCACATATAGATTGCGCGCCACTCCTCGCTCTCTTGATGATCTACGCACTTGAAATATATTTTCGGCAAAGAGACTTTTTTATATTCCATATCATAGGACTAATTATGGCCATAATGATCCTATTAATAGCATGTGCTCAGCATTCAACTCCTTAAGTGCTCAAATATATCTCACATTGAACAGAAATACTTTTAAACAAAATCTACTAAGAATTGTTTAGTTATCTATAATTATATTAATTGTAATTCTATTCACAATTCTATTGTAAATATTTCTTATTTTTTACTCTTTAAACTGGTAAACGATTGTTGATAGTTAAATAAATAAATAAATAAATTTTAAAGATGCTTTTGACGAATAAAAATCAATATTATATTTTTTTGACATATTGTTAAGTTCATTTAAAGCCTTATTTACAGGCGAATTAAAGGCATAATTAGTTCTGCAAGTATCTAAATAAAATATATCAGAATATCTTAAATCTCTACATGGTACATTGAAGTTAATTAAGCTTAACAGATTAGTACAATCAACAGTCCCAGATACAACATCATAAATGAATAGCAGTGATAATAATAATCTTTTATAAAAAGGCTTCAAATGTAATAGACCACATCTGGCATCATAGAAGGGTTTAAAAGTTATAAAACGCAAAGCGTACCTTAAAAAAGATTTTTGCACACGCTCAAGACGCGAAACATGAGAGGTATAATACGGAATCCATATAAATGATGCATATTCTAATTTCGAACGGACCAACGAAACAAAAAAAGACTTAAGCGCATATGGATCCGTAAAACTAAGACTATTTCATCGAATAAAATCCAACATTTGATAGACTTTAGGAACAATATAATTTAAGTGATTAACAAAAGTAAATTTAGAATCAAAAATTACGCCGAGGTCTTTCATAATAGTAACACGATTTAGTGGCAGATTATTTAAAAAATAGGAGGTGGAAACAGGACAAATAGATTAAGAGTAAAAAGCATCAGCACATTTATCAATATTTAAGTGTAAACAATTTCTTACACACCAATCGTAAATGAAATTTAAATCAGATTGTAGTTTTGGCCCATCCGACAAACCTTTAACTTAAGAATAAATTTTCAAGTCATCAGCGAAAAGAAGACAATTAGATTGTTTTAGAGAAGACGGTGTCATTAATGAACAATAAAAATAATAATGGAGCAAGAATACTACCTTGTGGAACACCAGAAGTGGCCACAAATGGATTTGAACTGATATTATCGATTGTAACATAGTTTACTCTATTCGAAAGATAGGAGCCAAACCATTTCAGTATTGCTGAATGAAAGCCTAAATTTGCTAGTTTATTAATTGAAATTAAATGTGACACTTTGTCAAAGGGTTTAGAGAAATCAGTGTAAATAACATCTACCTGGAAACTCTCATTAAAAGATGAATTGCAATACTCAGTAAACAAAGCCAAATTAGTATCTGTACATTGTAATTAGTACAAAACCATGCTAATAAGGTGAAATATAACTTTTTACAGCAAAGAATATTTTTTCTTTAACTATCTTTTCGAAGATTTTACTCACCATGGTTAACTTAGTAATTGGTCTATAATTAGCTATGTTATTTTTGTTACCGGTTTTAAATACTGGAGTGACAACAGATACTTTCCAGTCCTCAATGAAGATACCAGATTTTAATGATTTATTAAATATCAATTTGAGTGGAGTGGCTAAAGATAGGACACAATTTTTTAACAACTTAGCAGACAGATCATCAAAATCACTTTTAGTATTCATGTTCAGTGGTTTAATTTCATTCATTACTTCACATTCAGCAATGATAAGTGAATCAAAGCCAGAATCCTGATGTGTGCAATCATCATCATATAGAAAATCTGAGGCCAGATCAAAATTAGATTTGAAAAAAATTTTCAAAAAGATTTGCGGTTTCTAGTGCATTTTTAGAAATATTATCATTAAGAAACATCGAAGATGGAAAATTAGAGGAACCTTTTCTTGAATTAATATACTGCCAAAACTCCTTAGGATTACATTTTATCTTAGATTCGAATTTACTGACGTATTGTTTGTACAAATATCTATCAAGAAAATTAAATTTCCTCATATGATTTCCTCATATGATACTTTATAAAATATATAGAGCAATTCCATATGAAAGCGATCACCTTTTGGACGACCCCTCTCCGATTTTAAAATAAATAGTCTCAATCGATTGCCCAGCAAAAAATAATGTACCTACATATTTTTTTTTTTTTCAAATAATAAATCCATGGATTTATGGCAGATCTTGTGAAGGCAGGCAGACCATATTCACTACACACTCAACTTGGGGCTCTTAAAAAAAAATTGATTTTTTCTTCATAAATATATTTTTAACTGTAAAATAATTTTTAAAATGTATTTTTAATAATAAAATAAAATAATGTTAAATAATTAAAAATAATTCAATTATAAAAAATATAAAAACAATGAGAACAAGGTGGTCTCTTAAATGCTCTTCTCCTGTCCAAACAAGGAGTCGGGGCCCATTTTTTTATTGCTGATTCTTAAAGCAAAAATTATGAGGAATCCAAAAAAAATAAAATTAGCCGAAAAATTTAGGAGCTTCTGTGGAAAATCGGAAAATTTAATTTTCATGGGAAAATTTAATTTTCATGGGAAAAAAGGTAAATTTCTGAGAAAAATTAGGAAAATTTTATTTTTTAATTAAAGCCTGATTCAATACCTTTCCAGCGAGCTATCACTCGTTGCGATCGCTTTAGTAGTTTTTTTTTAAAACAACTTTCAATGAGGTCCCTTATGAAGAATTCTTCAATTTTGTCACATGACAGTGGTGTACACCACCACTAAACCAGTCACTACAAAAAAAAAAAAAATATGTAGGTACATTATTTTTTGCTGGGCAATCGATTGAGACTATTTATTTTAAAATCGGAGAGGGGTCGTCCAAAAATTTGCCAATTTTGATCGTTTTCATATGGAATTGCTCTATACTTCTTTTAGTTGTAACATATAACTTATAAAATTTGTTTCTCAAATTTTTTATCTATTTTAAACCAATTGGGTACCATGGAATCTTATAATTCATTTTATGAATTAGCGGCACATTACTGACACAAATATTAGACACTTAAGATTTAAACAATTTAAAACAATAAGCAGCATCCAACTCATTGAATTAACTACTCCAGTCAACACTAGAGGTAAAATTATTTATAAGATTGAAATCACATAATTTAAAGTGATAACTAGGTGAGCAATAATTGCTCCGTTCACAGGCTAAAAACTTATAAATTTCAATATTAATACTAAGCGGAATATGATGTATCTCAGATGTAGAAATAGAAAGCAGATTTAAAAATATCAAAATTTACATTAACACTAAGAAATACCAAAATATAATAGTCTGTTAAATAAATTATAACAGCCATTAATCTGTTGCAAGTTTATATCAGCAAAGCCATCAATTACATATACTTCAGTATCTGAATTTACATTAGATGGAGTTAAAGAGACATTATCAGGCATATAAGACCAAGAAAGCTTACTAAGATTAAAATCACTAAGTACACATAGATGATCCTTTCATTGATGATTTAATGAAATAGTTCTTATTTTGTCAACATGTGCACAGTAAACATCATACGGACTATTACAAACGCACAAAAACAGAGCTCCATCATGTCCCTTAATATTAATACATAGTTGGTCCAGTGATGAATTAGCATTATTAAGCAATATTTCAGACACAGATAAAGAACGTTTAACAGAAATAAGTACTCCTCCTCCTCTACTGCAGCCCGTTTGAAAATAAAATTTATTTATTGTGCTGGAAATTGCAACGCCAATAAGACAATTGAATAAAATAAAGGTATATCTTATAATTGAAATTAATTAATAGCGTGTATCAATTTAATATTAATTTTTATTCATTAATTTAAGTTTTGATAAACACAAATTGCATGGATGCTTCTTCGCCAAGGCTGTGTTCAGTGGCTATAAACCTGATCTGCCATCCTTGATCAGGTTAAAAAAACAGAATGAAATAAAAGAGAACTCGGTTTCCGCCTGTTGTAAGAAATTGCGCTAGCCATTTTTGTTTCGTCGATTTGCTTCTCTATGGTATTTTCCAAGATTTGTCGTAGCGTGAATATCTTGTCGGTGGTAGATTTCCAGGGCTGAAGCCACACTGATAAGGCCTATTCTGTTGGTTTACGATTGGCTTTAGTCTTTCACATAATATGTTCGAGAGGACCTTATACGCGATATTTAGGAGGCTTATCCCACGGTAGTTGGCGGATCGTCTTTCTTGTGGATTGGGCAGAGTACACTGAGGTTCCAATCGTTTGGAATGCCTTCTTCTGACCATATTCTGCATATAAGCTCGTGAATACATTTAAATAGAGCTTCGCCTCCGTTCTTAAACAGCTCAGTGGGTAGACCATCGGCTTCCGTGGCTTTGTTGTTCTAAAGCCGTGTTATTGCTGCCTAGACTTCATTATAGTCGGGCAGCGGAACTTCAACGCTGTCATTCATAATTGGGTTTTCCGGGATATCATCTCTATTGGCGGGATTGTTGTCGTCATCGCCATTCAGAAGACTAGAGAGTGTTCCCTCCATAACGTCAGTGTACTCTGGATATCTGTCACTATATTCCCGTTTTCATCCTTGCAGAAAGAGTCCCTGGTTTTAGAGCCATCGGCCAGGCGTCTTATCTTTTCGAAAAACTTTCGGGCCTCGCTCCTGTCACCATACATCTCAATCTTCTCACACTCGCGCTTTTCGGCCTCTCTTTTTTTCCGCCTTAAAAAAGACGTCTCTCGCCCCTCCTCTTCTCTCTGTATCGCTCCTTAGAAGCACGCATTACAACCGACTGCAAGGTGGCTTTGTAGGCGGCGTTTTTCTCGCACATTCTTTGCAGCGCACAGACGTGTACGGATCTTAGCTGCGACAAGATAATGATCCGAGTCTATGTTAGCACCACGGATCGTGCGTACATCTAATACACTGGAAGAGTGCCTTCCGTCAATCAAAACGTGATCAATTTGGTTGCACGTTTTTTGGACAGGGGACAACCAGATGGTGTTATAAATATTGAGATGCTAGAATCTTGTGCTACTTATAACCATGTGTCGTGCTGCGGCGAAGTCAATCAGCCTCATTCCGTTATCGGATGTATTGTCGTGGAGGCTGAACTTTCCGACTGTTGGACCAAAGATGTTTTCTTGCCCACCTTAGCGTTGAAGTAACCAAGCACAATTTTTATGTCGGGACGGGGACAGCGCTCGTAAGTGTCTTCAAGGCGCTCGTAGAAAGTATCTTTGATCTCATCGCTCTTGTCCTCTGTCGGAGCATGAGCACATATTAGGCTGATATGAAACAATTTAGCCCTGATGCGGATTATGGCAAGTCGTTCGTTCACAGGAGTGAATCGCAGGACTTGATGCCGTAATCTTTTGCTAACTACAAATCCGCACACGAACTCGAGCTTTTCCACATGGCCGCTGCAGTATATATCAAACGATGCTTGCAGAGAGCAACTCTGTCCCTTCCATCGCATGTCTTGGATTGCAGTGATATCAGCTTTGTATCTTTCCAAGATATCAATCAGTTGGATAGAGGCACCTTCCCAATTAAGAATTCGGACATTCAAGGTACATATCCGTAAATCATTATCAGTTTTTCGTTTGTGGTGGTCATCAGATTTGGGGATAATTTTTCTCATATTTCTTTTATAACTTTTCATTGAAATGGTTTTTTTTCGTTGTGGACCCGAAAGCTGCAACGGGAGCCGTGCGAGAAAACTACCGCGAAAAGAGGAAGGAAGAGAGGCGCCTTTTCAGACGCAAGAAAAGAGAGCAGGAAAAGCGTGAGCGTGAGGAACTAGAGGTATACCAGGGCAAGAAGGATGCACGAAAATTCTATCAACAGGTTAAGTGTCTAACCCAAGGTTTCAAGCCCGGAGCATCCACTTGTAGAGACGAAAATAGAGATCTGAATACGGATACACAGTGTGTGCTGAGATTGTGGAGACGGCACTTCTCCAATTTACTTACTGGCGAGGATTCCACCAATGTCGCCCATCAAGAGCGCAGTGCAGTGCCACCAATCGACGATGACGGAGTGGAAGTATCACCACCTAGCCAAGAAGAGGTTCGAGTTGCTATCCAACGACTCAAAAACAATAAAGCAGCGGGTGCTGACGGCCTGTCAGCTAAATTGTTTAAAACCGGCGGCGATGAATTGATAAGGCGCATGCATCAGCTCATCAGCAAAATATGGCTAGCAGAAAGCATGCCCGACGATTGGAACCTCAGTGTACTGTGCCCTATACTTAAGAAAGGAGACCCTACAATCTGCGCAAGTTATAGAGGTATCAGTCTTATTTCCATCGCATATAAGGTTCTCTCAAGCGTACTGTGTGAAAGATTAAAACCGATTACAAAAATACTGATTGGACCTTATCAGTGTGGCTTTCGACCTGGTAAGTCCACCATAGACCAGATTTTCACGCTACGACAAATCCTGGAGAAAACCCACGAAAATCAAATTGACACACACCATCTCTTTGTCGATTTTAAAGCTGCGTTCGATAGCCCGAGAAGGGATTGCCTATACGCAACAATGTCTGAGTTCGGTATACCTGCAAAGTTGATTAGACTTTGCAGAATGACGTTGAGCAACACACGCAGCTCCGTCAAGGTAGGAAATGACCTCTCCGAAACCTTCAATACCGAAAGAGGTTTCAGGCAAGGCGATCCACTGTCTTGCGATCTCTTTAACATCATCATGGAGGGGATCGTACGAAAGGCCGGTGTGCATCGTAATGGCACCATTTTCTATAAAGGTGTTCAGCTCCTTGCGTACGCTGATGATATTGATATTGTTGACAGAACCAAGAGAGATGTTACCGCTGCTTTCGCCGCTATCGAAAAGGAATCAGCCAAAGTGGGTTTGATGATAAATGAGGGTAAAACAAAGTATATGCTGTCTACAAACAAGGGAGCGCGGCATTTAGACTGCCACGTTTCATCCGGCAGCTATAACTTTGAAGTAGTCAAGGAGTTTGTATACCTTGGCACCGCCATTAATACTAACAACGAAATCAGCCTGGAGATAAAGCGAAGAACAATAAATGCTAATAGGTGCTACTACGGGCTCAGTAAGCAACTAAGTTCCAGAGCCCTCTCTCGATCGACAAAACTAACACTCTACAAGACGCTCGTTCTACCTGTGCTGCTTTATGGCGCTGAGGCATGGGAAGTTTCGCAAACTGACGCAGCCGCTCTGGGGGTGTTCGAGAGAAAAGATCTTCGCAAAATCTTCGGTCCTCTTCGAATCGGCGATGACTATCGCATCCGAATGAACCACGAGCTGTATGAGCTCTACGAAGACATTGACGTAGTTCGGCGTATAACTGTGCAGCGACTATGCTGGCTGGGTCATGTCCATCGTATGGACGACGAAGCTCCAGCAAAAAAGGTGCTCGAGGCGAGGGTCGCTGGTCAACGACGACGAGGGAGACCATGCCTCCGATGGATGGACCAGTCTGAGGAAGCCCTAACCGCACTTGGTGTATCCGACTGGAGAAGGCGCGCGCAAAGCAGAGGCGCCTGGCGAGAGCTGATGAGGTCGGTCGAAATCCGGACACGGGTTGTTACGGCCACCTAAGTAAGTAAGCAAGCTTCAAACCAGACGCACAACCTATTTAGGCTAGGAGATCCGCCGCCCAAATTAGCCGTCAAACTGACGGATGCCAGTTTGCCGTTGCCCAGGGAACACCACGTGGAGGTCCACTTGGGTAATGCTGGCTTCGCCAGGTTGAGGCGGTCCTTCACGTTGCCATGTAATGGTACGCCCCCTGTTCCCCATGGGGAATGGAAGAGAACACTCGTTTCTATATTGGAGTTGTTAGTTTTGTGTATGTATTCAAGGTTGAAACCAAGAGATCGTTCCGAGAGTAAAATCAGAACTAGTGCAGTTTGTGGAAAAGTAACTGGTCTGCATGACAACACTTCTTCAGCGCCTTCCCATTTTATTAACAAGTCAATTCTTGCTTTCTACAATACGAAATCAAGAAGTCACACTTTTGCTGACACTTGCAAAAAGCTGGAAATTTTGGACAGTCCAAAGTCATAACAAAAAAATAGAATTTTTTTTGTAAAATATTATTTTGTTAATAAAATAAATTCCTAAAACGCATTCTTTCCTTTTTCGTGCCGCGAAGGAGGTAGTAAAATACTAACGCTTGATATAAAAAGCGAGACGCACATATGTACTTTTTCCTATAAATTTGAAACAAATCACAAAAATTAAGTTACTGCTGCTGGTAGGTTAAAGATATTATAAAAGAGCTGGTTTCAAGCAAATGTAAAAAGCTTACAGAAGATTTAATAAAAGATATGTACACAATTATAGAATAAAACTTGGAATCCAAAATAAACGAATTGAAAAATGAAATTACAAATGATATATCAAAAGACTTCAAATATACACAAGAAAAAAATTAGTGAGTTGTGCGCGCAAAATATACCAACAAATATTAACTAAGAAATGTCACATTCGCAAACGTTAAAAAACAAAGAAAACAGAATTGTAATTAAACAGAAAAGTAAGGAAAAACAAGCAAAAGAAACTAAAAAGGCTCTAGCAGCTGTAATCGAACCTACCGATTGCTTAGTAAACAGCAACCAGCAAAATAAAGAAAAAATGGCAAGTTAAAGTAAAAAGTGGAAACGAATATGCAATAGAAAAAGCGGATAAAAACAATGTAAAGAAAATATAAAAAGTAATTGGACTTACAAAGAGGCTTAATAACGAAAGAATTATAGAATGCGTACAAAAACTAAACGAGATTTGCAATGGAAAAGAGTTTAATATTATAAAAATTTATGAAAATGTTAACACTATAGTACATTCATTTGGAGGAAAAATAGAGGTTGCCTGTTTGAAAGTTTTCCGGGAGTTTTGAAAATGGGTGCATTTTATAGATTTCGATGTGCCCTTTCGTTTCAACTTTGCCACCTCGTATTGCTGCCGCTCGCGCCACTATATTGGCGAAATGGTGGCTAAAAACAGTTTTTTGCTAATATCTCCTTTCCAACTAATTTTACGATAAAAACATATATGTACCAAATGAAACTAGAGAAATTCCCTACAATTCACGTTATAACGTTATAACGTAAAATCATTAGCTTTGGCGTACCGCCAAAGTGGAGTACCGCAAAGTGTATGACCAGGTATAACTAACAAATGACTGTACTACTAGGGAAGAAAATTATAATTTGTTAATGGAGACGGATATTGAAACATATTTTAAAATTTTACAAAATAAAAGGTTATATATTGAATGGGATTCATGTAGAGTGTATGAACATGAAAATATTCTAAAATGTTTTAAATATTGTGGGCTTAAACATAGAGCAAGTGAGTGCATCAACAAAAAGGCATGTAGCAAGTGTGCTGGTATGTATGATATGAAAGATTGCCAAAGTATCTTTAAAAAATGTGTCAACTGCTTCGAACTTGTTAGCAAAAATATAATTAATGTCGATTTCAATCACTATACCTTTAGCAGCGAGTGTCCTGCATATAAGAGAATGCTTTATAATAAAACAAGAAAATAGCAGAAAAATTATGAAAACGATATAAATTGTATATACTTACAGCCATATTCATTAAAATATTTTAAAACAGCTTCAAACGTTCGTTAGTTAAAACGCTTTTTAAAGTTAAAATACTCTTTAAAAGCGTTGTATTTATAAACGAGTTTTAAGAGTCTTACAGCTAAAGTGAGAATATTGATGCTTTAAAATAGGAACAGTTGTAATTTTCGTTTGTGACTCTGATAAAATTTTTTAAAAAAAAGCTTAAAATTTAAAAAAAAAATATATATAGGTTTGTGAATTTGATATACTGGCAGGCATTTGTTTAAGGCCCAGTTTCAATTTTATGAAAAAAAGCGGTCTTTTTTGAAAGACTATTTTTTTATTTTATTAAATTTCAAAATAATTTTTTATTTTAAGTTAAGTTTTAAATAATTTTTGGTTTTTTGCATGGATAGTTATGGTTATACAGCTTGTAAAAGTTGAGGTCGCGAACGAAAGGTCTCTTGCGGATATTTACTCTCCAGGGAGCGAAAAACAAAAAAAAAAACAAAAAAGGTTGTTTTAGAACAGTAGAAAATATCGCTCAATACTTTGATGAGAAAAGACGTGTTTTTGTTTTCTCCTATTAAATAAAGCAATTCAAAAGCAATTTAAATTAATATTTTTGCAATAAAAACCTTACAATCATAAAGTGTGTTTAATCTCACAAAAATATAAAATAAAATTGGAAAAAAATCAACATTAAGACCAATTAAACATAAAATCCAAATAAAATCTTTGAACATTAAAATTAACTACATATATCAGCTGTGTTTGTTTGTTTTTGAGTGAATATACATTCTGCTGATAGAATGAATACCTGAGTGCCTCTCAGCCGATGTTCAAACAGTGTATTTAAGAGAAACAAGATCAAAGAGTGAACAATAATAATACAAAATAAATCATCATATAAATCACTCAGCTCATAGCTAGTTCATCGAGTGCAAATATTTTCTTTATAACTACTGAGAATTTATCTTCGTTGAGTGTTTTTGGTCGTAATTTGTGTCTCTTTATAAATATGCCTTGCATCTGTGGCTCTAAGGTTGAGCGTCATCTGGATGACGACAAAAAGTAAAATGTGGTTCCTGTAACGAGTACTTTCATTGTATCTGCGTCAACATTAAAAAGGCAGACTTGGTATTTATGCAAAAATTAAAAAAGCCATATAAGTGCCAAAGTTGCTCTCGACGCAATTCAATCAGCTCCCCACCAATCACTCCAAATTCCAATCAGCTAAAAGCTACTCCACCAACATTACCAAATATGAGCGATAGCATATTCTCTTCTACGTCTCTCTTAAACCTCATCGATCAAAAACTGGATAAGCATTACTCACAGATGGAATTGCGTCTCTCTCAGCAAAGCGAGTTAATAACAACTCAAATTAATGAGAAACTCATTCTGGCTCTTAAAGACAGCGAGGATAGAATTCTCTGAGTTGAAAAAAAATGTGAGCGAATTAAATTGTGGATTGTCGGCTGTTACTGAGAGAGTTACCCAGCTAGAAATTGAAACTGAAATGGTAGGCCTGATAAAAGAAGATGTAAGCGCACTAAAATCAGAAGTCGAAAACTTAAAATTTAAATTAAAAAAACTTGATAACGCCGCTGTTGCCTGTGACCTAAAAATAAACGGGGTACCATACGCTAATGGAGAGGATCTTCAAAGCATTTTAAACAACATATGCAGTTCAGTACAAATGCAGTTACCTACTGTCAAAAGTATATTCCGTGCTAGACCGTCTAATTCTAATAACATCTCTAATGACACCACGATCATCGTCAAATTTCAAACAGCTCATGACAGAAATACTGTTTTGAATTCAATTTCGAAATTCAGAAGTGTTAATAAGGATCTACTCCGTTTGCACCACGCGGGCTTTCAGTCCAATAAGGCCATTTACGTGAACGAAGGCTTAATGAAGGCGAACTCTAACAGTCTCCAAGCTGCACTGCGCTTCAAAAAGCAGCTTAAATTTTCTGCGGTTTTCACCCGTCGCGGCTTGGTGCATATAAAGTTCAAGCCCACTGACAATGCCATTCCCATTGACACCATCAACAAATTGAACGACGCTGCTGGGTCACTCCTTAACGATCAAAGTTTTAATAATAACTTTCGCCTCGACGTTGAGACTGTCAACAACAACAATAGCAACAATAATAACAACAACAACAACAATAGCAACAACAACAACAGCAACTACACTACAACAGCCGTGCAACTATCATAAATACTCCTTAACTTCAAGCTCTCTCAAATTTATTTCTTTGTTAATGTTATTGGTTTGTAATTTATATGTTTTCAAAAGATACACTGTAATTGTTCATACGATGCGATCGTCTTTCCCTCTTCTGCTATATTTTATATGCTTATACCTCAGCCATTTATTTGTTTTCAAAGGAAATATAGCAAAAACTAATGCTCTAATTCTGCGCTCTGTAATTTTTAAAACTTTCTTAATGTTATTTGGTTGTAATTTTTCTGTTCTGCTAAAAAGCTATACTGCAATTTCTCGTAAAATTAAAACTACTTTTTTATGTTTTTGGCTACTGTTACATTGTTTATGTTTTATTATTAATTTATCAGTTTTTATTAAGAATACCGCCATACACAATATAAATGCTTTAATATTATCACATAAACTGACTTTAAAGTGCGTTGCTTTAGCTTATCCTTTGAAACTTGTTGCTTACAGTAATGTGTTCATTAACTAATAATTTCTGCAGTTCCAGGGACTCTACCTTTACCTTAGTTCGTGTTTTATGCAAACAAAAGACTGGCTTGAAAGTGTGTCATATTAATGCGCAAAGTCTGAATAAGATGATTGATGAATTCAGGTATTTATTTGAAGATTCAGGTGCTGATATTGTGAGCGTTTCTGAGGCTTGGTTTCTGCCTAGCGTAAATGACAGCGTTTTTAAAGTAAATAACTATAGGCTATTTCGAGCGGATAGAGTAAGTCATGGTGGTGGTGTTGCTATGTTTATAAGGGAGGGTATTTCATGCAAGTTTGTTTGTAGATCATGTCCATCTGACGAAGTGGAGTTTCTTTTCCTTGAAGTAGCATATGCCTCAAGTAAGCTACTCATAGGTACAGCATATAGACCTAATCGTACTATAGACACCGCCGTCTTTATTGATAAGGTCGAGTCTTTGTCACTTTCATACCCTGACGTAATCATCTGTGGCGATTTTAATAGCAACATTTTGGAGGAATCTCACCTCGTCGATGATATGAAATCTATTGGATTTTCTCCATCAAATACGACTACACCAACTTACTTTTCGAACACAATAAATACATTGCTAGACCTCTTTTTCGTGAATGACTCCAGTAAAATCTTGCTGAGTGATCAATTATCTGCGCCTATGTTTTCAAAACATGATCTAATATTTCTTACATATGATTTCAAACTGGTTCCTCAGGAAGAAACGTTGACTTTTCGTGATTTTAAAAGTGTTGATCATGTATCGTTGTTTGCTGAAGTCGAAAGCATAAATTGGCCCACTTTATATTCTGTCCCACAAGTAAATGACCAAGCCCTGCTCCTTGAAGAAAATATAAAATATCTTTTTAACAAATATGTCCCCAATAAAACAAAAATTATTAAACACAACCAGCCCCCTTGGTTTACAAGTAGAATAAAAACGCTAATCGGGATGCGCAACGAAGCTTATAATAGGTGGAAGCGGTTCAAGACGCCCGAGCTGCATGATTACTTTAAGCAATTAAGAAGAGACGTCGTTCGCAAGGTGTCAGCTGCTAAGCTGGCGCACTACGAACATAAGTTTTCATTTGCCCTGGATAGTAAGCAGAAGTGGAACCTTGTACGAAAAATTGGCATTGGGAAAAGTGTAGCTTGTGTTAATCAAGATATTGATGTTAATAAGCTTAACGAAAAATTTACTAACGTACCTATGCCTACTTCGAGACCAGATTTTTATAACGACGTTAACCCTCCCGACTCACTTTCAAGTTTTAGTTTCTCCTGCGTAGACCAAACTGAAGTTGTGCAGAGTATACTTGCGGTGAAATCAAATGCTATGAGCATGGATGAAATTCATCCTATATTCATCAAGATGCTTCTACCAAAGTTATTGCCATTCTTTACGTTCTTTTTCAATACTATTTTAACTTCATCTGAGTTTCCCTCTGGCTGGAAAAGAGCAAAGATTGTTCCCATCCCCAAATCGTGTAATGATTTCCGCCCAATTGCTATTCTGTCGTTTCTATCAAAAGTTCTGGAAAACATAATGAACAAGCAAATGAAAGCTTTTTTACAGGAAAACTCATTATTGTCTGATTGTCAGTCAGGTTTTCGAGCTAAGCGAGGCTGCGTAACTGCCTTACTCGAAGTAACTGAAGAGATACGATCAAACGTAGACTCCAATGAAATAACATTTTTAGTTCTTCTTGATCATTCGAAGGCTTTTGACACAGTTGATCACCGGGTGTTATGTAAAAAACTGAAAAAACTTTTTAACTTTTCTCCAACAGCTGTTAAACTTTTGATGTCATATCTTGAGGGCAGATCGCAGGCCGTAAATATTAGCCATACTTTTTCTAACTTCTTACCCGTTAACAGAGGTGTACCACAGGGTTCAATCTTGGGACCACTTCTTTTTACTTTATACGCTAACGATCTACCACAAGTACTGAGGGTCAGCAAGATTCACTTGTACGCGGATGATGTGCAGCTTTACTTTAGCTGCCCGGTGAAAGACATTACGCAGGGCATAGTAACGCTTAACGAAGACTTAGCCCGAGTAAATGAATGGGCGTCGATCAATGGTTTATGTTTAAACCCATCAAAATCAAAATGCATCGTAATCTCAAGGAAACCCATGCAGACACCAGTTCCTACATTAATAATAAATGGTTCATGCATTGAGGTGGTTAAATCCGCGAAAAATTTGGGTATTACTTTCAATAGCTCCTTAACTTGGTCAAACCACATTAATGAATTGCTAGGAAAAACTTATAGCATGCTGCGTAATCTCTGGGCCACTCAACATTTTACCCCTCAAAACATCAGAATGTTACTTGCAAAAACTTATTTGATCCCAAGGTTACTTTATGGATGTGAAATTTTTGCAGCTTGCGACTCTACGAGCGGGCGCAAACTAAATATGCCATACAATAACATTGCACGATACGTTTTACGCTAAAGCGCTCCGATCGAGTATCGCAATTTGCAAATAAAATATACCAGGTTTCCTTTGATAATCTTGTTAATTCGAGAGCTCTGATCGTGCTGCACAGAACTATTACAACGAAAGAGCCTGAATACTTGTTTAAAAGATTGCATTTCCTACGCTCTAATCGCGGCATTAATCTCGTCCAACCAAGACATACTTGACATTGTCAACATACTTGGTTGGCTCTCGTTGGCTAGGTCTTCCCCTGCTGGTATCCAATATAAAAAAGGCTTTCTTTTCGATGGAAAGTTCGCGATTTGCCGATTTGCCAGCTTTGATTTGACATTTGTCAAATGTGTCGACAGGGGGTGTTCCGAAGTTACTTTTACTCAGTGCGCTAAGATTTGAGAATATTTACTGAGGAGTGCTCTTCGAACTTTACATGTGTGACACACTTCCGTATTGATTAACAAGGCTTACGCATTCAAAGTGTGACAGCTGGACAGGGCCTATGACAGATGTCTGAGTTAAAGAAAAACTGTCAGAAAAAATGTCATAGTTGCGTAAAAGGAAGCTGTCAGAAATAAGACCGTCAGAAACAAGGATAGTAAGCTGTCAGATTGGTAACACAAGAAAGTTCATAATTAAATGAAGACATGTCAGAATTATATAAGAAATAAAACGCCAGATTTAAATTAAATACAAATATCAGAATTGGGCAATCCAATAACTGTCAGATTTGAATGAAAAGAAAAGGTGAGAATTAAATTCAAAAATAAAGGGCAGAATTTTAAAATGTCGGATTTGATTGTCAAAGAAATGTCAGATTTCACGGGAAATAAAAATTTCAGAAATAAAAATGGTATACCGTTCGTTTTGACATACAAGAACTGTCAGATGTCACATTAAGCACGTAGGTCAGCTGTCAAGACATAGTGGTAACGGTCAAAGTGCAAAGTGTCAACTGTCAAAGTAAAACGTCAACTGTCACTTTACGTGTTGACTGTAAAAGTCAGAATGTCAGGTGTCATTCGTGATCAGTGATCACTTCGAATTCATGCCGCTCGACATAGGCTCGGAATTTTTTAATGGCCATGACCGCCGCAAGACTTTCTTGTTCCGAAACAGGGTAGCTTCTTTGCGCTTGATTAAATTTATGCGACATATACGCAATTGGGACTTCATTACCCTCATCATCGCGCTGAGCCAAAACCGCTCCGACTCCATACTGAGATGCATCGCACTGGATGGAAAACGGACGAGAAAAATCAGGACTGTGAAGCACTGGTGCACTACAAAGGCTATTTTTGAGGTCCTCAAATGCGGCTATCGACTCAACAGGGCAAATAAACTTTTTCGCTTTTTGCAACATGTTGGTCAAAGGTGTTGAAATGGAAGCGTAATTGAGACCGAACCGTCGGTACCATCCACAAACACCAAGAAAACGACGAAGTTGTCGAAGAGTTTTAGGTAAGGGAAAATCTCGAATTGCCCTCACTTTTTCTGGATCGGTACTTATGATTCCATATCCAATCACGTGACCAAGGTAATGAATTTGCTTCAGCTAAAATTTGCTTTTTTCGATGTTGATGGTAAGACCAGCATGTCTAACGCACAGGGCCACCTCCTGAAGCAAGGAAAGGTAATCGTCGAACGTCTCGGTAATAAGCAATAAATCGTCTAAATAGACAAAAACCTAAGTTCTCAAGTCAGCAGGTATGACCTTGTCCATCAAGCGGGACATCGTTTGCGGCGCATTGCATAGGCCGAAAGGCATTGTAACGAACTGGTACAATGGTCGATTAGGCACTGTGAAGGCTGTCTTATCCCTTGACGCTGCATCTAACGGAATCTGCCAGAAGGCGTCCTTGAGATCTAAGCTCGAAATAAATTGAGCTTTTGGAAGCCGACTGAGGAGTCCGTCAATGAGCGGCAAAGGATTGGCATCCTTCACAGTAACTTCATTGACCTTGCGCGCATCGAGGCATAACCTCACTTTATTTAGTTTGACGATAAAAGCCACGGGAGATGACCAAGCCCTTTGAGACACCTCAATTACACTAAGTGCCAACATGCGATCGACTTCAGCGAAAAGAAGTTTTTTTACACCAGGACAAACAGAAAAATGATTTTGTTTGACTGGCTTTGCATTTCCTACGTCAATGACGTGACTAATCAAACGAGTGCGGCCTAAGCCTTCTTCAGAAAAAGATGGAAAATTTAAAATTGTTGCATTCAGTCTAGCTTGCTGGCGAGCAGTCAAAACATGTCTAGTCGAATCAACTTTGCAAACGCCACTGACTGAAGAGCAGTTGTAATTTTCCAGAAAGAGATCTCCAGCCAAACCAAAAGCTTTAACGAAATCAACTCCCAAATACAAGTCTTGAGACAAAGTTGGAACGATCAAAAACTTGAGTGGTTTGGCGACAGTAGTGTAGCTATAGGAGTTCTGGCCCAGATTTCCCGTTCGAGTCTTTGCTAAGAGGTAGTTTGTGTCTAAGCTTGGTCGGCCTCGGCCTAAAAGTATGCAATGAAAAATTGTTATAAAAATACATTAGCCTAAAAGGTTTGTATCTCGGGTTTCGGAGCTTTGTAAGAAATATGTGGTTTGTGTCTCGGAGGCTGAGCTTTATCAGTAATATGATCCGCACAATTGGAATGTAGTGTGAAAATTTTTATGAAAGTGGCTTGTGTCTCGGAGGCCGAGCTTTGTAAGTAATGTGAGTGGGCTTATGTCTCGCGCGCGAGCGTGCGTGCGTGCTTTTTTGTTTGTTTCAACGGAGGCTGAGCTTTGTAAGCAATGTGAGTGGGCTTGTGTCTTAGCTGTGGCCGTCTTATGTATTGTAATATAGAACACTATAATGTGAAGATAAAAACTGTAGTAGTCACTTTGAAGTAATGTGATTCATCACGCATTGCTTGCTGAGTTGAATTAATCTTGAACTTGAGAATAAAACCATGCTCTTGACCTTACTCAACTATGTCGATATGAATAAAAATAATAAAAATAAAAACAACAAAAGGGTAGACTTATACATGAATCTTTTAATATATAGATACATTCTTATTACATTATAAATAAAAAATAGTCAATTTTATGTTTAAATTATTCTTCTGATTTCGCTTGTTAGAGGTGAGTATTCGATTAAACGATCGTGGATTACTAAACAGTAGGCTGAAGTTTTATCTGGAATCGGTCTGTTTGCTTCGGTATCAAATTCAATTCGTATATCAATAGGTCCAACTTTAACGGTTTCATTTTTATAGGTAACATCAACAACAAGAAGCGGTGCAATAGCTTTATATCGAACAACATCTAGCAATGGTTGAGGTTCACGCATATATAACTTTGTTGAAATTTTGCATACATATCATATGGAGCAGCATACTGCCCTATTTCAAAGCGGCTATTTAAATCATCATATGCATCAGAGGGATATGCATCAGAGTTTAAATATACTTTTAAGTTATATATATTGCAATGATCGAATGTATTTCCCTCCTCTTTACTTCTCTCTCTTTGCAGACCGATTATAAGAAATCTAGGTCGTTCATTTTGTGGAGCCAGTTTTACATTCCATAAAACCTTTGTACTCTTTGGAAGCATAGGATTTACATGACAGTCCCAACTTCGAAAAGGTATTAAAAAAGGATTTTTGTTGTTTATTATCTTATAAATTTCCAATTTTGCAAAGTCCGATAGCTGTATGTGAGGCATTTTCCATATTATATCTAAGCTTCGAGTTTAATATTATTTTAGTATAATCTTCGGCAAAGCCCATGGACATTTTCAGAGGTATATAGCAACTGAAATGAGTTTTTTTCCAATGCAAAATTCTCTTCCAAGCACCAACCAGCGTTTTTTAATGTATTGCTTTCAGCTATATTCAATGATGCGAAATTTTTCATGGTGGATGAAATTCCAAGACTGCGCATACGATCAACTTCAAAACCATTAATTTCATATCGAATTTCATCAAACAGATATGAAACAAAGTTATTTTTAAATTTCACACCTGTTGCCACATCTTTTCCTCCTTCATGTTTTACTATAAAGCCGTGAATGCAAATCATACTTGTAAATCACTTGATAAGAGAAAGAGGTCCTGATTTTAAATTGGTATACGAATCTCATCATTATTGTTGAAAGATTTCAAATATGGAGAGTAACTATGGGATTCCCTTTTTATAATGCTATCATCATACATTGGTTTTTGAAGGACATTTAATATCTCGTTCATGATTGTAAAATAAGCCCTAAGGATTTTAAATATTCTATATTAGTTGCAGTCAACAGTTTGTTTTTTGTACGGCCTTGATCGAGTGTTGATGTTGGACTAACTGGAAATCCTTTTTGAATTACGTTTTTATTGTTCTTAGTGTAAATAATCATTATTATTTTTTTTTTATTCTGGCTTAAAGTGAAGTCTTACAGAAATTTTTTCTCCTCGAAAATTTATAAGCTCGCCGTCTTGATTTAAGACTCTTATCGTAATGTTGTTTATTTGTTGGCAGTTGACAGGTAAATAAATGACATTTTGAGGTTCCTCATTTATTTTATAGCCAGGTGCAACATTAAGAGGAAATTAATGAATAGTACGAACTGGTGTGCTGTTAATATATGATCCGATGGTTAAGTTGCATTCGATACGGACTGTGTTTATATTTGTAATATTTAAAGGTCAATCAGATTTAAATTTTTTTCTATTAACTGACTGGTCTATATGCATATATTTTGCTTTTCCTATATCTTGCAACGGCTCTATATTAACCACTTTGATAAAGTCCTCATATGGTAACTCATTTATTAGCAATTTTCTTTAACTGAATCGTAGCAGCTGTCCTATACTGTTCGGTTTTGAAAATCTATGTCTATAGAGGATTCAATTTCAGTTCGAAGAGTGTTGTTGTTCGATTCAATTGCTAGCAAAATTGATTTATCAATGTCTCTTACGGCCGTTTCCAAGAAAAAGCTAATATCCTCAAATTCATATGAACCAACAGGTATTGGAATAGTGTGAGGGCCGATATGAAATAAATTTTTGTCGGCGTCTACATTGGGTATAGAATGAAATGTTACAAAGTCTACAAGTCCGCAAACATATTTTGTAGCAAATTCAATTGGTGGAAAATATTTTCCAGTAAGAGTTGACGTGGTTCCGCTTAGATTGTTATAGACATGACGAGTATGCGTTATGAACTGACGATCGATATTTATTAAATATGGTTTAAGTATTAAATAACAACGCAAATTGTTTTATAACTTTAGTTCTTTATTAATAAACTTTCTCAAGAGTATTACATTTTTTTCAGCGCATATACAATTTTTCTTATGATAATTACAAACATTTATAGATTGCTCATTTCGATACAAAGTTTTTAAATTTGAACAATTTAAATCATCTAAATTATAAAAAAGAATGCTTTTATCTTTAAACAAATTTTTAACCCACTTAATTTTTTCCAAGCCCTTAACATAACAAATATAGTTTTGATTGTTAATGAATGTAATATAATATTTTATAATATCTGTTAAAGTAGAATCGCCATCTTCCTATTTTAATCCCATTTTAATCCGTATGCTAATCATCACTTTTTCCTGTGATGATAGCATAGAATATTGAAAAGGAAGTTTAATGAGGAATGTTTCAAGTTGCGAGTCATCGTCCAGCGAAATACATAGTTCTTTTGCAATAAATTCGTTGTTGCTGATGCGAAAACCTTGCACATCTATTACTAGTATCAGACATTGTTTAATGTTATCTAGATTACGACGCAGACTGAAGAAAATTAGTTAAAATTTTGACTTTTATATTATAATAAAAGTTTATTATATTCAATGCGTCATCCCATTTTCTATCGAAAAAGGAGCACCCACAAGTATCAGGACCACAAGTTGCATCATCTCTTGACCACGCACAATTGGTACAATGACTACCAAATTTCGATTCCTTGACTTCATATAATGCATACTCATTCAACCGATTTTGTAATTTATTTAAAATAATCTTGTGATCATACCATAAAAGTATTTCTTCACTTTAGAAATCATTAAAAAATTTTAGCACGAAATTCGTTATTCATTTTTACTTATTGTGACTTCTTAACACGACGATAACAAATTTATCACTGATTGGTAAAAATTTAAGATATTTCCATTTCCAAATGTTTTCGTGTTTATAATCTTGAATGTTGATTAATGTCATATCTGAGCGGAAAGTAATATCATCCTCAGTAACCATCTCAATTTCACCATTACTTAAAAATCTCTCTGATTCAATTTGACGATATTCAAAGCAAGAAATATTCAATCGACGTTTCAAGTAATTGCTATCATATGTACAGCGGATTCTCAATTTAATATTATCTTTGTGTTGCAGTTGAAAATGTCTGTAAAATGATTGTGAACTTTCAATAATTCCTGCAATGTTTTGTTCCTTTTTAACTAAGTCTTGCCTAAATGCTTCTATTGCCTCATCCACTGTAAACGATTGATCAATAGGCGTCTGGGATTCTTCAGCTGACGGCCTTTCTACTTCCGTTGATGACTCAGCGTTTTCATTTACATTTTTTTTCTAAACTTTAAAATTCAGATGTATGCTTACAGTAACATTATTAGGTAATTTAACAGCAAACTCTGTATTTTTAAAATCATTTTCGCTCAAATCAATAGGTACTGCAGCGGAAAATACTTGTACAATACAAAATATGTAAGTAATACGATGAAATTATTTTTCATATTAAATCTTCTTGTTCTTCTTCTTCTTAATAGATATATGATCTTATGTTGATGATATATTTTTAAATGACATGATAAGAGTTGATACTTGTATTTATAGTCTAATTTTAATAATCTTCTTCTTATTCTCCTTCAAATGAACTATCAACTCCGCTGTCACCCCCACCACCCCCACCTACTTTAACAACTTCACTATCATCATCGAAATTTTTTCTCTTTTTTGAGATAGGTTGTTTTTGTTATTATTATTACTATTATTATTTGATAATGTTGGTGTTGAACGGAATCCCGGGACTCCCACCTTACTAATATATATTTTTCTTTCAGCACCTCCAAGAGACCCATCTATTTCTCGGAAAACACATGATGGTTTGTATGAGTATACATTTATATCTTTATAGACACCTTCATAGGCTGTTCCAACTGACGATATCGTACCACCACTGACTTCAATTTTTATATGTTGATTATGGCTAAACCTTCGAATATTGGAAGGTTTGGTGGCATTTGTTGTCCACTATTGAGAGAAAATATTTGTGTTCTAACCCCTCCTTCTGCGGTTAGAAACACCTGCAACATAATATCCAAAAAGATGGCATTTATTATTTGTAAAGTTTTCCTCTGCGCATGGCAAGTGCAGTATTTATCACGACTTTTCAAAAGTTGCGCCCAATACATATTTAATGAAGAATGTATTACAACTAAATCTCTCTTATCATACTTTTTATATTTATATCTTACACACGTCTCTATCTTGCACACGTCTCTATATAATATAGATATATATATTATATTTGCATCCATTTCATCATATCTTGTAATATTTCAAATAACCGCAACTGATAAGAAATAATCAATTATCAGAAATCGATATGAATAAAAACTAAATCAATAATAATTTAATATTTAAGGTTAGTATAGAAGTTGCTTCTGCGGTGATAAGCCAAAAGATAGAAAAATGAAAGCAAGTTTAAAAAATCTATTTAAAAATCCTAATATTAAATACTTGTCTATGAATGATATGGAAGAATATGTTCCATATGAAGTTCATATGATTGAGCAAGCAGATACAAAATATGGCGAAAGCATTTGATGCATTGTGAATAAAGGATATCAAATTTACTTGCCGAAGAGATTTCTCTTAATTACTCAGAATCAAATAGACTACTTAAATGGAACTCCACACATTTTAATAAAAGGAAGACATCTACAAGGTGCATTTACCCTAACCATTAAAAAGAAGAAGAAGGAGAATGAGAACATATTCTATAACAGCTTATATGAAAGCTCCGATGATGATAATGAAAAAGAACACATATTTTAAATCAAAAATGTATTTATATATTTATTTATTTATATATATTTATATTTTATATTATTTATTTATTTATTTATATATAGGGAGAGAAATGAAACGAAATAAATGTAAACTTTTTAACAACATTAAACACTTGCTGTGAACTCCATCATTGTTAATAATCTGTAAGGGGATTCAAAGACTCAATAAATAAAAAAAAACACAACTACATATGTTTATGGTTTTTTATTTAATTTTTTTTTTTTATAAATTTGTATATATTCGACATGCACTTGACCGCAACACAATATTTTAGTACCTTAAAGCAAGCAATTTGTGCTTGCTCACAAATTTTATCATTTTAATACATCATATATTAAAAGTCTTTTAGCAGCATTCATTAGCTGTTGACCGCAAATTTTATCATTTTTGTTCAACTTATTTTAAAGACTTTAGCAACAAACTTGTTTATGGGTACAAATTTGATCACTTCTCTTGCGCTTGACTGCAAATTATTTTAAAGCCGATGTTGAAAATAAAAATTAGATTATTTAAAATATGTTTTAAAAGTTCTTATTTTTTATTTTTAAACATGCGTTTTATGCGTCTTTATTTATCCAAGAATTATGCTGATTTGGAAATCCTAACCATTTAACGTAATCTTGATGCCCCTTACTATTTATAACTTTTTCAATCAGATATGTGTGTGGAAAATGTGTCTTCATTACTTCATGCTCGTAGAATCCTCCAATAATAGGGTTTCCTTGATAGTCGTCCAATAAATAAGTTACAGGATTTGTGTTCTGTATAGTACGAATTTTTAAAATTTCAGTTGTCCAATTTGGAGTATATCCTTTTGCAAAAATATGTTTATATTTGCTTATGCGAACGTGGTCTCCAACTTTAAGTTTACCATATATGAATATTTTTGGAGGGTTATAAGCATGCTTTAGTATAGATCGTTCATTTCTAGAATTAACAGACTTTGGCATCATTCCAATGGTTCTATGCTTTTTACTATTGTATTGATTTATTAAATCCTTACATATATTTATCCATTGATAATTTCCTTGCAAGCTAAACTGTTTCCACATCATTCCTTGTATAGTTCTATTGCAACGTTGTACAATAGATGCTTTCGTAATGCTATATGTAGAATAGTGATTAATATTATGTTTTTTCATCAGGTTTTGAAATATTTTATTATAAAACTCTTTGCCATTATCTGTTTGCAAGTTTTTTGGTATTCTCTTTTGGGAAAAAATTGATTTCATTGCATTGGTAATATCTTCGCTACCTTTAGATTTTACGGGAACAGCCCAAGCAAACTTTGAAAATGTATCAATTACCGTTAAAATGAACCGGTAACCTTTGTTGTATTTTGAATAAGCACCCATTTCAACAAGATCTGCTTGCCAAAGATCGTCTATTCCCTTGGTTACCACTCGTCGTCGTATGAAATATCTGCGTGCTTGCTTATGAAGCTCCTGCACTACTGCTTGTTTGTCCATTTCTAGCGTTTTCAGCGGTTGCTACTCGTTTAAGAGCTTCCATCCTCCATCTCTAGCTGCTACCTTAGCCCACACTCGTTTTAGAGCTTCTGTTGGCGAATTCCTTTCAACACGATTTATTTTCTCATTCATAAATTCATAATGATCTGTTATTATTCTAAAAAGGCCTTGTTCGACTTCATCAATTTTATATTTTAAGGTCGATTTTATCACCTCTAACGATTTATTTAAGAGTGCTTCCAAGTCTACAAGTTTTTCTGTTAGCGATGTTTTGTTGTTGTATTGATTCTTTGAGACGATCTTCCGTCTCCTTAATTCCCTCCACATATAATGTATTTAACTGTTTATTTATTTCTCCAATACAAATTTTTAAATAAATTTTATTCACAGCATCGGTTTCTAATACAGGATTGGCAATATTTTTTATTCTACGCGAGTTGAAGTTGAAATGACGATCACTATCTAAATGAATCTTGGTATGTGGATTTTGATATCTTTCAGAGCTCCCCATATAATGTCCAAACTTATCGGGAGGCATTTTATGAATATAGATTATGGTACATTTTAGAGTCTATTTATACAATAATTTTTGCTTCTCTCAATTCTTCAATAATTGAAACTATTTCAGTTTTATGATTAGACTGGCCAGCTGTTGATGATGCGATCAAAAGACGTAATCTATCAACCAGTTCGTTGGGATCATCCCAATATACATAATTTAACTTTTTTGTATTCAAATTCATAAACCTTTGCCTTTATGAAATTTATCTTTAAATAGTTTTCTAATAATTGTTGAATATTTTTTTGAGCGATTTCCCTTAATTTGATCATTGGTATTATTATTTCGTTTATGAGCATTAGACATCTCTAATACTTGTTTATATGTATTTAAATCTGCATCATTAAAATGGTTAGGATTCTTGTAAACTAATAGTTCATATAAACCTGGTGTGAAGGCTTACATTTTGAATTACCTATGGTTATATACATAGGTTGAATCAAAAGTAATTGGTTCTGTTGGCGGTTTTTGCTTATTAGCGGATTTGAACTTATTTTCGATTTTTGCGGGCGGGTTGTCTATAAATTGCGATTTAAGAAAAAAACACGTAACAACAGGACGCAGAAGTTCTCCTTCATGAGTTTTCAACCTTACGACTCGGACCTTTCCATCCGGTCCAGGGTGACACTGAATGATGCGTCCAAGCTTCCATTTAGTCGGTGGAATGCGCTCATCATGAATTACTACGATGTCGTCAGCTTGGAGATTATGAGATGGTCGGAACCATTTCATTCGCTGTTGAGACTGACTAAATACTCGTTTCGTCAACGCTTCCAAAAGTGTTGCCTCATAGCGACGATCATATTCCTACGTTGACCAAGTGTGCCATAAAAGTCTTGAACGTCAACTTCTGGCAGCGACTTTAGAGGCTCTCCTGTGATGAAATGTCCAGGAGTTAAGGTTTCAGAATCAAAGGCGTTCGTTGTATTCGAGCAAATAGGCCGAGAATTGACGCAGGCCTTAACTTCGGTGAGCAGAGTATTGAACTCTTCATACGTTAGCAGTGTATCAGCAAGTTCGCGCTTTAAATAGTACTTAACTCTCTTTATACCAGTTTCCCAATATCCGCCCATGTGGGGTGCACCCGGCGGGTTAAAATGCCACGTAATCTGCGAGTCCTCGAAATAACGACGAATATGTTGGTCGCTCATCAATTGATCGAATGTATTGCGGAGCTCCCTTTCGGCCCCTACAAAATTAGTGCCGTTGTCGGAGTAAACGTGTTGGCAGTATCCCCTACGGTTGATAAAACGTTAAAAAGCATTTTAGAAGGCGGCTGTCGACAAATCTCCAACAAGCTCCAAGTGCATAGCGCTTGTGCTCATGCACACCAAGGAGCAAATATAACCCTTTGTTGATTTGGCTCCTATGCCAGGTGAAAACTTAAGCAGAAAAGGACCGGCTAAGTCGACTGCGCTATGCAGAAAGCAACGTGTACTCGTAACGCGGCTTAGAGGAAGGTCCGCCATCATCTGCTGCAAGGGTTGGCGATTTACTCGTTTGCATTTAACACAATTGCGATAGAATTTCCGAACAATATTGCGAGAACCTGGGACTCAAAAGCGACGTTGCAATACAGATTGCATTATGTGTGGCCCAGCGTGTAGCGTGAATGCATGGATTTCAGATAATATGACCTTTACGAGCGGGGAATCCTTAGGCAGTATTATGGGATGCTTCGCTGCGACAGCAATGTTAGCATTTCGTATACGGCCTGCCACACGAAGAATTCCATTAGCATCTAGAAACGGCTGTAGTTGCAGCAAACTGCTTCTTAGCGATATAGGTTTGTTTAATCTGCAAAGAGAAATTTCATTCGAAAAGGCGGTGCTTTGAACATGCTTTACCAGAGCCATCTCGGCTTCGCAAATTTCAGAGATTGGCCCGATGAGTGGCCCGATTTTTCGATCTTGAGAAGCAAATTGTCTCAAATTGTAGTGGAATCGTCGAATGTATGCAGTTATTCTCTTTAGCTTAGAATAAGAAGAATACTTGGCGAGAATTCCCAGCATTTTTCAGTACATGCAGTGTGTGCCGTCATGACTTTCCTTTTTAGCTCCAGGTCAGTTGTATGCTGCAATGAAATGCTGGTTTGCCAATCGCCTTCACCAGTCAGCAACCATCGCGGACCATGCCACTATAACTGATGGTCAAGAAGTTGGGAGGATGAAACGCCTCTAGACGCACAACCAGCAGGGTTGTGCTATGAGCGAATATGTCTCCAACATGCAGGCGGCAGAACTTCCTGGACATCAGCGACGCGGTTTGCAACATAAGTAGACCAACGGCTTGGATGGCCTTGCAACCAAGATAATGTGACTGTAGAGTCCGTCCATGCGTACAACGAACTTGGACTGAATTTGAAGCTATCCAAAATTTGTCTTACAATTTTGGCACCTAGGTGAGCGGCGCATAGTTCCAAGCGGGGTAACGTAGTAGATTTAAGCGGTGCGACCTTTGCTCGTGCGGCGACTAACACTACTTCAACACTTCCATCTTCGTGAATAGATCGTGAGTATACGACAGCAGCATAGGCACGCTCGGATGCGTCCGTGAAGACATGAAATTCTACGTTAGCTGCGGTTTGATTGGTCCCGATCCAACGTCTAAGTTTGAGTGATGAGAGCTTTGGCAGCTCCAAGCGGTGATATTTCTTTGGAGTTGTGCGGTATCTTGCTTACGACCTCCTTACAGTTCGTAGCCCATTTACGGAGTGGAAAGCAACCTTGTGATAAAATTTGTGAAATATCTCTTTGAAGAACTTTTAGATTTTCGATGGACCAGGAACCGGTGAGCATGTCATCCATATAAAAATCGCGGATGATGACTTCTGTGGCTTCCTTCTGATTTGCAGTCGCATCAATGGGTGTTTGTTGAAGCGACTTAACAGCCAGATGAGAGGCAGCTGCCACACCATAAGTAACGCGCAGCATTCTAAAATCCTGTATTGGCTCCGACGGGTTCTTGCGACAGACAATGCGTTGATAATCGACATCGCTTTTGTCGACGTGTACCTGGCGATACATTTTCTCTATATCGGCAGTCATTGCGTAGCGGTGGGCTCTAAAACGTACCAGTATGCTGAAAAGATCTGGCTGCAGCTGAGGGCCTACCATTAAGGCATCGTTTAGTGAATAACCTGATGACGTTTTCATCGATGCGTTGAATACTACCCTTAATTTAGTGGTAGTACTCGTGTCCTTTAAAACTGCGTGATGCGGCATATAGTAGCAATCTCTCGGAATATCTTGGGTCGGCTCCATATGACCCATGGTTAGAAGCTCTTGCATCAACTCAGAATAACGTATGCGCAAATTTTGATTAACAGCGAATTTCTTTTCTAAACGATATAAACAACGTATAGCATTACTTCTCGACTCACCTATTGGCACGGAACCAATGAGTGGAAGTCGAACTACAAAGCGGCCGTCGACGGATCTTGAGTGCGTCTCATTGAAATGTTGTTCACAAAATGTCTCCTCAGTTGTGAGATGTTTCTTTTCGGTAGCTTCTCTTGCTCCCAAAATTTACTAACAGCACGCATCAGTTGAGCATCACAGTGCATTGCTGAAACGGTGGTGGCAACACTTTGCATAGATGGGGCATTACCGAAAAGTACCCATCCAAAAATGGTTTGCTGCGCCATAGGTGTACCAGGTGAGGAGGAAGAAATTTATCCATTTCGTCCATTCCAATAAGCAAATCGATCTGTGCAGGTTTTGTATAACATGGAGAGATCTTGCAGGTGTGTCCAGGCCATATCGCGTACTTTAACAGTTGGTAAGTTCTTTGTAATCTTTGATAATATTAAGGCCTTAATTTCAAAGTTGCAATTTAATGCTAGTGATGACAAACACAGCGAAGCTTCGCCTTTTGCGACACCTCCTTGCATCGATGCAATGCCTGTAACGCGTACTAATGATGGTTTTCGTTTTAAGCGAAGCCGTTGCATGCACGATTCTGTAATAAACGAAGCATGTGAGCCGTTGTCGAACAAAACTCGAGCGGGTTGCCACCGCCCGGCATTATCTCGAACGTAAATAACAGCAGTTGCCAGCAGTATGGCCTTATCAGTATCTGCATGATGCGAAGTAGTTTCAGCGGTGGTGACTGCAGTATTAATTGAATTCTTATGTGCGGGAAAGCTAAAAAAGGTACCAGAAGCGGTTGATGATCTTGCGGTAGCGGTATAAGGTGGCAACACACCAGCTAAAATTATGTAGCGGCAGATATGGATTTTCTTCTTTTTCTTTTGTTCCATACAAAGCTTATTAAATGGCATTAGGTCATGACTAACATTTCGTCATGAACAAATGTAAGCAATGTGCTCACTGGCTAGCTAACCCAATTAGCTGCACAAGCGCAATCACAGCATGGAATTTTAAAGTCGATCAATGAGCCAATAAGGAAGCGAAAGAAAACAAAATATGAAACAAACGCGACAAGAAACGTGAACTTCAATTCATGAAACGATGTTGAAAATGAAATAGTGGGAGGAGTACAAGAGACGATGTAATAATTGTAACATTTCATTTCATTTATTTATTTTTCATTTAAATACCAGCACTTTTTGGAAATAAAATTTAAATGAGTTTTAACTTCAAAACATCAAACATTTGAGTTACCATTTTCTTTACCCTCTTAAGTACGGTATTTTGGCCATTGAAAGGTTTATCCATTTAGTTCAGCAAAATATTTAGAGAATTTCTTCATATCTGCAACATACCAATAATAGCATCTTCACATGACGATCCTGCCAGGAGGAGGTATTACTCTTACGTGCTCCTTGGCATCGTACCTGGCCCGATTTGCGCCGACAAGCTCTTGGGCTTAGGGCGCTGTTCTCAACCCATCAGGCCAGCTCGAGGGCGTAAACAATAACTTCCGGTTTGCACTGGAAGCTTAGTCAAAACTCAAAGTGACAAAACTAGAAACTAAAAAATATTCTGAATAAAAAAAATTAGATAAATTCGAAAACAAAAGAATACAAAAGAACTTCAAAATTAAAACGAAAAAAAATTAAATAAGTAAATTACCAGAATTCAAAATTAAAAAATTAAAAGTAAAAAAAATCGGTACCAAAATATTCAATAAAAAAAACATCATCAGAATCACCATGTGAAGATGCACACTCAGAAAAAAATCCTATAATAACAATATGTTTTCGAATATAACCAATATATCTTACTTACTTAGATGGCCGTAACAACCCGTGTCCGGGTTTCGGCAGACCTCATCAGCTCTCGCCAGGCGCCTCTGCTTTGCGCGCGCCTTCTCCAATCGGATACACTAAGTGCGGTTAGGGCTTCCTCAGCCGGGTCCATCTATCGGAGGCATGGTCTCCCTCGTCGTCGTTGACCAGCGACCCTCGCCTCGAGCACCTTTTCCGCTGGAGGTTCGTCGTCCATACGATGGATATAACCCAGCCAGCGTAGTTGCTGCATAGTTATACGCCGACCTACGTCAATGTCTTCGTAGAGCTCATACAGTTCGTGGTTCATTCGGATGCGATAGTCATCGCCAACTCGAACAGGTCCGAAGATTTTGCGAAACTACCCATGCCTCAGCGCCATAAAGCAGCACAAGTAGAACTAGCGTCTTGTAGAGTGTTAGTTTTGTCGATCGAGAGAGGGCTCTGGAACTTAGTTGCTTACTGAGCCCGTAGTAGCACCTATTAGCAATTATTTTTCTTCGCTTTATCTCCAGGCTGATTTCGTTGTTGGTATTAATGGCGGTGCCAAGGTATACGAACTCCTTGACTACTTCAAAATTATAGCTGCTGGATGAAACGTGGGAGTATAAACGCCGCGCTACCTTGTTTGTAGACAGCATATACTTTATTTTACGTATGTTTTGCGTATGTTCTTCGCAATTGCATAATTGCATGCGGATCATGGCTGCAACAAGATAGTGGTCTGAGTCAATGTTGACCCCCCGAAATGTACGCACATCTAGAACACTAGAGGCATGCCTTCCGTCGATTACAACATGATCAATTTGGTCTCGCGTTTTTTGATCCGGGGACAGCCAGGTGGCCTTGTGGATGTCGAGGTGTATATATCTGGTGCTACTAACTACCATGTTTCGCACCGTGGTGAAGTTGATCAGTCTTCCTGGCTGATCTTCGTGGAATCAGTCTTCAAGGCCGTTGTTCGTGGAGGTCTCATGAAGACTGAACTGACTGACAGTGGAGCCAAAGATGCCTTCCCTTCCGACTTTCGCATTATAATCGCTGAGGACTATTTTCACGTCATGGACAGGAAGGTGGTGGTAAACGTCCCCAAGACTAGCGTAGAAAGCGTCCTTGACGGCTTCGTCCTTTTCCTCCGTCGGGGCGTGCGCACAAATAAGGCTGGTCAAAAAAATGTTACCTTGATGCGGATCGTGGCCAATCTTTCGTTCACAGGTGAGAACCGGGAAACAAGGTGGCGTAGTTTCCGGCTAACGACGAATCTACATCCGTATTCTTGCTTCTCCGCAGCTGTATTAGATATCGCAGTATGCTTGTTTAGAGCATCCTTGCCCTTTCCATCGCATTTCCTGAATGGCGGTGATGTAGGTTTTATTGTTTTGAGGGCTTCCGCCAGTAGGATAATGACACCTTCCCTAAAAAGGGTCCGAACATTCCAGGTGCATATCCGTAAATTATTGTTCGTTTTTCTTTGGGTCCTCAACGTAATTGGGGTTCTTATCCGAGGCTGGTTTAGTTTTCATTGCAGTAGTAATGTGGCGGGACCCGAACCCTGCGCACATTCCATGTTTAAAGTCCATGGAGCGACCCGCCACTCAATTAGCCGTCAAACTGACAGATGCCAGTTTGTCGTTGCCCAGGGAACCCTACGTGGAGGTTTCGTCGACTTGAAAAGATTTCGACATGGACAATAAGAAATAGTTCTCTAGCATTCTTCCCATTACTTATATAGTTAGAAAATTTTTTATTTTATGGTGAGTTTAAAAACTTTTTTTATAGTTTTTACCATTAAAAACTGACTTTAAACTGCTATAAAACAATAGTTTTTACTATAAATTTATTATGAATATTTGTACAAAAATCAATATTATAATAATATTATAATAATATTGTTTTTACCAGATGAAAGTATTAAGCCTACAATAAAAATACAATAAAAAAGATAATACTTTTGTTTTTATATTGAGTTCCTATCAAAACAATATCCCTTATAGTAAAACGTATTCACCTGCAAATTTAAAAATCCTTTAAAAAAACAATTTACATTTTTTGTTATATTTATTTATTTATTTGTTTTATAATATTTTTTAATTCATACAATTCTGTTTTTACATTACATAAATTACATAAAATTACATACCATCTAGATCTGAGCCTCCGCACTAAAATAACGTATGACTCCGCACTGATATTATGTGGGGCTCCGCGCATAATTCCTAATTAATGGTTCCTTTCTGCTTGCTGTAAGTTTGTCTGCTTGTTGTCGGCTTACTGCTTTTAATTTCGATGCTGTAATATTATTCTTCTCTATATTCTTTTATATATAAAAATGGATGTATGCATGTGG
Source organism: Coremacera marginata (assembly GCA_914767935.1). Lineage (NCBI taxonomy): Eukaryota > Metazoa > Arthropoda > Insecta > Diptera > Sciomyzidae > Coremacera > Coremacera marginata. Next base: position 100,180,923 of record OU612044.1, read on the forward strand.
TATGTAGATATGTGGGTATGTATGAATATAACGTATAGACTCCAATACCGCCGAAGCAATCTTTATGAAATTTTTGAGATACTGATGCAACATTCTGAGAGTGTTGCTGTGAAGTTTGGTGTTGTTTGGAAAAGGCGGCGTGGTACCTCCCATACAACCCAAATTGGCTCTATCGCCCACAAACCAAAAAATATGCTATATATCAGACGGTTTTAATCGTATAAAACTAAAGTTTGGTAATTTTGTTCGGATTGTTACTGTCAGTGACTGTGCAAAAAATGGGCGTAGTCTCACTATATCTACGCCCACTTTTCATAAATCAGTTCCTGAGATGTTCAAGTTTTGATAGTGAATCTTGGTATGCAGGTGCTATGGATCCAAGTGGCAGTCACTATGTAGATATAAATGTTGTCACGCCCACTTTTACCGGCCACAAATCAGTAAAAATTCTTTATATCAGACGGTTTTTTCCGTAGAAGACTAAGATTTGGTAATTTAGTTCATATGATTACTGTCGGCCAATGTACAAAAAATGGTCATGGCCGCACCATATCTACGCCCACTTTATCGAAATCATGCTTATTCCTGATTTGTACACGTTTTGATAGTGAATCTTAGTATGCAGATGTTATGGATCCAAGTGGCAGTCACTATGTATATATAAATGTTGTTACGCCCACTTTACCGCCCACAAATCAGTAAAAATGCTTTATATCAGACGGCTTTTGCCGTAGAAAACTAAAATTTGCTAATTTAGTCTATATGATTACTGTAGGTCAATGTACAAAAAATGGGCATAGCCGCACTATATCTACGCCCACTTTATCGAAATCATTCTTATTCCTGAGGTATACACGTTTTGATAGCGAATCTTAGTATGCAGGTGCTATGGATTCAAGTGGCAGTCACTATGTATACATAAATGTTGTCACGTCCACTTTTACCACCCACAAATCAGTAAAAATGCTTTATATCAGACAGCTTTCACCATAGAAGGCTAAGATTTAGTAATTTAGTCACTGTCGGCAACTGTTAAAAAATGGGCGTGGTCGCACCATATCTACGCCCACCTTTTCGAAATCAAGCGTATTCGTGAGTTGTACACGTTTTGATAGTAGCAGGTGCTCTAGTGGCAGTCAATATATAAAATTTGTCACGCCCACTTCCACCATCCGCAAATAAAAAAAAAAACAAAACGAAATGGCAAATTTCAGCCCTTGAAAGGACTTTGACCGAGCTCCGTATGACGAATTGTGTTGTGAAATGTTTAAACACAAATGATCGAGAACTTAACCTATGTACAAGTTTTATGCCGACTCCGAACGGCTTATTTTCCCAAGAAGCTTTTCATAGCTTTGGTTTTTACTCTCTGAGGTTTGCCATTGTCTGCATAGAGATGACGGCCGAACAGAAAAATTAATTCAATTGAAAAACCTAGTGTCAGATCGAATTCGAACCTGGGTTCTATGACATACAAGCCACGCACCTCAAACAGTATGCCTCGGAATGGTTTGGAATATGCTCTAAGAATCAAGTTTTTCGTATTTACTGGCGTGGTAGTTAAAAATAACAAACGGTCATATAGTAATGAATAATAGTAATAAGTAATAATAATAGTAATGAAAAAATTCTTCCAATCTGCACCAATAAATTTGAAATTTTTGCAGGCGGTTTAGAGGTAATGCGGACTTCCATTAATTTTTTTAACTTTTTTTATATTATTTTCAGTAAAATTCAAATTAAATTTTTTTTTGTCTTGCCATGTTACTTTTAGTCAAATAAATTATCTATTGATGATAAAATATTGTGTAAAGTGGAGAATTAAATTGAATGAAATTAAAAAAATTCATACTTTTATTTAACTAAAAGTACTATGGGAAAAAATTCATTTGAATTTTAGTCAAAATAATATGAAAAAGTTAAAAAATCCATAAAAATCCGCATTATCTTTGGGCCAACGGAAAAAATTTAAGATTTTTTGATGCAAAAGAACTTTTTCAGTACTATACCAGGCAATATTTTAAGTCGAAATATTTTGGGGATCATCAACATAAGCCATGGATCATTTGATGAAGAACCCGACTGAACAACTTTTTTTTCTAAGGGGTGTAAGGCGGCTTAATGTATATACGTATGTCTGTATATCACATAAAGACTCCGAAACCGCTAAACCAATTTATATACACCTAAAATTTTCGATATGGAACAGTTATGGAATTATAGGTCGCACAGCCTCGGAATCCAGTATTCGACCTCAATTTACAAATGCCGTTCCACTGGTAACATTTTATGGTCGTTGGACGAGGGGCGTGGTACTTTTCAGCACCAAAAATTTTCAGTATAGCTTTCGAAATAAGTCACACATCATTGAAACTCGATACGAACTTATTATAAAAGCATGTCTTCACTAAAGCTACGTCCTCTTTTAGGGGATAAGCTAGTAACGAATAATAACAATAAAATGGTTCTTTTCACAAATTCTATTACCTACCACTTACTTACATGATCATGTTCAACAGTTAAAATGGCGTGTGTGCGCGAACATCATAATTGTCACGTTTTTCTTTTATGTATGTAGTGTTGCTATTGGTATAAGGGTTACCCCATAGCACAATAAAATGTAGTAAAAAATTTGAGTGTTCTCTCTTTGGCCTTACAACCAAACCTGTTATTTTCATACAAAATAGTTAACATTTTTGAGGTTTCTATCTGTGTGCTTTATATTAAATTGACATATTTAGTAGGAGATTGTGCAACTTATGACTGCCTTCTTGTTGTGCCATGAGCACCTATAAATCAAATGTATATATTCATGCGTTCTACGTATGACATTATAGTAGTGTTGAAACAGCATGAATATGTGATACAACTTTGTTTAAAATTGCAGTTGGCACTTTATTTTACTTTATTATAAAAAGTGTTTATTATTCCATTGAAAATGTTCCGTTTAGCTCAATCACGTACTCTACTATACTTGTTTTTTATTACTTAACCCTAGGATACTAACCTTCCGTTCACTATACGTTATATTGCTCGTAAGGAGTGAGTAAATTTTACATAGGTTAGTACTCTAGGGTTAAGCTTCTGATAGTTCTTGGTAACAAATATGCATCCGTGTAAGCTAACCACAATGCGTTTAATTGTCGTATAATTTGACAAGCAATTTTATAAAAAAAATTTTTACTTTATTGAGACTCAATGCAATGACCAGAAGCCATCAAAATGGAGCATTACTTATCCAAATAGACAGCACCTAAAGAGAAAGCAGACGCCAGCCCAGCGCATTTAAGCCAGATAGACAACTCAGATATTTTTAATAGGTTTCTCATATAAATTTTATATGAACTTACCTATTAATAATCAATAGTTTTGTTCTGTTTAAGATAATTATTTAATACTATTGTAAATATAGTAAAATTCTAATTAAAAACATAGTTATTTTTATAGGGTTACTTTATTGAAAAAAAAATAGTACGAAATCATACAAAAACTATAAAAAAATGGGGAATCCAATTGTTTCGCGTACTATAAAATCAATAGGCTGCCTATTGGTTTTTTGTTTTCTGAGTGTATTACTGTTATGTTGCAGATGCTAAGAAGTTTTCTAAATATTTTGCTGAACTAAAAAGCCAAACCTTTCAATGGCCATAATGCCGTACATGAGAAGGTAAAGCAAATGAGAATTCAAATGTTTAATGTTTTGAAATTAAAACTCATCTTAATTTTATTTCCAAAAAGTGCTGTTGCTTAAATGAAAAATACCAGTATTAATTATGTTACAATTATTACATCGTCTCTTGAACTCCTCCCCACTATTTCATTTTCAACATAGTTTCATTAATTTAAGTTCTTTAATGCAATCTTAACTACTTAAAGCCTTTTGTGACATTTCTGTAACAAACTAAAAAATATCCTGCAAAGTCCATACGGACCGTATTATTCCCTTTAACTCATTCTGGAATCACTGCTACATACCGCACTAACGAAATAATACACCCTCGTACCCAGAGATGGCGCTGCTAGTATGTTATGGAACATTTATTTTGAAAGTTCGAATACTACGACAATTCGGTGCATGCAAAAAATTGGAAATTCGTGAAAAAATTGTTAGTTGTCCTTAATTGCCACGGTTTTCTGTTGCACTTCTGGGTAAGAACCTAAAATACATATTAGATTTCCACTCACAACATGTTCAATGTGTGCTCAATGCCATAGATCTGTCACACCCCCTTTGTTCTGTAATAAATAGATATATAACAAAAATATCGATTTTCTAAAAAATACGTGTTTTATTTAACTTAAAACAAGTTTATAAATGTTATTTATTTTAAAATTTATTATCATGGGTTTCAATTGGTCAATACACTTATTTAGTAATATTACATCTCAGTATAGAAAAAGTTCTAAAGAGCAAGAGTAAAGAGAAAAAGTAAAAACTTGTAGTTTTACTTTACTTTTGTATTTATTAGATACGTAAGTTTACTAAACATGTGTAAAATTTAATTTTGTACTGCTGTCAGCACAACTACAAAAAATATTTTTAATTTGAATAGAATCAAGTATTTGATAATTTATAAATGATTATCCTTTTACACAACTTCTGTTTGTATTTCTGTTATTTTATGTATTATTTGATTGGTTTTGTAATATTGTTGATGTATATTTATTGGTTGCACTTACAAATGGAGATTATAACCCCTCATTTCAGTTCTTATGTATAATGGAAAATCCATTCTTAAATTTGTATAATAAATAAATAAATTATATATTTTTTTAGATATATTTCTTTTTTTATTTATTTCAAATTAGTATTTATAAAGTTTATAATTTTTATTTCTTATGAAATTATTATTACTTCAAATAAATAAAAAAATTCTATGATTGAAAATTTGAAACTGTTAAATAACTATATTATTATTTATGATTAGTATTATCATCCATATACGCCAGGGCGTCCCAAAAAAGTTGAAATTGTTTGTTTTGTATGTTGTAACTCCCTTAATTTTTCCGTATGATGTTGAAATGTAAAAAAAAAATTGGTGTACCTAGGACCACGGGAATCCATGCCGATTTGCAGTGGTACATGTCAGTACTTGGTTATAAGGCAAAAAGTGCTCATTTTTTCAAAAAACCCAAATTACTTTTGGACAGGTGTAAATTTTAAAAAAGCTGTCTTGCAGCTCTTTTTCTATTTAATTTTTCTTTAAAATGAGCTATCAAAAATTAAAATTAGACAAAAACCTTCAGAGTTGTGATTTTTTACATTTCGAAAAAACTCCATTTTGTTCTTGTTGTATTAAAAAAAAATATTTTTTTTAAACTTAAAAATTTTAATCTTTAAAATCTTTAATCTTTTTTTTTTAATTTAAATTAATTTTTAATTTAATTTAAAAAATTTTTTCTAAACAAATCCGAATTTCAAAAAATTTCAATGAAATCTACAGCGGGTAAAGTGTGTGACCCATACGCCAGAGAACCCTGGTTCGAATCCCACCTGACAGAAGTTTTTTCAATTGAATTAATTTTTCTGTTCGGCCGTCACCTCTCTGCAGACAATGGCAAACCTCAGAGAGTAAAAACTGCTGTGAAAGCATCTTCAGAACATAAGCGGTTCGGAGTCGGCATAAAACATGTAGGTACAGTTCTCGATCATTTGTGCTCAAACATTTCACAGCACACACAACACAATTATCATAAGAAGCTCGGTCAAAGAACTTTCAAGGGCTGAAGTGGCCATTTCATTCTTTTTTTTTAGCAATAAAGCGCACAACGTATGCGGCTGTGCGAAGAAGTATTTTCCATTTCGAGAAACGTCGCAAGTCGAAAATTGGCTCCTCCGAATTTGTCACACATACATGCAGCTGTAACTCTTTTGTTGCCTCATTGGAATTCTCTTCCTGCTGAGGCCACTCACTTTGGTGACGTTGCAAAAATTCAGGCCCATTTAACCATCGATTATGCGGACTGAGATCAGGCTGCTTCGCCCATTTAATTGCTTCTTCGGCAACGTTAAGCTGGCCTGGAATCCAATACCAATAAGATAAATCGGATATATCGAGAATTTCGCTCACACGGAATTCGACGAATTGATGATACTTTCGATGATCTGAGAGCAGCTAATAACAGTTTTGGAGTCTGACCAAAAAATCATTTTATTTATTGGAATCGTATGATTTTTAAGCTATATTCTTTGCAAACCTTGCTCCGATCTGCGCCGCCATGAGCTCGAGCCAAGTAATTGACAATAGTTTTAGCGGAGCCACCCTAACCTTAGACCCAATCAAAGAGCATACAATTTCGTCACCTGTCGCAATTCTGATTTAGGTTATAGGTAACCACTCTCAGCGTGACCACCTATCTTAAAACGTCAGAATTGTTCGAAAACCATTTTCTTATGTTAAAACCACCTTCGAAATGAATATATTCCACCTCTTAAACTAATTTTACTGCTTCTTCGTCTAATCCAAGAAATCGTCTACATAATGGTTCTTTAATATTGCGTTTGCCGCTTGTGGGAATTTAGATTTGAATTTCATTGCGTTTAAATTTTTAATGAATTGAGAAATCCAAGGTGTAAATGATAGTCCAAAGGGTAAAACATTCATAACGTAGACGTCTGCTTCTGTATCGCTGGTGTCACGCCTCAAAAGCGTTGCATACTTTGTTCTTATCTTCAGGAAACAACTTGGTGGAACATCTCTTCGAAGTCTCCACAAACAGCGCAAGTTTTTTGTCGAAACCTAAACAAGACTGAAACCTAAAAAAGAGATCTGGGCCTTTTAACAGCAACGAGTTTAAAGATCTTCCGTGCGATCTTGCTGCTGTGTCCCACACGATGCGCACCTTACCAGGCTTATTTGAATTATAAACAATGAAAATTGGTAAATACCAAATGTTTCGGCCAAACGTGTGTAACGGCACACTAAATGGCGGGTTCTTGCTTTCATGTTTGAAGGTGGCTTTGACTGGGAAGTTGAATCCACATTTGAACATGGAGGCCAGAATTCCCCATGGCAGAGTCGTATTCAAACATGAGTGACATACTGCTCATACCACGGCGGACGCATTCGAGGTGTGACAGCTGACAGATGACTCTGGCAGCGGACACTTTGATTTTTACAGCTGACAGATGCTCTGACAACGGACAATCTGCTTTTGACAGCTGACATTTTGACTTTTACTGTTAACACGTTTCCTGACAGCTGACAGTTTTACTGGTCATTCAAAGTTTGACCTTTTTACTTCATTCCCATATGACAGATTATTATTTTCTAAATCTGACATTTTTTTTTTGGTCATTCAAATTTGACATTACTTTCCTTCATGTCGGACTGTTTTGCTTTTGCATGTAAATCTAATTTGCAAAGCGGACATTTCATTTCTACAAAATTCTGACATTTCATTTTTATTTAAATTTGACTTCGCGTACATTAGTATTTGACATTTTGACTTCATTCAAATTTTACAGTATCCTCATACAAACCTGAAACTTTTAAGTTACTACACTCTGATAATTTCCATTTACTAAAATCTGACATTTCATTCCATTTAATTCTGACATTGCATCTCGTACCAATTTGACAGTTTACTAATGTTATTTCTGACATTTTTCTAAGTTAACTAAACTATGACTGTTTCCTAAACTCGGACAGTTCCAAACTTTCAAAGCAGACGGCTTCGCTAACTTATATTCTGACATTTCTCATCTTACAACGCTGACAGTTTAAGATTTTATTTTTTTACATCTCTTGTTTATTAAAATCTGCTATCCCTCTTGCACTTAATTTTGACACATGGTACCTTGACAATTTGAATTTCCCTTTGACAGCTAACCAGTCATCCTTGACAGCTGACAGTATAGTATTTTTTTATATCTGCCATTTTTTTCTCTCTTTTCTTTCTCTTCTTTTGAATTAAATTCTCACAATTCCCTTCATTCCAATCTGACATTTCTGTGCCATTTAATTCTGACACTTTTCTTTTCAGCTAAAGTTGACGTTTCTCTTTTATTTAAATCTGACCTTTGTTTTCTGACCAGTTCTGACAGTTTTTATGTACTTCTGACATCTGTCGCAGATCTCTTCCAGCTGTCGCACTTCGAGTGCGTTAGTTGTAAATAGTTAAAGTGAACATTGTCAGGGCGAAAAGTATTTTAGGTTTCTGAACCTTGTAAACTCACGCAAGTGTCGCACACAGGTAAAGTTCGAAGAGACTCCTCAGTAAAAATCCTCAGGTCTAAGTGCACTGAGGAAGGTAACGTCTTAACACCCCCAAGTTGAAAAGTATCGAAATTTGGAAATCAAAGTTGATCACTGTGACTGTAAATGGCCAACTTCTGCCTATGGCATGTTGAAAGCTCTTTTCTTTTAACTTGGGATAGCGACAGATGCTGCCACCACTAAATCCACCATCGTGAGTATTTTTGTTGAGTTTTTTTTTTAAATTGGAATTAACACCTCACAATACTTGCCAGGACAGCCATATTCGCCACCCCACAGAGCCAGCACCCAAAGGCGATTATATTCTGCTACAAAGCCACCATTGGAGCTACGACCCAGCAGTCAATGCGCTGGCAGCACCAACAACACCCAAAATTGCCCACAACGGCAATCATTCGGCAACTGTCACCTCTGACAAAGGACACAGTCCACATAGCCACCTGCATTTCTTGCCGCGGCTCTGAAAATTTCCAGCATAGGGTACTCGGTCGCTGCCGGTGCTGATGATGACTGCGCCGTAATCTCGACGTTTCTCCAAACTGTTCCGGATAAGCTAGACGCTGAACCAAAAACCTCCTGCAACCTTATTAAGCAGCAGCATTAGGAAGACGACGACAACCAGCACCGGTCACAATACCCATTAGCTACGTCAGCAACTGGTCACGCATCAGACATCGGCTACAACCTCAGGGCTCCCCCCCAACTACCACATCGCGCTCAACCAATACTGTTTTGGTAGTCTGTTTTATTCCACTCTCGATATTCTGTTTTTTTATTAAACTAACCCTTCTATTAACTGCTCACGTAATAACTACGATAACTAATTTACAACAATAAGTAAATGTCTATTAAAACGTCATAGAAATCTAAAGTGAAATTAGTTTATTAATTTTAGTTTAATTATTTAATTTAATTTTTATTTAATTATGTCCACAGCATATGTATTTTCTTTCGCCCAAGTTAAATTACATATATTGAACTAGATTTCTCGTGGTTTTGACTTAAGTTGCAATTGCAAACGTGGCAAAAGTGGCGTAGTGGGTAGAGTGTGTGACCCTTACGCCTGAGAACCCAGGTTCAAATCCCCAATCTGACACAGAAAATTTTTTCAATTGAATTAACTTTTCTGTTCGGCCGTCACCTCTCTGCAGACAATGGCAAACCTCAGAGAGTAAAAACTGCCATGAAAAGCTTCTTTGAGAACATAATCCGTTCGGAGTCGGCGTAAAACATGTAGGTCCAGTTCTCGATCATTTGTGTGCAAACATTTGGCATCACACACAACACAATTGATCATAAGAAGCTCGGTCAAAGTCCTTTCAAGGGCTGAAATGGCCATTTTCGTTTTTTTTTTTGCAATTGCAAACAAGTTCACTTAAGTAGTTATTTAGCTAACGCACAATACAATCTTTTGAATCAATGAAATTTTTGAGTAGATAAAAATACTTATATAATTTGTCCAAGCATTTAATCAATAGTTTGAGAGTTTTTATTTTTGATTTTCTGTATATTATTTATACAAATTAAAAAATACTTTTTTTAGCAATTTAATTTGCTTTGCAAATATAAATTTTATAGCAATTTTTGTTTGCTTTTTATTTATTTTTTTTTTATATAACTTATTTGATACAATTTTATATATTTTATACTCATGAACTGAGTTCTTCAATAACAATTTTTTCTGTTTAAAATATTTTTAATTGATTACAAACTGAAGAAAAAAATCAAAAAAAAAAATTTTTACTAATACACGAAACTTAAATCAACCCTAATATACATCTTAAAAATAAACATAATATGTAACCTTAAAATTTTGTGACGAACCTTTTTCTTGCCGAGGTATCACTCGCCGGTGTCCAGGGTTCGTCACAAACAATTTAGTACACGGGCTTAAATCTAGTTTATCGATTCTTGATGTTTATTATAAAATAGTTAATTTTTAAATAAAAATATAATTTATACTATAAATTTGAGTTCACGAGTTAATGATAAATTTGATAGATGATAAATTTGTATTTCATTTACTTAGTGTCAATTTTGCTCAATATTTGTTCATGTCTTTACACTGTTTCGATCCGAGTTTCTTAGTGGCCTTATGTACCGATGTCATCCATCGTCAGCTATTGGAGTCGTCAACCGTTCGGTCGCAGCGAGTGGGCAAGTCTTAGGACAGAATCGTCCGCTTCAATGGCACAACGCTTGGGTAGGACTTAGAATGAAAACGTCGTCCTCAATGGCACAACGCGTGGGTAGGACTTAGGATAGAAACGTCGTCCTCAATGGCACAACGCGTGGGTAGGACTTAGAATGGAAACGTCGTCCTCAATGGCACAACGCGTGGGTAGGACTTAGGATAGAAACGTCGTCCTCAATGGCACAACGCGTAGGTAAAAGGCTTATTAGGAGGAAGGTTTATCAGGAGTTAATTATTTGTAGATGACTTACCCGTGTGGCTGCTGCTGCAAGACTGAATTTTAATTTGCCACTCGTTGTGTAAGTCACCCCAGCTTGACTGCACAGTCATGGTGTGTTGAGTTTATGTTTCAGCTGTTTCGTTGTTCTTGACATATCGCTTTTCAACTCGGGCTAGTGTTGCCATCCGGGTGAAATTAATTAAGGTGTATGTTACATGTTGCTTATTCAACACGTAACATAACTGAAATAAATGTGATGTGTAAAAGTAAAAGACTTAATTCATGTTTTAGTTAATGATCCAAATGAGGTATTTTAATAAATTTTAACAGAAAGAAAAGAGGTCACGACTGCTACTGGGTGTGCATCTAGTGTGTGTCGAAACGAGTTCCGACTTCCACCTTCACATTCCCCCCTTACTTGGGGTTTGTGGCGTGAGAACTTTGCTTGGCTACAGAGAATTTCTTTTCTTCTTTTTAGTCGGACATATTGATTGGTTGTTCTGCTAAAGTAGACACAGAGAAACGAAAGATCAATATTAGTGGGATTGCTTACGACTATTGGATATGATTTAGATGTGGTATGGTTTAAGTTCGTTTAGGTGGGCTGTTCTTTCTGTCGTCTCCCCGTCTCGTTTAAGTCGAACAATAGCCCCTGATGTAAAGGCTTTTACGACATAGGGCCCGTCGTATTTAGGCGCAAGCTTCGCGTTGAAATCGTCTATGGCCTTCGATAATGGATGTTGTCGGACCATAACCTGTTGTCCGATTTTGGGTTTCCAGTCTCTCCAGCGTATATTGTAGTGGCGGGCCTGGTCCTTTGAAGCTCTAGTTAAGTTGTGGCGCACAATTGTAAAGATCTCTTGCAAGTGTGTAGCTCGGTCGGATGGATTTCGCTCCTTAGTACCTGTGCCGCGGACTGCTTCGTCATAGAGGGCTCTTGGAAGACGTGGTTCTCGACCCTGTGTTAGGAATGCTGGACTGTAACCGGTTGTCTCTGACACACTGGTGTTAAACGCTAACGAGATTTCTGGCAAGTTCTCGTCCCAAAGCTTATGATGATTGTCGGCAAACTGAGCTATCATGGTCTAGACGGTTCGGTTGGCTCGTTCTGTGGGTTCTCCTAAGGCGTGTAGGGTGCTGTCAGCTGTTGGTGAACTCCAATCTCCACCAAATATTGTTGGAATATTCTGCTAGTGAACTGGGTTCCGTTGTCGGTTATCAGAATTTTTGGAACTCCATATCGAGCCAGAATCCTCTCTAGAAAAGCTTTTAATAGGCTCTCTGATGTAGCTTTCCGCAATGGGTACCATTTTACAGTTCTGTCCATTTGGAAAACTTGTCGAAAAACACCCACAGCATATTATTGCCATGCTTAGAACGGGGTAGTGGTCCAAAAAAGTCCGCACACAGCACAGACCATGGACAGGCAAGTTGACAGGACTCACATATCCGGACATAGCGGCTTATTATTTATTTTTAATGCTAAGCACATATGGCTTTATAGCAATTAATATTCGACAAAATAAATATGATACAATTAATTTATGTACAATTAAATTTTATAAAAATATAAAATTGTCAGTATTTCAGGTATATACAGATGCAATCCGGTTAGCTTCTTAGTAGTAAATAGAAGAATTGATCAGAGCGGTGCTCCCATATGCCAGGCTAGACGGACGAGGTCGAGCTCATACATGTGCTAGGCAAGACAGACGAGGTCTTGCTCTGGATAATCAAAATATATCTATAGCGTGTATATCTATATAAATATGGATTAGAGCACAGCTCACACATGCAAAGCTAGTCGTACGACGTCAAACCGGCATATGCCAGGCGAGATGGACGTGATCTCGCTCTGGATAATCATATTTAACTACACAGCTAGATTGTATAAGTTGTGCACAATATCACAGGAAATATTCAGTATCCTTGGAAAGCATGATCCAGATTAATGGCGGTACTGTAGATAATCTAAAATATTAAATGTAATTGAGTAAACGGATTCATTTAAAGAAATTGCATCTGAAACAAAACTAAAGTCCCCACAAGCGCTTCTGAGTGGTTCGTTTTGCAAGTAATTAGTTCTACAAAAGTTCATGTAAAGTAACTCAAAAGATCTTCTAGGTCGGAGAGGAATATTAAAGTAAATTTTGCTCAGTAAGTATTGACTGTCTACGTATCCATGTAAAAGTTTGAAAATCCAAGTAGCATTTAGCATAATTCTCCGATTATTTAAAGTAGGAAGATTTAAAAGTTGCAGACAATATTCATAAGGTGGTAGGTTAAAGTTGAAATTGCAGTAAAGATGGCTTAAGCAGAACAAAAGGAACTCTTTCTGAATTGATTCTATGTCGTCAATGTAACAACTATATCGAGGGCACCAAACAATTGAAGCATACTCTAAAATAGGTCGCACTAGAGAGGTGAATAAGGTTTTTGTTATATAGGGATCATTAAACTCTTTTGCCCATCGTTTAATAAAACCTAAAGCACTATTTGCTCGATTTATAATTTTATTAATATGAATATGAAAGCGAAGTTTAGTATCCATAGTTACTCCAAGATCATGAAAGACATCTAAGGACTCTAATGTATGGTCACATATTTTATAAATGCATGTGACAGGAGATTTTCGAGTGAAAGTCATATGCTTGCATTTCTTCATGTTAAAATCCATACGATTCACGTTGCACCAGCTATAAAGATGGTCTATGTCAGCTTGCAAGAGAACGGCATCATTAGCATTTTTGAAAGGAAGAAATAGTTTCACGTCATCTGCGTACATTAAAATACTCGAATGCTTTATGACAGATGGCAAATCATTTATAAACAGTAAAAAAAGAAGAGGCCCGAGGTGGCTTCCTTGAGGTACACCAGAAGTGACAGGAAACTCATGAGATTTTACAAGTTTAAAAAGAACACGTTGTGTTCTATTGCATAAATAAGATTGAATCCATCTTACAAGGGTTGTGGGAAATCCAGCAAGAGATAGCTTTAAGACTAAGGGCGTATGATTAACAACATCAAAAGCTTTACTAAAATCTGTGTATATAACATCAGTCTGTAAACCTTTTCCAAAATTCTCAATGGTTTTGGAAGTAAATTCAAGTAGGTTTGTAACCGTAGATTTTCCTGAAAGTAATCCATGTTGGAGTGGAGACAATATAGATTTAACACTATGTGATAATTGTGAAGTAATGATTGCCTCGAAAAGCTTCGGCAAAGCGCTTAATTTTGCAATTCCACGATAGTTTTCGATTAAAGACCAGTTATCAGACTTGTGAACGGAATAATAAAAGACGACTTCCAGGCAACTGTAAAATAGCAAGATTTTAATGAAGACGAAAAAAGCAAAGTGATTGGAGTTACTAATTCATCACAGCAATATTTTAGTATACATGACGGTATATTGTCGGGACCACTTTTATATGACGTTTTAAGAGCTTTTAAGTATGATAAAACCATGTTAGTATCAATTATTAGGAGACAAATATCCCCAGATTGAACACTAAATGGATAGCTTAGATTATCATAGGATGAAGATAAATAGGTCACTTTGAAAAAGTCAGCGAAAAGATTACAAATGATATTCTCGCTATCTGATTCAACAGTTTTATATTTCATAAAAGAAGGATAGGAATCAATCTTGTGTTTTGTGTTGACAAAGTTCCAGAATGATTTAGCATCAGATTTGATAATTAATTTTACTTTTATTAAATAAATATAGTAAGATTGCTTGCATAATTGACGATACTTGTACTTAATAGAGGTATAAGAACCAAAATCTGTAATGCTATGAGTTTTTTGAAATTTTTTTTTAATGCATTGATTTTAAGTTTCTTAATTTTCTCAGTTCTTTAGTAAACCATACAGGACCAGATGCTAAACGGGCTTTTTCTGTGGTACTGATGATAGCAAACAATCATTGAGAGTTCCACTAAAAGCAGAGACAGCCGAATCAACGTTTTCTGGCGATGTTTGTGTATTAACGATATTTAGTACGGATGTCCAGTTAATATTAGATACGTATATATTGTTTTTTAACAAAACATAATTGGTTCTTTTAAAATTTAACTCAGCAGGAGGTTGAGCAATACGATTCTTTACATATTTTTAAGGAAAATTAAGAGCAATTTCTAAAGTTGGATGGTACGGATCTTCAGGGAGCACGAGTGGATCTGTCCTTGAAACTGAAATAATATTGGTGTCGTCAAAATATACAAGATCTAACAAACGGCTATTCTTGTAAAAGTGGCTGTTTAATTGAAAAAGTCCTTGACTTGAAAACTCATTTAAAAATGAATTAGCAGATGAGCATTCAGACGAAGGCAATAATATTGCAGGGTTTTCGGTGCAGCAGTTCCAAGCGAAACTTGGAAGATTAAAGTCACCCGTTATTAGAATGTGATCATGAGGCTGAAGTTTTAAACACACTTTATTTATCGAGACCAAATGTTTCAAATATACCTCTACGTTGGAAACAGGAGGAATATATAAACAAGTTACATAAAGATTTAACGCACCATGCTTTACAAGAACGCAACAAAATTCAATACCGGATGCCTCAGGAATTATTATTTCTTGTGAGAAATAAGAAGATTTAACGGCAATTAAAATTCCACCGCCATTAAAAGAATTACCAGCAATAACGTTTCTATCTTTACGGCAAATATTGAAATTATTAGATAGAATTTCAGTATTTAGGGTGTTAGGCTTAAGCCAAGTTTCACTGAAAACAATTATGTCAAAAAGTAGGTTGTGGCTTAAAATATGTAAATATTTTAACTTTGTATTCAAACCTCGAACGTTTTGGTATAAGATAAGGAATGCAAGGCAACAATCTAGTTTTTTTGTTTAGTAGTGCGAACGGGTAAAGAAGCCAGTGTAGTTTTAGGTTGTGATCTAGGAATATATTCGTGGATCAACGTATTTTCAGGCCAAAAACCTTGATCTAATACCGTATTAAAGAGATCCCCAGGCAAATTTATTTTAAAAGAAGATACAGTGCGCTCATCTGAAAACTTAAATTTGTAAACCGAAATATTCCTGTTAACAAGATTCAATTTAGAGTTTATATGATATAAAACGTCTTCTTCGGATGTATCAAGAGCAAAACGAGACACAAATATAGATCTAGAAGGCTGGATAAACACAAGTTCTTTGCAAGACGGCAGATGAATACTTTTTTTCAATATTTGTTTTGGTATAGCACCAGTTAAAACCGAGCTCATAACGGAAGTTGAATGAATAGTATTAGTAGCAGTACAGGCTTCAGCATAAGTTTTTTTTTTACCAGAATTACCCGGAGAATCATCACTTACGACTATAGTTAAGAAGACTACCTCAGAAGACTCAACCGGATGTAAATTCAGATCAGCTGATGCAGCCTCATTAGTAGGGGCAATATATTCAGCATTTTGATCTTTATTTACAGAGTCAGTACAGGAAGGAGAGTTCAAAACTGGTGAAAGTGAAATTAAATTTATATTATTATTAACAGACGGAGGCAGGGATATAGCACCAGGTTTAACAGAACTTCGAAGATTAATGGGTGGTCGTTTGGGCTTACGGGAAACAGAAGCTTCATCCATGATTTTAAACTTTTTAAACAATTCTTCAAAATCAGCCAATCTAGCTTGAGCCACCACCAAGTCCTTAGACACCTCTAAAAAGCCTCTTCGAGATTGCCTTATAAGCTTTAAAATATCTACATCAGTAGATCTACAGTCTGTACAAGACCAACGAAGTCCTTTACTTTCATTGAGTGCATCAAAAATTCTCGCATTCAATGCTGCACACTTTACGTGAAAAAAAGCATCACACAACCAGCAATTAACCAGCTGGTCAGATTCACCTTTTACAGTGCAGTTGCGAAAATTGCAGTTCATTTTTAATAAAAGCAATAAAATTACAAAAGTGTAACAAAAAGCGCAAACAAAAGTACTATGGCAACTCTATTTCAGTGACAGTTTGAGAATTAAACAACGTATTTGTCAAACAGTTTGAGAAGCAGCAGCGACAAGATAGCAAGCTAGCGTCAAGATGCAACTGAAATTAAAAACAAAGTTTCAATTTTGCTTCAACAAGCTAAACATAAACTTGTTGTTGCTAGATAATAAACAAACTGAAATAAAAAGAAATATATATATATGTATATATAGTATGAATGCAAATATTTTTAAAAGGATTTTCCAGCTTTTTTAGCGATGGAAATCAGGAACAATAAAGGTGAATATCCTCAGCAATCCTTAGCAGACCAACTCGAATTATTTTTAGCTTAATAATTTCACGAAAATTAACAAATTTTAATTTATTTCTAGAGCACGAATAAAAAATACAACTTAGGAAAACAGTGTTGCCAGTATGTCCCGGAACATCCCTGGCCAGTAATACCGATTGGCTATTCGGGCGATGGTTCTCCGTATTCCAAGGTGGCCGGCACTCGGGCTGTCGTGGTTTTCCGCCAGTACACGATCTCGTTGTGATTTTGAAACGCACAGCTTCCACGGGGCGCAGTCCTCGTCACTCGCATTTCGTGGCAGGTGTCGCAGTAGTTGTCCATCAACGATGATAAAATCTGGATACTTGCTTGGTTCTTTGATAACCTCTTCACGCTTCTTTCGTAACCACGCACACTCTGGCAAACTGTCTGTGTCCATAGTGATCTGTTGGAGGGCTTCGCTTGGTTGCCGAGACAGAGCGTCCGCTTCCACGTTGTGTTTGCCCTTACGGTATTACACTGTGAAGTTAAACTGCTGGAGTTCCAGCGCCCACTGAGCGATGCGTCCAGAGGGGCTCTCTATAGTGTTGAGCCATTTAAGCGACAGGTGGTCGGTTATTACTACGAATTTATAGACTTCCAGTTACGGCCTCATCTTCCGGATACCCCAGATGATTGCTAAACACTCCTTTTCTGTCGGTGAATAGTTCTGTTCGGCGTCGTTTAAGTGCCGGCTGGCGTGGGCGATCACATGTTCCGCGCCTTCGATGTTCTGTGTCAAGACGGCACCGAGTCCCAAGTCGCTAGGATCTGTCTGGAGGAAAAATGTCTGTTCGAAGTCGGGGCATACTAAAACTGGAGCTTCCGTGAGATTCTTTTTGAGTTCTTCGAATGCCCGTTGTTGTGGTTTGCCCCATTTCCAATGTTTCCCTTTCTTTAGGAGTGACGTCAACGGTTGGACAACTGTTGAGAAATCCGAAATGAACCTTCGATACCACGACGCTATGCCGAGAAAGCGTCGCACTCCTCGGACATTTTGAGGAGGTTCGAGATCTCGTATAGCAGCGATTTTATCGGGGTCAGTGTGGATACCCTCCGAGCTAACCACGTGTCCTAGGTATTTTATTTTTTTCTGGAAAAACTCGCACTTCTCGGCGTTTATCCGAAGATTGGCTGCTTGAAGGCGGCGGAACAGTTCCTTTAGATTCTTCATGTGCTATTCGAAGGTCCAAACCATGACTATGATGTCGTCCAAGTAAGCGAAGGCGAAAGGCTCGAGCAGAGTGGAGGTCAAACGGCATGACTCGCCATTGAAACAATCCTCGTCCAGGCACAGTGAATGCGGTGTACTTTCGACTCTCAGTTTCCATCGGAATTTGCCAGTAGCCATCATTGAGGTCGAGGCTGCTGGTATATTTGGCATCGCGTAGCCGGTCTAAAATGTGCGTGATGCGTGGTAGTGGATAGACATCGGGCGCTGACCGACTGTTGAGGGCTCTATAGTCGACACACAGCCACCATGCCCCTGTCTTCTTTTTTACGAGGACGATCGGTGCACTATGCGGGCTGTGCGATGGCTCAATGCATCCCTTGTCTAGAAGTTTGTTAATTTCTTCGTCGATAGTTGCTTGCACGGCTGGGTTCCTTGGATAATACCGCTGTTTTAGCGGTCTCTTATCGACCATGATGTTTCTACGTTCGGTGATATTTGTTACCCCTTGCAAGGCTTCGAATTTTCTGAATTCTTTTAGAAACGCTGACACTTGTTCAATATGGGAGCGATGAAGGGATTAAAGGTAGCTTACCCAAATTAATAGTTTCCCCACCACAGCTAAGCGTTGCTTTGGTTTCCACCAGGAAGTCCATGCCAAGAATAACTTCATCGGTAGCGTCTGGCATTACTAAAAACTGGAACTTTCGATTAATGTTACCCAATCAAATATCGGTTTCTACGGTATGGCGAAGTACTTTCACCGATCCATCAGCTAACGTGACCACATTATCGGCTAGGACGAACTTGCAGCTATTATGGATCCTGTCGACAAATTGTTGACTCAGGAAACTTCGTGTGGCACCGGTATCTATTGTGGCATTGATCGTCAGCGTATCGATTGTTATAGTGGCGAAGATGTGACTTTTATCGTGTTGAAGATGTCTTACTGGGTTTGAGGATTTCCCCTCCTCGTTCTGAGCGATCCCCTTCATCGTTTCCCGGTCGTGTCCTGCAGCACTGAATGGTGAGTACATTTTGACGGCCGCAGATCCAGCAGAAGAACATTTGGGGGTTTCGGCAGTCTTGTGTTACACGTCCGTTTTTATCACAATTTCGACAAGCGGTTCTTGGGTTGATCTCCATTTGTTGCCCATGCTGGTCGGCTGTCAATTGGTGGCTAATGACAGGGCGGTAACTCTTAACGTTGGCACGTCGATCTTGTTGCTGCATGCGGTGGTACTCGGTACGCAAGTTGGCTCGCTGTGTTCGTTCGGGCTCGCGTGTCTGAATAGCCTCAAGGTCGTCTGCCAGGTTAACCAAATCTTCGAGTGTTGAAAACTCTTTCCTTCGAATATACCACTGGTAGTCTGGGTGAGCGTTTCGGAAGATTCTCTCGAGTTTTTGTTCTTCACTGTAGCCCGCATGTCTCATTAGGAGTTTGGAGGCCTAAGACAAAATTTTTAAACGGCTCCCGGTGTTTTTGGGTTCTGTTTCGGATGTTATCGCCGATCCGCTCCAGATATCTAGGTGGCAGAAAGAATTTTAAAAATTTTTCATTGAACAGCCCCAAGGCAGGCCAGTGCTCGTTATTATTTCGATACCATATCAAGGCGCAGTCAGTGAGCAGTTTAGGCATCGTGCGAGGTAGGTATTTCTTGTTGATATTGTAGACTTCGGCCAGTTCTTCAACTCTTTCGATGAAGGCCAAGGGGTCTTTTTTCCCGTCGAATTTTACTGACCACTTCCTTACCTTCTCCACTACTGCCAAATATGGGTCTGTCACTGGTAATGCCGCGTTTGAGTTGGTCGGCCCGGGTTGCTGGGCAAATGGCAGCAAGGCATCGGTCGCTTGAGTCGGAACGCGAAGCGTTGCGTCGGTTGAGCTTGTTCGTTTTCCGCCTGAGTCCTCAGTTGGCGGTGCTGGTGGCGCAGGTGAAATGGCGCGACGGTCTTTTGCCTGTAGATCAAGGAGTCGCTGTAACTGCTTGTCCTTGTATTCTTTTTCATTTATGAAACCGATGAAGCGCTTCCGAAGCACTTCAACAGTGCCAGTGGGGGTCAAATTCGAAGTCATTTGCGTATGTTATCAGCTGTTCCTTTTTTAGGGAATACACCCACGTGGTTGTCAACATGGCGATGTACAAGAGTTGCTCCTGCTTTATCTGTAAGGATTAAATGTTTCAATTTATTAATAGTTTGCTTAGCTATTTTCATGGACAGCACTTGTTCGGGGGTTTTTTTTTTAATTTGAACGGTCTTTAAGGTATTATTACGTTTCGCGCTGTTTATCTATTATTTAGTTTTTATAAAAATATATTTTTCCCTTTTTTTTTTATTAGTCGGAGCTTATCGAGTTCATTAATTCGACCTAATGTGTTTTTTTTTTTTTTTTTTTTTTGTTTTTTTTTTCTATTTTATTTTAACCTCGATTCACTACGTATATTCTTTTTCCTTTGCTTAATATAATTTGCTCTCTATATTCGTTTCAGATTTTTTTTCTTTGGTTTTTTTTTTGTACCCACTGAGCTTGATTTTATTTGAATATATATATATTTTTTTTTGTGCGCGACGAGTTTGCTTAACAGATTACAGTTTTATTTTTTTTCTCTCACTGGGCTGAGTTTAACGCGGGCTTAGTTTTTTTTCGTTTTTGATTATAGCACTCACTGAGTTTAACACGGGCTTGGTTTTTTTATCTTTTATTTGTCTTCCATGTTTGTTACGCGTGTTGTTGTTACACATTATTAATTCACATGTATATATTTTTTTGCCGTGCGCGGCGGATGATTTTATTATTTCCAGACTAAATGTCCCTGTTTTTTTTTATTAGTAATTTTCTGTATTATTCACTTTTACACATTTTGCTCGCTGATTATTTTTTTCTTTCGCGTACGCGGCGGATGACTTTATTATTTTATGACAAAATGTCCCTGCTCGGGCGCCATTGTGACGAGCCTTTTTCTTGCCGAGGTATCACTCGCCGGTGTCCAGGGTTCGTTCACAAACAATTTAGTACACGGGGTTAAATCTAGTTTATCGATTCTTGATGTTTATTATAAAAAAGTTAATTTTTAAATAAAAATATTATATATGCTATAAATTTGAGTTCACGAGTTAATGATAAATTTGATAAATGATAAATTTGTATATCATTTACTTAGTGTCAATTTTGTTCAATATTTGTTCATGTCTTTACACTGTTTCGATCCGAGTTTCTTAGTGGCCTGATGTACCGATGCCATCCATCGTCAGCTGTTGGAGTCGTCAACCGTTCTGGCGCAGCGAGTGGGCAAATCTTAGGACAGAATCGTCCGCTTCAATGGCACAACGCGTGGGTAGGACTTAGAATGGAGAGGTCGTCCTCAATGGCACAACGCGTGGATAGGACTTTGAATGAAAACGTCGTCCTCAATGGCACAACGCGTGGGTATGACTTAGGATAGAAACGTCGTCCTCAATGGCACAACGCGTGGATAGGACTTTGAATGAAAACGTCGTCCTCAATGGCACAACGCGTGGATAGGACTAAGAATGGAAATGTCGTCCTCAATGGCACAACGCGTGGATAGGACTTTGAATGAAAACGTCGTCCTCAATGGCACAACGCGTGGGTATGACTTAGGATAGAAACGTCGTCCTCAATGGCACAACGCGTGGATAGGACTTTGAATGAAAACGTCGTCCTCAATGGCACAACGCGTGGATAGGACTTAGAATGGAAATGTCGTCCTGAATGGCACAACGCGTGGGTAGGACTTAGAATGAAAACGTTGTCCTCAATGGCACAACGCGTGGATAGGACTTAGAATGGAAACGTCGTCCTCAATGGCACAACGCGTGGGTAGGACTTAGGATAGAGACGTAAAGTAGACATGGAGATGTCGTCCTCAATGGTACAACGCGTGGGTAGGACTTAGGATAGAAACGTCGTCCTCAATGGCACAACGCGTAGGTAAAAGGTTTATTAGGAGGAAGGTTTATCAGGAGTTAATTATTTGTAGATGACTTACCCGTGTGGCTGCTGCTGCAAGACTGAATTTTAATTTGCCACTCGTTGTGTAAGTCACCCCAGCTTGACTGCACAGTCATGGTGTGTTGAGTTTATGTTTCAGCTGTTTCGTTGTTCTTGACATATCGCTTTTCACCTCGGGCTAGTGTTGCTATCCGGGTGAAATTAATTAAGGTGTATGTTACATGTTGCTTATTCAACACGTAACATAACTAAAATAAATGTGATGTGTAAAAGTAAAAGATTTAATTCATGTTTTAGTTAATGATCCAAATGAGGTATTTTAATAAATTTTAAAAAGAGGTCACGACTGCTACTGGGTGTGCATCTAGTGTGTGTCGAAACGAGTTCCGACTTCCACCTTCACATTCCCCCCTTACTTGGGGTTTGTGGCGTGAGAACTTTGCTTGGCTACAAAGAATTTCTTTTCTTCTTCTTAGTCGGACATATTGATTGGTTGTTCTGCTAAAGTAGACATAGAGAAACGAAAGATCAATATTAGTGGGATTGCTTACGACTATTGGATATGATTTAGATGGGGTATGGTTTAAGTTCGTTTAGGTGGGCTGTTCTTTCTGTCGTCTCCCCGTCTCGTTTAAGCCGAACAATAGCCCCTGATGTAAAGGTTTTTACGACATAGAGCCCGTTGTATTTAGGCGCAAGCTTCGCGTTGAAATCGTCTATGGCCTTCGATAATGGATGTTGTCGAACCATAACCTGTTGTCCGATTTTGGGTTTCCAGTCTCTCTAGCGTATATTGTAGTGGCGGGCCTGGTCCTTTGAAGCTCTAGTTAAGTTGTGGCGCACAATTGTAAAGATCTCTTGCAAGTGTGTAGCTCGGTCGGATGGATTTCACTCCTTAGTACCTGTCCGCGGACTGCTTCGTCATAGAGGGCTCGGGGAAGACGTGGTTCTCGACCCTGTGTTAGGAATGCTGGACTGTAACTGGTTGTCTCTGACACACTGGTGTTA
Organism: Coremacera marginata; assembly: GCA_914767935.1. Lineage (NCBI taxonomy): Eukaryota > Metazoa > Arthropoda > Insecta > Diptera > Sciomyzidae > Coremacera > Coremacera marginata. The sequence continues at coordinate 100,203,970 of OU612044.1, forward strand.
AACGCTAACGAGATTTCTGGCAAGTTCTCGTCTCTAAGCTTATGATGATTGTCGGCAAACTGAGCTATCATAGTCTTAACGGTTCGGTTGGTTCGTTCTGTGGGGTTCTCCTGAGGCGTGTAGGGTGCTGTCAGCTGTTGGTGAACTCCAATCTCCGCCAAATATTGTTGGAATATTCTGCTAGTGAACTTGGTTCCGTTGTCAGTTATCAGAATTTTTGGAACTCCATATCGAGCCATAATCCTCTCTCGAAAAGCTTTTAATAGGCTCTCTGATGTAGCTTTCCGCAATGGGTACCATTTTACAGTTCTGTCCATTTGGAAAACTTGTCGAAGAACACCAACAGCATATTATTGCCATGCTTAGAACGGGGTAGTGGTCCAACAAAGTCCGCACACAGCAAAGACCATGGCTCATCTGGGATTCTTGTCAACATTTCTCCGGCGGGTGCTTGCTGGTTTGACTTGTACCGTTGACAGGACTCACAAATCCGGACATAGCGGCTTATGTCCCGGAACATCCCTGGCCATTAATACCGATTGGCTATTCGGGCGATGGTTCTCCGTATTCCAAGGTGGCCGGCGCTCGGGCTGTCGTGGTTTTCCGCCAGTACACGATCTCGCTGAGATTTTGAAACGCACAGCTTCCACGGGGAGCAGTCCTCGTCACTCGCATTTCGTGGCAGGTGTCGCAGTAGTTGTCCATCAACGATGATAAAATTTGGATACTTGCTTGGGTCTTTGATAACCTCTTCACGCTTCTTTCGTAACCACGCACACTCTGGCAAACTGTCTGTGTCCATAGTGATCCGTTGGAGGGCTTCGCTTGGTTGCCGGGACAGAGCGTCCGCTTCCACGTTGTGTTTGCCCTTACGGTATTACACTGTGAAGTTAAACTGCTGGAGTTCCAGCACCCACTGAGCGATGCGTCCAGAGGTGCTCTCTATAGTGTTGAGCCATTTAAGCGAGAGGTGGTCGGTTATTACTACGAATTTATAGACTTCCAGTTACGGCCTCATCTTCCGGATGCCTCAGATGATTGCTAAACACTCCTTTTCCGTCGGTGAATAATTCTTTTCGGCGTCGTTTAAGTGCCGGTTGGCGTAGGCGATCACATGTTCCGCGCCTTCGATGTTCTGTGTCAAGACGGCACCGAGTCCCAAGTCGCTAGCAACTGTCTGGAGGAAAAATGTCTGTTCGAAGTCGGGGCATGCTAAAACTGGAGCTTCCGTGAGATTCTTTTTGAGTTCTTCGAATGCCCGTTGTTGTGGTTCGCCCCACTTCCAATGTTTCCCTTTCTTTAGGAGTGACGTCAACGGTTGGACAACTGTTGAGAAATCCGAAATGAACCTTCGATACCACGACGCTATGCCGAGAAAGCGTCGCACTCCTCGGACATTTTGAGGAGGTTCGAGATCTCGTATAGCAGCGATTTTATCGGGGTCAGTGTGGATACCCTCCGAGCTAACCACGTGTCCTAGGTATTTTATTTTTTTCTGGAAAAACTCGCACTTCTCGGCGTTTATCCGGAGATTGGCCGCTTGAAGGCGGCAGAACACTTCCTTTAGATTCTTCATGTGCTATTCGAAGGTCCTAACCATGACTATGATGTCGTCCAAGTAAGCGAAGGCGAAAGGCTCGAGCTCAGGTCCTATCACCCGGTCGAGGGCACGCTGAAACGTCGCGGGAGCAGAGTGGAGGTCAAACGGCATGACTCGCCACTGAAACAATCCTCGTCCAGGCACAGTGAATGCGGTGTACTTTCGACTCTCAGTTTCCATCGGAATTTGCCAGTAGCCATCATTGAGGTCGAGGCTGCTGATATATTTGGCATCGCGTAGCCGGTCTAAAATGTGCGTGATGCGTGGTAGTGGATAGACATCGGGCGCTGACCGACTGTTGAGGGCTCTATAGTCGACACACAGCGACCATGCCCCTGTCTTCTTTTTTACGAGGACGATCGGTGCACTATGCGGGCTGTGCGATGGCTCAATGCATCCCTTGTCTAGAAGTTTGTTAATTTCTTCGTCGATAGTTGCTTGCACGGCTGGGTTCCTTGGATAATACCGCTGTTTTAGCGGTCTCTTATCGACCATGATGTTTCTACGTTCGGTGATATTTGTTACCCCTTGCAAGGCTTCGAATTTTCTGAATTCTTTTAGAAACGCTGACACTTGTTCAATATGGGAGCGATGAAGGGATTAAAGGTAGCTTACCCAAATTAATAGTTTCCCCACCACAGCTAAGCGTTGCTTTGGTTTCCACCAGGAAGTCCATGCCAAGAATAACTTCGTCGGTAGCGTCTGGCATTACTAAAAACTGGAACTTTCGATTAATGTTACCCAATCAAATATCGGTTTCTACGGTATGGCGAAGTACTTTCACCGATCCATCAGCTAACGTGACCACATTATCGGCTAGGACGAACTTGCAGCTATTATGGATCCTGTCGACAAATTGTTGACTCAGGAAACTTCGCGTGGCACCGGTATATATTGTGGCATTGATCGTCAGCGTATCGATTGTTATAGTGGCGAAGATGTGACTTTTATCGTGTTGAAGATGTCTTACTGGGTTTGAGGATTTCCCCTCCTCGTTCTGAGCGATCCCCTTCATCGTTTCCCGGTCGTGTCCTGCAGCACTGAATGGTGAGTACATTTTGACGGCCGCAGATCCAGCAGAAGAACATTTGGGGGTTTCGGCAGTCTTGTCTTACACGTCCGTTTTTATCACAATTTCGACAAGCGGTTCTTGGGTTGATCTAAATTTGTTGCCCATGCTGGTCGACTGTCAATTGGTGGCTAATGACAGGGCGGTAACTCTGAACGTTGGCACGTCGATCTTGTTGCTGCATGCGGTGGTACTCGGTACGCAAGTTGGCTCGCTGTGTTCGATCGGGCTCGCGTGTCTGAATAGCCTCAAGGTCGTCTGCCAGGTTAACCAAATCTTCGAGTGTTGAAAACTCTTTCCTTCGAATATACCACTGGTAGTCTGGGTGAGCGTTTCGGAAGATTCTCTCGAGTTTTTGTTCTTCACTGTAGCCCGCATGTCTCATTAGGAGTTTGGAGGCCTAAGACAAAATTTTTAAACGGCTCCCGGTGTTTTTGGGTTCTGTTTCGGATGTTATCGCCGATCCGCTCCAGATATCTAGGTGGCAGAAAGAATTTAAAAAATTTTTCATTGAACAGCCCCAAGGCAGGCCAGTGCTCGTTATTATTTCGATACCATATCAAGGCGCAGTCAGTGAGCAGTTTAGGCATCGTGCGAGGTAGGTATTTCTTGTTGATATTGTAGACTTCGGCCAGTTCTTCAACTCTTTCGATGAAGGCCAAGGGGTCTTTTTTCCCGTCGAATTTTACTGACCACTTCCTTACCTTCTCCACTACTGCCAAATATGGGTCTGTCACTGGTAATGCCGCGTTTGAGTTGGTCGGCCCGGGTTGCTGGGCAAATGGCAGCAAGGCATCGGTCGCTTGAGTCGGAACGCGAAGCGTTGCGTCGGTTGAGCTTGTTCGTTTTCCGCCTGAGTCCTCAGTTGGCGGTGCTGGTGGCGCAGGTGAAATGGCGCGACGGTCTTTTGCCTGTAGATCAAGGAGTCGCTGTAACTGCTTGTCCTTGTATTCTTTTTCATTTATGAAACCGATGAAGCGCTTCCGAAGCACTTCAACAGTGCCAGTGGGGGTCAAATTCGAAGTCATTTGCGTATGTTATCAGCTGTTCCTTTTTTAGGGAATACACCCACGTGGTTGTCAACATGGCGATGTACAAGAGTTGCTCCTGCTTTATCTGTAAGGATTAAATGTTTCAATTTATTAATAGTTTGCTTAGCTATTTTCATGGACAGCACTTGTTCGGGGGTTTTTTTTTTTAATTTGAACGGTCTTTAAGGTATTATTACGTTTCGCGCTGTTTATCTATTATTTAGTTTTTATAAAAATATATTTTTCCCTTTTTTTTTTATTAGTCGGAGCTTATCGAGTTCATTAATTCGACTTAATGTGTTTTTTTTTGTTTTTTTTTTTTGTTTTTTTTTTCTATTTTATTTTAACCTCGATTCACTACGTATATTCTTTTTCCTTTGCTTAATATAATTTGCTCTCTATATTCGTTTCAGATTTTTTTTCTTTGGTTTTTTTTTTGTACCCACTGAGCTTGATTTTATTTGAATATATATATATTTTTTTTTGTGCGCGACGAGTTTGCTTAACAGATTACAGTTTTATTTTTTTTCTCTCACTGGGCTGAGTTTAACGCGGGCTTAGTTTTTTTTCGTTTTTGATTATAGCACTCACTGAGTTTAACACGGGCTTGGTTTTTTTATCTTTTATTTGTCTTCCATGTTTGTTACGCGTGTTGTTGTTACACATTATTAATTCACATGTATATATTTTTTTGCCGTGCGCGGCGGATGATTTTATTATTTCCAGACTAAATGTCCCTGTTTTTTTTATTAGTAATTTTCTGTATTATTCACTTTTACACATTTTGCTCGCTGATTATTTTTTTCTTTCGCGTACGCGGCGGATGACTTTATTATTTTATGACAAAATGTCCCTGCTCGGGCGCCATTGTGACGAGCCTTTTTCTTGCCGAGGTATCACTCGCCGGTGTCCAGGGTTCGTTCACAAACAATTTAGTACACGGGGTTAAATCTAGTTTATCGATTCTTGATGTTTATTATAAAAAAGTTAATTTTTAAATAAAAATATTATATATGCTATAAATTTGAGTTCACGAGTTAATGATAAATTTGATAAATGATAAATTTGTATATCATTTACTTAGTGTCAATTTTGTTCAATATTTGTTCATGTCTTTACACTGTTTCGATCCGAGTTTCTTAGTGGCCTGATGTACCGATGCCATCCATCGTCAGCTGTTGGAGTCGTCAACCGTTCTGGCGCAGCGAGTGGGCAAATCTTAGGACAGAATCGTCCGCTTCAATGGCACAACGCGTGGGTAGGACTTAGAATGGAGAGGTCGTCCTCAATGGCACAACGCGTGGGTAGGACTTTGAATGAAAACGTCGTCCTCAATGGCACAACGCGTGGGTATGACTTAGGATAGAAACGTCGTCCTCAATGGCACAACGCGTGGATAGGACTTTGAATGAAAACGTCGTCCTCAATGGCACAACGCGTGGATAGGACTAAGAATGGAAATGTCGTCCTCAATGGCACAACGCGTGGATAGGACTTTGAATGAAAACGTCGTCCTCAATGGCACAACGCGTGGGTAGGACTTAGAATGGAGAAGTCGTCCTCAATGGCACAACGCGTGGATAGGACTTTGAATGAAAACGTCGTCCTCAATGGCACAACGCGTGGGTATGACTTAGGATAGAAACGTCGTCCTCAATGGCACAACGCGTGGATAGGACTTTGAATGAAAACGTCGTCCTCAATGGCACAACGCGTGGATAGGACTTAGAATGGAAATGTCGTCCTGAATGGCACAACGCGTGGGTAGGACTTAGAATGAAAACGTCGTCCTCAATGGCACAACGCGTGGATAGGACTTAGAATGGAAACGTCGTCCTCAATGGCACAACGCGTGGGTAGGACTTAGGATAGAGACGTAAAGTAGACATGGAGACGTCGTCCTCAATGGCACAACGCGTGGGTAGGACTTAGGATAGAAACGTCGTCCTCAATGGCACAACGCGTAGGTAAAAGGTTTATTAGGAGGAAGGTTTATCAGGAGTTAATTATTTGAAGATGACTTACCCGTGTGGCTGCTGCTGCAAGACTGAATTTTAATTTGCCACTCGTTGTGTAAGTCACCCCAGCTTGACTGCACAGTCATGGTGTGTTGAGTTTATGTTTCAGCTGTTTCGTTGTTCTTGACATATCGCTTTTCACCTCGGGCTAGTGTTGCTATCCGGGTGAAATTAATTAAGGTGTATGTTACATGTTGCTTATTCAACACGTAACATAACTAAAATAAATGTGATGTGTAAAAGTAAAAGATTTAATTCATGTTTTAGTTAATGATCCAAATGAGGTATTTTAATAAATTTTAAAAAGAGGTCACGACTGCTACTGGGTGTGCATCTAGTGTGTGTCGAAACGAGTTCCGACTTCCACCTTCACATTCCCCCCTTACTTGGGGTTTGTGGCGTGAGAACTTTGCTTGGCTACAAAGAATTTCTTTTCTTCTTCTTAGTCGGACATATTGATTGGTTGTTCTGCTAAAGTAGACATAGAGAAACGAAAGATCAATATTAGTGGGATTGCTTACGACTATTGGATATGATTTAGATGGGGTATGGTTTAAGTTCGTTTAGGTGGGCTGTTCTTTCTGTCGTCTCCCCGTCTCGTTTAAGCCGAACAATAGCCCCTGATGTAAAGGTTTTTACGACATAGAGCCCGTTGTATTTAGGCGCAAGCTTCGCGTTGAAATCGTCTATGGCCTTCGATAATGGATGTTGTCGAACCATAACCTGTTGTCCGATTTTGGGTTTCCAGTCTCTCTAGCGTATATTGTAGTGGCGGGCCTGGTCCTTTGAAGCTCTAGTTAAGTTGTGGCGCACAATTGTAAAGATCTCTTGCAAGTGTGTAGCTCGGTCGGATGGATTTCACTCCTTAGTACCTGTCCGCGGACTGCTTCGTCATAGAGGGCTCGGGGAAGACGTGGTTCTCGACCCTGTGTTAGGAATGCTGGACTGTAACTGGTTGTCTCTGACACACTGGTGTTAAACGCTAACGAGATTTCTGGCAAGTTCTCGTCTCTAAGCTTATGATGATTGTCGGCAAACTGAGCTATCATAGTCTTAACGGTTCGGTTGGTTCGTTCTGTGGGGTTCTCCTGAGGCGTGTAGGGTGCTGTCAGCTGTTGGTGAACTCCAATCTCCGCCAAATATTGTTGGAATATTCTGCTAGTGAACTTGGTTCCGTTGTCAGTTATCAGAATTTTTGGAACTCCATATCGAGCCATAATCCTCTCTCGAAAAGCTTTTAATAGGCTCTCTGATGTAGCTTTCCGCAATGGGTACCATTTTACAGTTCTGTCCATTTGGAAAACTTGTCGAAGAACACCAACAGCATATTATTGCCATGCTTAGAACGGGGTAGTGGTCCAACAAAGTCCGCACACAGCAAAGACCATGGCTCATCTGGGATTCTTGTCAACATTTCTCCGGCGGGTGCTTGCTGGTTTGACTTGTACCGTTGACAGGACTCACAAATCCGGACATAGCGGCTTATGTCCCGGAACATCCCTGGCCATTAATACCGATTGGCTATTCGGGCGATGGTTCTCCGTATTCCAAGGTGGCCGGCGCTCGGGCTGTCGTGGTTTTCCGCCAGTACACGATCTCGCTGAGATTTTGAAACGCACAGCTTCCACGGGGAGCAGTCCTCGTCACTCGCATTTCGTGGCAGGTGTCGCAGTAGTTGTCCATCAACGATGATAAAATTTGGATACTTGCTTGGGTCTTTGATAACCTCTTCACGCTTCTTTCGTAACCACGCACACTCTGGCAAACTGTCTGTGTCCATAGTGATCCGTTGGAGGGCTTCGCTTGGTTGCCGGGACAGAGCGTCCGCTTCCACGTTGTGTTTGCCCTTACGGTATTACACTGTGAAGTTAAACTGCTGGAGTTCCAGCACCCACTGAGCGATGCGTCCAGAGGTGCTCTCTATAGTGTTGAGCCATTTAAGCGAGAGGTGGTCGGTTATTACTACGAATTTATAGACTTCCAGTTACGGCCTCATCTTCCGGATGCCTCAGATGATTGCTAAACACTCCTTTTCCGTCGGTGAATAATTCTTTTCGGCGTCGTTTAAGTGCCGGTTGGCGTAGGCGATCACATGTTCCGCGCCTTCGATGTTCTGTGTCAAGACGGCACCGAGTCCCAAGTCGCTAGCAACTGTCTGGAGGAAAAATGTCTGTTCGAAGTCGGGGCATGCTAAAACTGGAGCTTCCGTGAGATTCTTTTTGAGTTCTTCGAATGCCCGTTGTTGTGGTTCGCCCCACTTCCAATGTTTCCCTTTCTTTAGGAGTGACGTCAACGGTTGGACAACTGTTGAGAAATCCGAAATGAACCTTCGATACCACGACGCTATGCCGAGAAAGCGTCGCACTCCTCGGACATTTTGAGGAGGTTCGAGATCTCGTATAGCAGCGATTTTATCGGGGTCAGTGTGGATACCCTCCGAGCTAACCACGTGTCCTAGGTATTTTATTTTTTTCTGGAAAAACTCGCACTTCTCGGCGTTTATCCGGAGATTGGCCGCTTGAAGGCGGCAGAACACTTCCTTTAGATTCTTCATGTGCTATTCGAAGGTCCTAACCATGACTATGATGTCGTCCAAGTAAGCGAAGGCGAAAGGCTCGAGCTCAGGTCCTATCACCCGGTCGAGGGCACGCTGAAACGTCGCGGGAGCAGAGTGGAGGTCAAACGGCATGACTCGCCACTGAAACAATCCTCGTCCAGGCACAGTGAATGCGGTGTACTTTCGACTCTCAGTTTCCATCGGAATTTGCCAGTAGCCATCATTGAGGTCGAGGCTGCTGATATATTTGGCATCGCGTAGCCGGTCTAAAATGTGCGTGATGCGTGGTAGTGGATAGACATCGGGCGCTGACCGACTGTTGAGGGCTCTATAGTCGACACACAGCCACCATGCCCCTGTCTTCTTTTTTACGAGGACGATCGGTGCACTATGCGGGCTGTGCGATGGCTCAATGCATCCCTTGTCTAGAAGTTTGTTAATTTCTTCGTCGATAGTTGCTTGCACGGCTGGGTTCCTTGGATAATACCGCTGTTTTAGCGGTCTCTTATCGACCATGATGTTTCTACGTTCGGTGATATTTGTTACCCCTTGCAAGGCTTCGAATTTTCTGAATTCTTTTAGAAACGCTGACACTTGTTCAATATGGGAGCGATGAAGGGATTAAAGGTAGCTTACCCAAATTAATAGTTTCCCCACCACAGCTAAGCGTTGCTTTGGTTTCCACCAGGAAGTCCATGCCAAGAATAACTTCGTCGGTAGCGTCTGGCATTACTAAAAACTGGAACTTTCGATTAATGTTACCCAATCAAATATCGGTTTCTACGGTATGGCGAAGTACTTTCACCGATCCATCAGCTAACGTGACCACATTATCGGCTAGGACGAACTTGCAGCTATTATGGATCCTGTCGACAAATTGTTGACTCAGGAAACTTCGCGTGGCACCGGTATCTATTGTGGCATTGATCGTCAGCGTATCGATTGTTATAGTGGCGAAGATGTGACTTTTATCGTGTTGAAGATGTCTTACTGGGTTTGAGGATTTCCCCTCCTCGTTCTGAGCGATCCCCTTCATCGTTTCCCGGTCGTGTCCTGCAGCACTGAATGGTGAGTACATTTTGACGGCCGCAGATCCAGCAGAAGAACATTTGGGGGTTTCGGCAGTCTTGTCTTACACGTCCGTTTTTATCACAATTTCGACAAGCGGTTCTTGGGTTGATCTAAATTTGTTGCCCATGCTGGTCGACTGTCAATTGGTGGCTAATGACAGGGCGGTAACTCTGAACGTTGGCACGTCGATCTTGTTGCTGCATGCGGTGGTACTCGGTACGCAAGTTGGCTCGCTGTGTTCGTTCGGGCTCGCGTGTCTGAATAGCCTCAAGGTCGTCTGCCAGGTTAACCAAATCTTCGAGTGTTGAAAACTCTTTCCTTCGAATATACCACTGGTAGTCTGGGTGAGCGTTTCGGAAGATTCTCTCGAGTTTTTGTTCTTCACTGTAGCCCGCATGTCTCATTAGGAGTTTGGAGGCCTAAGACAAAATTTTTAAACGGCTCCCGGTGTTTTTGGGTTCTGTTTCGGATGTTATCGCCGATCCGCTCCAGATATCTAGGTGGCAGAAAGAATTTTAAAAATTTTTCATTGAACAGCCCCAAGGCAGGCCAGTGCTCGTTATTATTTCGATACCATATCAAGGCGCAGTCAGTGAGCAGTTTAGGCATCGTGCGAGGTAGGTATTTCTTGTTGATATTGTAGACTTCGGCCAGTTCTTCAACTCTTTCGATGAAGGCCAAGGGGTCTTTTTTCCCGTCGAATTTTACTGACCACTTCCTTACCTTCTCCACTACTGCCAAATATGGGTCTGTCACTGGTAATGCCGCGTTTGAGTTGGTCGGCCCGGGTTGCTGGGCAAATGGCAGCAAGGCATCGGTCGCTTGAGTCGGAACGCGAAGCGTTGCGTCGGTTGAGCTTGTTCGTTTTCCGCCTGAGTCCTCAGTTGGCGGTGCTGGTGGCGCAGGTGAAATGGCGCGACGGTCTTTTGCCTGTAGATCAAGGAGTCGCTGTAACTGCTTGTCCTTGTATTCATTTTCATTTATGAAACCGATGAAGCGCTTCCGAAGCACTTCAACAGTGCCAGTGGGGGTCAAATTCGAAGTCATTTGCGTATGTTATCAGCTGTTCCTTTTTTAGGGAATACACCCACGTGGTTGTCAACATGGCGATGTACAAGAGTTGCTCCTGCTTTATCTGTAAGGATTAAATGTTTCAATTTATTAATAGTTTGCTTAGCTATTTTCATGGACAGCACTTGTTCGGGGGTTTTTTTTTTTAATTTGAACGGTCTTTAAGGTATTATTACGTTTCGCGCTGTTTATCTATTATTTAGTTTTTATAAAAATATATTTTTCCCTTTTTTTTTTATTAGTCGGAGCTTATCGAGTTCATTAATTCGACCTAATGTGTTTTTTTTTGTTTTTTTTTTTTGTTTTTTTTTTCTATTTTATTTTAACCTCGATTCACTACGTATATTCTTTTTCCTTTGCTTAATATAATTTGCTCTCTATATTCGTTTCAGATTTTTTTTCTTTGGTTTTTTTTTTGTACCCACTGAGCTTGATTTTATTTGAATATATATATATTTTTTTTTGTGCGCGACGAGTTTGCTTAACAGATTACAGTTTTATTTTTTTTCTCTCACTGGGCTGAGTTTAACGCGGGCTTAGTTTTTTTTCGTTTTTGATTATAGCACTCACTGAGTTTAACACGGGCTTGGTTTTTTTATCTTTTATTTGTCTTCCATGTTTGTTACGCGTGTTGTTGTTACACATTATTAATTCACATGTATATATTTTTTTGCCGTGCGCGGCGGATGATTTTATTATTTCCAGACTAAATGTCCCTGTTTTTTTTTATTAGTAATTTTCTGTATTATTCACTTTTACACATTTTGCTCGCTGATTATTTTTTTCTTTCGCGTACGCGGCGGATGACTTTATTATTTTATGACAAAATGTCCCTGCTCGGGCGCCATTGTGACGAGCCTTTTTCTTGCCGAGGTATCACTCGCCGGTGTCCAGGGTTCGTTCACAAACAATTTAGTACACGGGGTTAAATCTAGTTTATCGATTCTTGATGTTTATTATAAAAAAGTTAATTTTTAAATGAAAATATTATATATGCTATAAATTTGAGTTCACGAGTTAATGATAAATTTGATAAATGATAAATTTGTATATCATTTACTTAGTGTCAATTTTGTTCAATATTTGTTCATGTCTTTACACTGTTTCGATCCGAGTTTCTTAGTGGCCTGATGTACCGATGCCATCCATCGTCAGCTGTTGGAGTCGTCAACCGTTCTGGCGCAGCGAGTGGGCAAATCTTAGGACAGAATCGTCCGCTTCAATGGCACAACGCGTGGGTAGGACTTAGAATGGAGAGGTCGTCCTCAATGGCACAACGCGTGGATAGGACTTTGAATGAAAACGTCGTCCTCAATGGCACAACGCGTGGGTATGACTTAGGATAGAAACGTCGTCCTCAATGGCACAACGCGTGGATAGGACTTTGAATGAAAACGTCGTCCTCAATGGCACAACGCGTGGATAGGACTAAGAATGGAAATGTCGTCCTCAATGGCACAACGCGTGGATAGGACTTTGAATGAAAACGTCGTCCTCAATGGCACAACGCGTGGGTAGGACTTAGAATGGAGAAGTCGTCCTCAATGGCACAACGCGTGGATAGGACTTTGAATGAAAACGTCGTCCTCAATGGCACAACGCGTGGGTATGACTTAGGATAGAAACGTCGTCCTCAATGGCACAACGCGTGGATAGGACTTTGAATGAAAACGTCGTCCTCAATGGCACAACGCGTGGATAGGACTTAGAATGGAAATGTCGTCCTGAATGGCACAACGCGTGGGTAGGACTTAGAATGAAAACGTCGTCCTCAATGGCACAACGCGTGGATAGGACTTAGAATGGAAACGTCGTCCTCAATGGCACAACGCGTGGGTAGGACTTAGGATAGAGACGTAAAGTAGACATGGAGACGTCGTCCTCAATGGCACAACGCGTGGGTAGGACTTAGGATAGAAACGTCGTCCTCAATGGCACAACGCGTAGGTAAAAGGTTTATTAGGAGGAAGGTTTATCAGGAGTTAATTATTTGTAGATGACTTACCCGTGTGGCTGCTGCTGCAAGACTGAATTTTAATTTGCCACTCGTTGTGTAAGTCACCCCAGCTTGACTGCACAGTCATGGTGTGTTGAGTTTATGTTTCAGCTGTTTCGTTGTTCTTGACATATCGCTTTTCACCTCGGGCTAGTGTTGCTATCCGGGTGAAATTAATTAAGGTGTATGTTACATGTTGCTTATTCAACACGTAACATAACTAAAATAAATGTGATGTGTAAAAGTAAAAGATTTAATTCATGTTTTAGTTAATGATCCAAATGAGGTATTTTAATAAATTTTAAAAAGAGGTCACGACTGCTACTGGGTGTGCATCTAGTGTGTGTCGAAACGAGTTCCGACTTCCACCTTCACACTCCCCCCTTACTTGGGGTTTGTGGCGTGAGAACTTTGCTTGGCTACAGAGAATTTCTTTTCTTCTTCTTAGTCGGACATATTGATTGGTTGTTCTGCTAAAGTAGACATAGAGAAACGAAAGATCAATATTAGTGGGATTGCTTACGACTATTGGATATGATTTAGATGTGGTATGGTTTAAGTTCGTTTAGGTGGGCTGTTCTTTCTGTCGTCTCCCCGTCTCGTTTAAGCCGAACAATAGCCCCTGATGTAAAGGTTTTTACGACATAGAGCCCGTCGTATTTAGGCGCAAGCTTCGCGTTGAAATCGTCTATGGCCTTCGATAATGGATGTTGTCGAACCATAACCTGTTGTCCGATTTTGGGTTTCCAGTCTCTCTAGCGTATATTGTAGTGGCGGGCCTGGTCCTTTGAAGCTCTAGTTAAGTTGTGGCGCACAATTGTAAAGATCTCTTGCAAGTGTGTAGCTCGGTCGGATGGATTTCACTCCTTAGTACCTGTGCCGCGGACTGCTTCGTCATAGAGGGCTCGGGGAAGACGTGGTTCTCGACCCTGTGTTAGGAATGCTGGACTGTAACTGGTTGTCTCTGACACACTGGTGTTAAACGCTAACGAGATTTTTGGCAAGTTCTCGTCTCTAAGCTTATGATGATTGTCGGCAACCTGAGCTATCATAGTCTTAACGGTTCGGTTGGTTCGTTCTGTGGGGTTCTCCTGAGGCGTGTAGGGTGCTGTCAGCTGTTGGTGAACTCCAATCTCCGCCAAATATTGTTGGAATATTCTGCTAGTGAACTTGGTTCCGTTGTCGGTTATCAGAATTTTTGGAACTCCATATCGAGCCAGAATCCTCTCTCGAAAAGCTTTTAATAGGCTCTCTGATGTAGCTTCCGCAATGGGTACCATTTTACAGTTCTGTCCATTTGGAAAACTTGTCGAAGAACACCAACAGCATATTATTGCCATGCTTAGAACGGGGTAGTGGTCCAACAAAGTCCGCACACAGCAAAGACCATGGCTCATCTGGGATTCTTGTCAACATTTCTCCGGCGGGTACTTGCTGGCTTGACTTGTACCGTTGACAGGACTCACAAATCCGGACATAGCGGCTTATGTCCCGGAACATCCCTGGCCATTAATACCGATTGGCTATTCGGGCGATGGTTCTCCGTATTCCAAGGTGGCCGGCGCTCGGGCTGTCGTGGTTTTCCGCCGGTACACGATCTCGCTGAGATTTTGAAACGCACAGCTTCCACGGGGAGCAGTCCTCGTCACTCGCATTTCGTGGCAGGTGTCGCAGTAGTTGTCCATCAACGATGATAAAATTTGGATACTTGCTTGGGTATTTGATAACCTCTTCACGCTTCTTTCGTAACCACGCACACTCTGGCAAACTGTCTGTGTCCATAGTGATCCGTTGGAGGGCTTCGCTTGGTTGCCGGGACAGAGCGTCCGCTTCCACGTTGTGTTTGCCCTTACGGTATTACACTGTGAAGTTAAACTGCTGGAGTTCCAGCACCCACTGAGCGATGCGTCCAGAGGTGCTCTCTATAGTGTTGAGCCATTTAAGCGAGAGGTGGTCGGTTATTACTACGAATTTATAGACTTCCAGTTACGGCCTCATCTTCCGGATGCCTCAGATGATTGCTAAACACTCCTTTTCCGTCGGTGAATAATTCTTTTCGGCGTCGTTTAAGTGCCGGTTGGCGTAGGCGATCACATGTTCCGCGCCTTCGATGTTCTGTGTCAAGACGGCACCGAGTCCCAAGTCGCTAGCAACTGTCTGGAGGAAAAATGTCTGTTCGAAGTCGGGGCATGCTAAAACTGGAGCTTCCGTGAGATTCTTTTTGAGTTCTTCGAATGCCCGTTGTTGTGGTTCGCCCCACTTCCAATGTTTCCCTTTCTTTAAGAGTGACGTCAACGGTTGGACAACTGTTGAGAAATCCGAAATGAACCTTCGATACCACGACGCTATGCCGAGAAAGCGTCGCACTCCTCGGACATTTTGAGGAGGTTCGAGATCTCGTATAGCAGCGATTTTATCGGGGTCAGTGTGGATACCCTCCGAGCTAACCACGTGTCCTAGGTATTTTATTTTTTTCTGGAAAAACTCGCACTTCTCGGCGTTTATCCGGAGATTGGCCGCTTGAAGGCGGCAGAACACTTCCTTTAGATTCTTCATGTGCTATTCGAAGGTCCTAACCATGACTATGATGTCGTCCAAGTAAGCGAAGGCGAAAGGCTCGAGCTCAGGTCCTATCACCCGGTCGAGGGCACGCTGAAACGTCGCGGGAGCAGAGTGGAGGTCAAACGGCATGACTCGCCACTGAAACAATCCTCGTCCAGGCACAGTGAATGCGGTGTACTTTCGACTCTCAGTTTCCATCGGAATTTGCCAGTAGCCATCATTGAGGTCGAGGCTGCTGATATATTTGGCATCGCGTAGCCGGTCTAAAATGTGCGTGATGCGTGGTAGTGGATAGACATCGGGCGCTGACCGACTGTTGAGGGCTCTATAGTCGACACACAGCGACCATGCCCCTGTCTTCTTTTTTACGAGGACGATCGGTGCACTATGCGGGCTGTGCGATGGCTCAATGCATCCCTTGTCTAGAAGTTTGTTAATTTCTTCGTCGATAGTTGCTTGCACGGCTGGGTTCCTTGGATAATACCGCTGTTTTAGCGGTCTCTTATCGACCATGATGTTTCTACGTTCGGTGATATTTGTTACCCCTTGCAAGGCTTCGAATTTTCTGAATTCTTTTAGAAACGCTGACACTTGTTCAATATGGGAGCGATGAAGGGATTAAAGGTAGCTTACCCAAATTAATAGTTTCCCCACCACAGCTAAGCGTTGCTTTGGTTTCCACCAGGAAGTCCATGCCAAGAATAACTTCGTCGGTAGCGTCTGGCATTACTAAAAACTGGAACTTTCGATTAATGTTACCCAATCAAATATCGGTTTCTACGGTATGGCGAAGTACTTTCACCGATCCATCAGCTAACGTGACCACATTATCGGCTAGGACGAACTTGCAGCTATTATGGATCCTGTCGACAAATTGTTGACTCAGGAAACTTCGCGTGGCACCGGTATCTATTGTGGCATTGATCGTCAGCGTATCGATTGTTATAGTGGCGAAGATGTGACTTTTATCGTGTTGAAGATGTCTTACTGGGTTTGAGGATTTCCCCTCCTCGTTCTGAGCGATCCCCTTCATCGTTTCCCGGTCGTGTCCTGCAGCACTGAATGGTGAGTACATTTTGACGGCCGCAGATCCAGCAGAAGAACATTTGGGGGTTTCGGCAGTCTTGTCTTACACGTCCGTTTTTATCACAATTTCGACAAGCGGTTCTTGGGTTGATCTAAATTTGTTGCCCATGCTGGTCGACTGTCAATTGGTGGCTAATGACAGGGCGGTAACTCTGAACGTTGGCACGTCGATCTTGTTGCTGCATGCGGTGGTACTCGGTACGCAAGTTGGCTCGCTGTGTTCGTTCGGGCTCGCGTGTCTGAATAGCCTCAAGGTCGTCTGCCAGGTTAACCAAATCTTCGAGTGTTGAAAACTCTTTCCTTCGAATATACCACTGGTAGTCTGGGTGAGCGTTTCGGAAGATTCTCTCGAGTTTTTGTTCTTCACTGTAGCCCGCATGTCTCATTAGGAGTTTGGAGGCCTAAGATAAAATTTTTAAACGGCTCCCGGTGTTTTTGGGTTCTGTTTCGGATGTTATCGCCGATCCGCTCCAGATATCTAGGTGGCAGAAAGAATTTTAAAAATTTTTCATTGAACAGCCCCAAGGCAGGCCAGTGCTCGTTATTATTTCGATACCATATCAAGGCGCAGTCAGTGAGCAGTTTAGGCATCGTGCGAGGTAGGTATTTCTTGTTGATATTGTAGACTTCGGCCAGTTCTTCAACTCTTTCGATGAAGGCCAAGGGGTCTTTTTTCCCGTCGAATTTTACTGACCACTTCCTTACCTTCTCCACTACTGCCAAATATGGGTCTGTCACTGGTAATGCCGCGTTTGAGTTGGTCGGCCCGGGTTGCTGGGCAAATGGCAGCAAGGCATCGGTCGCTTGAGTCGGAACGCGAAGCGTTGCGTCGGTTGAGCTTGTTCGTTTTCCGCCTGAGTCCTCAGTTGGCGGTGCTGGTGGCGCAGGTGAAATGGCGCGACGGTCTTTTGCCTGTAGATCAAGGAGTCGCTGTAACTGCTTGTCCTTGTATTCTTTTTCATTTATGAAACCGATGAAGCGCTTCCGAAGCACTTCAACAGTGCCAGTGGGGGTCAAATTCGAAGTCATTTGCGTATGTTATCAGCTGTTCCTTTTTTAGGGAATTCACCCACGTGGTTGTCAACATGGCGATGTACAAGAGTTGCTCCTGCTTTATCTGTAAGGATTAAATGTTTCAATTTATTAATAGTTTGCTTAGCTATTTTCATGGACAGCACTTGTTCGGGGGTTTTTTTTTTTAATTTGAACGGTCTTTAAGGTATTATTACGTTTCGCGCTGTTTATCTATTATTTAGTTTTTATAAAAATATATTTTTCCCTTTTTTTTTTATTAGTCGGAGCTTATCGAGTTCATTAATTCGACCTAATGTGTTTTTTTTTGTTTTTTTTTTTTGTTTTTTTTTTCTATTTTATTTTAACCTCGATTCACTACGTATATTCTTTTTCCTTTGCTTAATATAATTTGCTCTCTATATTCGTTTCAGATTTTTTTTCTTTGGTTTTTTTTTTGTACCCACTGAGCTTGATTTTATTTGAATATATATATATTTTTTTTTGTGCGCGACGAGTTTGCTTAACAGATTACAGTTTTATTTTTTTTCTCTCACTGGGCTGAGTTTAACGCGGGCTTAGTTTTTTTTCGTTTTTGATTATAGCACTCACTGAGTTTAACACGGGCTTGGTTTTTTTATCTTTTATTTGTCTTCCATGTTTGTTACGCGTGTTGTTGTTACACATTATTAATTCACATGTATATATTTTTTTGCCGTGCGCGGCGGATGATTTTATTATTTCCAGACTAAATGTCCCTGTTTTTTTTTATTATTAATTTTCTGTATTATTCACTTTTACACATTTTGCTCGCTGATTATTTTTTTCTTTCGCGTACGCGCGGATGACTTTATTATTTTATGACAAAATGTCCCTGCTCGGGCGCCATTGTGACGAGCCTTTTTCTTGCCGAGGTATCACTCGCCGGTGTCCAGGGTTCGTTCACAAACAATTTAGTACACGGGGTTAAATCTAGTTTATCGATTCTTGATGTTTATTATAAAAAAGTTAATTTTTAAATAAAAATATTATATATGCTATAAATTTGAGTTCACGAGTTAATGATAAATTTGATAAATGATAAATTTGTATATCATTTACTTAGTGTCAATTTTGTTCAATATTTGTTCATGTCTTTACACTGTTTCGATCCGAGTTTCTTAGTGGCCTGATGTACCGATGCCATCCATCGTCAGCTGTTGGAGTCGTCAACCGTTCTGGCGCAGCGAGTGGGCAAATCTTAGGACAGAATCGTCCGCTTCAATGGCACAACGCGTGGGTAGGACTTTGAATGGAGAGGTCGTCCTCAATGGCACAACGCGTGGATAGGACTTTGAATGAAAACGTCGTCCTCAATGGCACAACGCGTGGGTATGACTTAGGATAGAAACGTCGTCCTCAATGGCACAACGCGTGGATAGGACTTTGAATGAAAACGTCGTCCTCAATGGCACAACGCGTGGATAGGACTAAGAATGGAAATGTCGTCCTCAATGGCACAACGCGTGGATAGGACTTTGAATGAAAACGTCGTCCTCAATGGCACAACGCGTGGGTAGGACTTAGAATGGAGAAGTCGTCCTCAATGGCACAACGCGTGGATAGGACTTTGAATGAAAACGTCGTCCTCAATGGCACAACGCGTGGGTATGACTTAGGATAGAAACGTCGTCCTCAATGGCACAACGCGTGGATAGGACTTTGAATGAAAACGTCGTCCTCAATGGCACAACGCGTGGATAGGACTTAGAATGGAAATGTCGTCCTCAATGGCACAACGCGTGGGTAGGACTTAGAATGAAAACGTCGTCCTCAATGGCACAACGCGTGGATAGGACTTAGAATGGAAACGTCGTCCTCAATGGCACAACGCGTGGGTAGGACTTAGGATAGAGACGTAAAGTAGACATGGAGACGTCGTCCTCAATGGCACAACGCGTGGGTAGGACTTAGGATAGAAACGTCGTCCTCAATGGCACAACGCGTAGGTAAAAGGTTTATTAGGAGGAAGGTTTATCAGGAGTTAATTATTTGTAGATGACTTACCCGTGTGGCTGCTGCTGCAAGACTGAATTTTAATTTGCCACTCGTTGTGTAAGTCACCCCAGCTTGACTGCACAGTCATGGTGTGTTGAGTTTATGTTTCAGCTGTTTCGTTGTTCTTGACATATCGCTTTTCACCTCGGGCTAGTGTTGCTATCCGGGTGAAATTAATTAAGGTGTATGTTACATGTTGCTTATTCAACACGTAACATAACTAAAATAAATGTGATGTGTAAAAGTAAAAGATTTAATTCATGTTTTAGTTAATGATCCAAATGAGGTATTTTAATAAATTTTAAAAAGAGGTCACGACTGCTACTGGGTGTGCATCTAGTGTGTGTCGAAACGAGTTCCGACTTCCACCTTCACACTCCCCCCTTACTTGGGGTTTGTGGCGTGAGAACTTTGCTTGGCTACAGAGAATTTCTTTTCTTCTTCTTAGTCGGACATATTGATTGGTTGTTCTGCTAAAGTAGACATAGAGAAACGAAAGATCAATATTAGTGGGATTGCTTACGACTATTGGATATGATTTAGATGGGGTATGGTTTAAGTTCGTTTAGGTGGGCTGTTCTTTCTGTCGTCTCCCCGTCTCGTTTAAGCCGAACAATAGCCCCTGATGTAAAGGTTTTTACGACATAGAGCCCGTTGTATTTAGGCGCAAGCTTCGCGTTGAAATCGTCTATGGCCTTCGATAATGGATGTTGTCGAACCATAACCTGTTGTCCGATTTTGGGTTTCCAGTCTCTCTAGCGTATATTGTAGTGGCGGGCCTGGTCCTTTGAAGCTCTAGTTAAGTTGTGGCGCACAATTGTAAAGATCTCTTGCAAGTGTGTAGCTCGGTCGGATGGATTTCACTCCTTAGTACCTGTGCCGCGGACTGCTTCGTCATAGAGGGCTCGGGGAAGACGTGGTTCTCGACCCTGTGTTAGGAATGCTGGACTGTAACTGGTTGTCTCTGACACACTGGTGTTAAACGCTAACGAGATTTTTGGCAAGTTCTCGTCTCTAAGCTTATGATGATTGTCGGCAACCTGAGCTATCATAGTCTTAACGGTTCGGTTGGTTCGTTCTGTGGGGTTCTCCTGAGGCGTGTAGGGTGCTGTCAGCTGTTGGTGAACTCCAATCTCCGCCAAATATTGTTGGAATATTCTGCTAGTGAACTTGGTTCCGTTGTCGGTTATCAGAATTTTTGGAACTCCATATCGAGCCAGAATCCTCTCTCGAAAAGCTTTTAATAGGCTCTCTGATGTAGCTTCCGCAATGGGTACCATTTTACAGTTCTGTCCATTTGGAAAACTTGTCGAAGAACACCAACAGCATATTATTGCCATGCTTAGAACGGGGTAGTGGTCCAACAAAGTCCGCACACAGCAAAGACCATGGCTCATCTGGGATTCTTGTCAACATTTCTCCGGCGGGTGCTTGCTGGCTTGACTTGTACCGTTGACAGGACTCACAAATCCGGACATAGCGGCTTATGTCCCGGAACATCCCTGGCCATTAATACCGATTGGCTATTCGGGCGATGGTTCTCCGTATTCCAAGGTGGCCGGCGCTCGGGCTGTCGTGGTTTTCCGCCGGTACACGATCTCGCTGAGATTTTGAAACGCACAGCTTCCACGGGGAGCAGTCCTCGTCACTCGCATTTCGTGGCAGGTGTCGCAGTAGTTGTCCATCAACGATGATAAAATTTGGATACTTGCTTGGGTCTTTGATAACCTCTTCACGCTTCTTTCGTAACCACGCACACTCTGGCAAACTGTCTGTGTCCATAGTGATCCGTTGGAGGGCTTCGCTTGGTTGCCGGGACAGAGCGTCCGCTTCCACGTTGTGTTTGCCCTTACGGTATTACACTGTGAAGTTAAACTGCTGGAGTTCCAGCACCCACTGAGCGATGCGTCCAGAGGTGCTCTCTATAGTGTTGAGCCATTTAAGCGAGAGGTGGTCGGTTATTACTACGAATTTATAGACTTCCAGTTACGGCCTCATCTTCCGGATGCCTCAGATGATTGCTAAACACTCCTTTTCCGTCGGTGAATAATTCTTTTCGGCGTCGTTTAAGTGCCGGTTGGCGTAGGCGATCACATGTTCCGCGCCTTCGATGTTCTGTGTCAAGACGGCACCGAGTCCCAAGTCGCTAGCAACTGTCTGGAGGAAAAATGTCTGTTCGAAGTCGGGGCATGCTAAAACTGGAGCTTCCGTGAGATTCTTTTTGAGTTCTTCGAATGCCCGTTGTTGTGGTTCGCCCCACTTCCAATGTTTCCCTTTCTTTAGGAGTGACGTCAACGGTTGGACAACTGTTGAGAAATCCGAAATGAACCTTCGATACCACGACGCTATGCCGAGAAAGCGTCGCACTCCTCGGACATTTTGAGGAGGTTCGAGATCTCGTATAGCAGCGATTTTATCGGGGTCAGTGTGGATACTCTCCGAGCTAACCACGTGTCCTAGGTATTTTATTTTTTTCTGGAAAAACTCGCACTTCTCGGCGTTTATCCGGAGATTGGCCGCTTGAAGGCGGCAGAACACTTCCTTTAGATTCTTCATGTGCTATTCGAAGGTCCTAACCATGACTATGATGTCGTCCAAGTAAGCGAAGGCGAAAGGCTCGAGCTCAGGTCCTATCACCCGGTCGAGGGCACGCTGAAACGTCGCGGGAGCAGAGTGGAGGTCAAACGGCATGACTCGCCACTGAAACAATCCTCGTCCAGGCACAGTGAATGCGGTGTACTTTCGACTCTCAGTTTCCATCGGAATTTGCCAGTAGCCATCATTGAGGTCGAGGCTGCTGATATATTTGGCATCGCGTAGCCGGTCTAAAATGTGCGTGATGCGTGGTAGTGGATAGACATCGGGCGCTGACCGACTGTTGAGGGCTCTATAGTCGACACACAGACACCATGCCCCTGTCTTCTTTTTTACGAGGACGATCGGTGCACTATGCGGGCTGTGCGATGGCTCAATGCATCCCTTGTCTAGAAGTTTGTTAATTTCTTCGTCGATAGTTGCTTGCACGGCTGGGTTCCTTGGATAATACCGCTGTTTTAGCGGTCTCTTATCGACCATGATGTTTCTACGTTCGGTGATATTTGTTACCCCTTGCAAGGCTTCGAATTTTCTGAATTCTTTTAGAAACGCTGACACTTGTTCAATATGGGAGCGATGAAGGGATTAAAGGTAGCTTACCCAAATTAATAGTTTCCCCACCACAGCTAAGCGTTGCTTTGGTTTCCACCAGGAAGTCCATGCCAAGAATAACTTCGTCGGTAGCGTCTGGCATTACTAAAAACTGGAACTTTCGATTAATGTTACCCAATCAAATATCGGTTTCTACGGTATGGCGAAGTACTTTCACCGATCCATCAGCTAACGTGACCACATTATCGGCTAGGACGAACTTGCAGCTATTATGGATCCTGTCGACAAATTGTTGACTCAGGAAACTTCGCGTGGCACCGGTATCTATTGTGGCATTGATCGTCAGCGTATCGATTGTTATAGTGGCGAAGATGTGACTTTTATCGTGTTGAAGATGTCTTACTGGGTTTGAGGATTTCCCCTCCTCGTTCTGAGCGATCCCCTTCATCGTTTCCCGGTCGTGTCCTGCAGCACTGAATGGTGAGTACATTTTGACGGCCGCAGATCCAGCAGAAGAACATTTGGGGGTTTCGGCAGTCTTGTCTTACACGTCCGTTTTTATCACAATTTCGACAAGCGGTTCTTGGGTTGATCTCCATTTGTTGCCCATGCTGGTCGGCTGTCAATTGGTGGCTAATGACAGGGTGGTAACTCTGAACGTTGGCACGTCGATCTTGTTGCTGCATGCGGTGGTACTCGGTACGCAAGTTGGCTCGCTGTGTTCGTTCGGGCTCGCGTGTCTGAATAGCCTCAAGGTCGTCTGCCAGGTTAACCAAATCTTCGAGTGTTGAAAACTCTTTCCTTCGAATATACCACTGGTAGTCTGGGTGAGCGTTTCGGAAGATTCTCTCGAGTTTTTGTTCTTCACTGTAGCCCGCATGTCTCATTAGGAGTTTGGAGGCCTAAGACAAAATTTTTAAACGGCTCCCGGTGTTTTTGGGTTCTGTTTCGGATGTTATCGCCGATCCGCTCCAGATATCTAGGTGGCAGAAAGAATTTTAAAAATTTTTCATTGAACAGCTCCAAGGCAGGCCAGTGCTCGTTATTATTTCGATACCATATCAAGGCGCAGTCAGTGAGCAGCTTAGGCATCGTGCGAGGTAGGTATTTCTTGTTGATATTGTAGACTTCGGCCAGTTCTTCAACTCTTTCGATGAAGGCCAAGGGGTCTTTTTTCCAGTCGAATTTTACTGACCACTTCCTTACCTTCTCCACTACTGCCAAATATGGGTCCGTCACTGATAATGCCGCGTTTGAGTTGGTCGGCCCGGGTTGCTGGGCAAATGGCAGCAAGGCATCGGTCGCTTGAGTCGGAACGCGAAGCGTTGCGTCGGTTGAGCTTGTTCGTTTTCCGCCTGAGTCCTCAGTTGGCGGTGCTGGTGGCTCGTCCTTGTATTCTTTTTCATTTATGAAACCGATGAAGCGCTTCCGAAGCACTTCAACAGTGCCAGTGGGGTCAAATTCGAAGTCATTTGCGTATGTTATCAGCTGTTCCTTTTTTAGGGAATACACCCACGTGGTTGTCAATATGTACAATGTACAAGAGTTGCTCCTGCTTTATCTGTAAGGGTTAAATGTTATTAATAGTTTGCTTAGCTATTTTCATGGACAGCACTTGTTCGGGTATTATTATGTCTTATTATGGGTATTATTATTCGGTCTTTAAGGTATTATTATGTTTCGCGCTGTTTATCTATTATTTAGTTTTTATAATAATATATTTTTCCCTTTTTTTTTTTATTAGTCGGAGCTTATCGAGTTCATTAATTCGACCTAATGTGTTTTTTTTTGTTTTTTTTTTGTTTTTTTTTTCTATTTTATTTTAACCTCGATTCACTACGTACATTCTTTTTCCTTTGCTTAATATAATTTGCTCTCTATATTCGTTTCAGATTTTTTTTCTTTGGTTTTTTTTATACCCACTGAGCTTGATTTTATTTGAATATATATATATTTTTTTTTGTGCGCGACGAGTTTGCTTAACAGATTACAGTTTTATTTTTTTTCTCTCACTGGGCTGAGTTTAACGCGGGCTTAGTTTTTTTTCGTTTTTGATTATAGCACTCACTGAGTTTAACACAGGCTTGGTTTTTTTTTTCTTTTATTTGTCTTCCATGTTTGTTACGCGTGTTGTTGTTACACATTATTAATTCACATGTATATATTTTTATGCCGTGCGCGCGGATGATTTTATTATTTCCAGACTAAATGTCCCTGTTTTTTTTTATTATTAATTTTCTGTATTATTCACTTTTACACTTTTTGCTCGCTGATTATTTTTTTCTTTCGCGTACGCGGCGGATGACTTTATTATTTTATGACAAAATGTCCCTGCTCGGGCGCCATTGTGACGAGCCTTTTTCTTGCCGAGGTATCACTCGCCGGTGTCCAGGGTTCGTTCACAAACAATTTAGTACACGGGGTTCAATCTAGTTTATCGATTCTTGATGTTTATTATAAAAAAGTTAATTTTTAAATAAAAATATTATATATGCTATAAATTTGAGTTCACGAGTTAATGATAAATTTGATAAATGATAAATTTGTATATCATTTACTTAGTGTCAATTTTGTTCAATATTTGTTCATGTCCTTACACTGTTTCGATCCGAGTTTCTTAGTGGCCTGATGTACCGATGCCATCCATCGTCAGCTGTTGGAATCGTCAACCGTTCTGGCGCAGCGAGTGGGCAAATCTTAGGACAGAATCGTCCGCTTCAATGGCACAACGCGTGGGTAGGACTTAGAATGAAAACGTCGTCCTCAATGACACAACGCATGGGTAGGACTTAGAATGGAGAGGTCGCCCTCAATGCCACAACGCGTGGATAGGACTTTGAATGAAAACGTCGTCCTCAATGGCACAACGCGTGGGTAGGACTTAGGATAGAAACGTCGTCCTCAATGGCACAACGCGTGGATAGGACTTTGAATGAAAACGTCGTCCTCAATGGCACAACGCGTGGATAGGACTTAGAATGGAAACGTCGTTCTGAATGGCACAACGCGTGGGTAGGACTTAGGATAGAAACGTCGTCCTCAATGGCACAACGCGTAGGTAAAAGGTTTATTAGGAGGAAGGTTTATCAGGAGTTAATTATTTGTAGATGACTTACCCGTGTGGCTGCTGCTGCAAGACTGAATTTTAATTTGCCACTCGTTGTGTAAGTCACCCCAGCTTGACTGCACAGTCATGGTGTGCTGAGTTTACGTTTCAGCTGTTTCGTTGTTCTTGACATATCGCTTTTCACCTCGGGCTAGTGTTGCCATCCGTGTGAAATTAATTAAGGTGTATGTTACATGTTGCTTATTCAACACGTAACATAAATGAAATGAATGTGATGCGTAAATGTAAAAGATTTAATTCAAGTTTTAGTTAATGATCCAAATGAGGTACTTGTAATTTTAACAGAAATAAAAGAGGTCACGACTGCTACTGGGTGTGCATCTAGAGTGTGTGGAAACGAGTTCCGACTTCCACCTTCACAATTTACACTAATATACACATCTAAATTAAACTAAATAGATACCATTAAATTGAACTTAATATGCGCAACTAAAATACACATACTAAACTAAATTAACCATAAATATCCAACTTAATATAAAATCACTAAATTAAACCTTTTATAAATAGAATAGCTAAAACCTAAAATAATATTATAATAATTTACATCTAAACATCATTAAGATAAACGTAATATAAATATTTAAAATAAACTTAGCTTAAATACTTAAAATAAACTTAACACCAGTACTTAAAATATACTTAATTAAATACTTAAATAAACTTTATAAAATATATTTTTAAATGAAACTATAATAATAAATAAACAAAACTAAAAATAAATAAATAAAAATTTATTTTTAATAAGCATAAAAAAATATATAAAACTAAATGTTTTGTTTATTTCAAAAATAAAAATAAAAATAGAATGCCATTTAAAAATGTTATTTAAACTTTACAAATAAAAGTAAGAAAAAAAACTTATTTAAAAATGTACAAATTACTGTAACTTTAGTAATAAGTTTCCGAGAGAAAAACAAAATTTTGATGAATTAAATTGTATCCTAAAATGAGCCGCTAAAGTTTTTATTTTGTTGACCGGGAGAATGGTTGCATTAGGGGAGGATTACATTTTTTTTTGGTTTGCCCCAATCCTCCAAGGTAGGGTGGGAATAGTGTGGGCAGAGTCCTACCACCTGGACTCACGAGTTGGTTGATGGTTGGGTGAGTCTGGGGCTCCCAACCTTTTCACATTTTCTTATTATTATTTCTTTCAGTTTCCGGTAATTTTTTTTCTCGTTTTTGTTTGAATCGTCGACGCGATATTTTTTTTTATGCACGTGAAATTATTTGTAGGCGAGAGTACACGTGGACGGCCACAACAAACCCCCCCCCCCCCCACATCTCACCGAACTGCTAGTGATAGCAAACCAGCACGTGCAGTCGTGTCCAACCTCGTGTCCGATGGTCACCGGACCAGGGGCGGTGGCGTTGGCTGAGGGAAGCAGGTGCCCTGGCTATTAACCTGTGCAGGATTCACAGGGGCGCATTCACCGTGCGCCCTCACCGGCTGCTGCTTCACTTGCCGGCCTCACCGTTTAGCATTGCCTTTTTTTTAGTGGAATAAGAACCATATGGCGAATTTAAATTTGAATTTTTAAATGCAAGGTTTTTTTCCGCTTCCGGTCGTGGCCCATTTCGCTCCACTACACGTGTGGTGTAGCTCCTCTGCGGTGAGTTTACGCACATAACCTTATTGTATATAATTAGAAATAGTTAATTTTTAAAGTTCATGTTGCTGTGTCTCCACATTGAGCTTTCTTTCGAAGTATAATAGCCGATTTTTTGCCATCTGAAAACTATCAGGTAAATTAAAATTATTGAATCACGACAAGAGCCCTGTCTTAGAGTGACGATCCGACCGCTGTTTCACCCAGAAAACAAATATCAATAGGCAGCCTATTGATTTTATAGTACACGAAACAATGGGATTTTTCCATTTTTTTATAGTTTTTAGTATTATTACTTTTTCAATAAAGTAGCCCTATAAAAACAATGAGAACAACTATGTTTTTAATTAGAATTTACTGTACTTACAATAGTATTAAATAATTATCTTAAATAGAACAAAACTATTGATTATTAATAGGTAAGATCATATAAAATTTATATGAGAAACCTATTAAAAATATCTGAGTTGTCTATCTGGCTTAACCTTGACGATTTAATGTCAGTCCGATCTGGTCTTCGCTGGTATTGTGCTTCGTGCAGGGCCCTTCCCCGGATGAACTCTATTCTAAAATAAAGCTTTTTGGGGAAAGCCTTAACTTATTAAATAATAACTTCAGAGAAATTGTTTCATTTTTCAGCGAAGCTAGTGCCGCACCCATTACCAGCGTTTCTGATGAAAATACTGTTCAGGATAACTTTCGGTTCCTTCGTCCATGACTGCTTCTTCCGGAATTTTGTCAGTTTCATCAGAAAAAGACCTTAAAAGCTCAAAAAGACAGAGGAAAAACAAAAACAAAAATAAGCGTCGGAAGGCGTCCTCCAGACCATCCAAGGCAGAGCAGCCCTCAGCAATGCCATCAGAAAATAATAATACGGTGATTTCTTATACACCATCTTCTATTCCTCCATTGACTAGTAGTCCAAATACGATTTCAACTACGCCTAACAGTCATTTGACTTTAAGAGCAGTTTCGAGGACCAGAAATGTTTTCATTTCACGTCTTCAGCCCGACACATCAATAGAAAATATATTGACGTTTGTCAGGCAATCCAAGTTAGTGAACTCAAATGCATTCTGTTCATGCAAAAATATTGGTAATAAGCCTTCCCATGCTTCTTTTATTCTAACAGTTGCAGCCGAAGATTTTACAACTGTTCTTAAATCTAATTTGAGGGCCGATAATATTCTTGTTACTGAGTTCAAGCCAAAAAATAAGTTTAAACGGGTGACTCAAGCCGCCCGCCAGACTCAAAAAAACTAAATAGGCTGTCCCTTTATTACCAAAATGTAAGGGGACTACGTTCTAAGACGCAGAGCTTATTTCTATCAACTCAAAATTGCTCTGAGGATATTATCGCGTTAACAGAAACGTGGCTGAACGGAAGCATTACCGATTTGGAATTGTTTGACAATAGTTTTCAAATGTTTAGAAAAGACAGATACACTGAAAATATTTCTTCTGTCGGTGGTGGTGTCCTTTTGGCTGTAAGGAACTGCTTTGTCAGTTTTATTGTTGACATTCCCTGCTCTTCTAATATTGAACTAATTTGCGTTAAAGTTATACATTGTAACTCTAATGTATATGTTATTAATGCGTATGTTCCTCCTAAGAGTAGTGTAGAGGTCTATGCAGTCCTTGCGGAGTGCATAGATTACATAATTGATTTACTTGACGTTAATGACGACATTTTATTATTGGGCGATTTTAATCTACCTGATTTAAAATGGCATTCTTCTGACGATGATACGTACTATTGTGCATCTAATTCGAAGACCCGCCAAGAACATATATTTGTTGATAATATATGTTCAGACTTACAACAAGTGAGTTGTATTTACAATAGTCTTGAAAGACTTCTTGACCTGGTCTTAACTACAGACAGTAACAATGTTGTTGTTAAGAGGGCCTTTCATGCTCTAACTACTGTTGATGAATATCATCCACCATTAAGTATTTGGTACGAATCCGGCAG
The DNA here is from genome assembly GCA_914767935.1 of Coremacera marginata. Lineage (NCBI taxonomy): Eukaryota > Metazoa > Arthropoda > Insecta > Diptera > Sciomyzidae > Coremacera > Coremacera marginata. The sequence goes on from OU612044.1 coordinate 100,232,938, forward strand.
ACCAAATATAGTAAATTCTAATTCAGCAGATAAGCTTTATGAATTCAATTTTAAAAAAGCTGACTTTTTGAAGTTGAATCAGTTGCTTCATGGTAAACTTAATGCAATTTTAGAATATATAAATGGAAATTGCCTTGATGACTCCATACATTTTTTTTATATGGAACTCTTTGCTGTGTTTTCTCAATCCGTACCTTATAGTCTCAAATTTGCGAGGAATTCTGCTTACCCGTGGTACACAAAGGATTTAAAGACTCTTCGCAACAACAGGAATAGGGCATGGAAGAAATACGTCTGTAGCTTAGGCTCAAACGACCTAGAAACTTACAAACGTTTGTTTCTGGAATTTGAAAATCGCTCAGCTACATTATATCACGAATATTTAGATAATGTTAAGCTGAGAATATTGACAGATCCAAAGAAATTTTGGGGATTCGTAAACACAAAGAAGAAATCTGATGGATTTCCTTCTTCATTTAGAACTCCTGAGGGATTTACTGACAATCCCGTCAAAATTTGTGGCCTATTCGCCAATCTTTTTAAAGAATCATTCTGTTCAGATTCTTTTACTCCTGATGGAGAGTACTTTGAATATATGAATTCCGAACCCAGAGTATCTTTGGAACATATATCCTTCACTCCAGAGGATATTTTAATGTATATTAGATCGATCGATGAGGAGTTTGGTGCTGGACCTGACGGTGTTCCTGCCGCAGTGTTAACACAATGCGGTTCTGTTTTGAGTCAACCACTTTCTTTATTATTCAATAAATCTATTAACGAAAGTTATTTTCGACTTTTTTGGAAAAAATCATTTATAAGTCCTATTTTTAAAAAGGGTTGAAGGAACGATGTTAGTAACTATAGGCCTATCGCTAAGCTCTCATCGATTCCAAAACTTTTTGAGCGGATGGTGTATGATCGGGTGAAAATTCACTGTGGGGAAGTCATAACAACTCGTCAGCATAGTTTTGTGAATGGCAGATCCACTGTGTCTAATCTTCTCGATTTTACAACATTCTGCTTAAATTCTATTGATTCTGGTAACCAGGTCGATTGTGTTTACACTGACTTTAGTAAGGCATTTGATAAGCTACCACACAATCTTATCTTATTTAAACTTGAGTTAATGGGATTTCCACTATATTTTGTGAACTGGATTAAATCGTATTTGGTAGAGCGATCTTATCAAATACGTTTCCGAGGCGCATTGTCTTCTGAATTTATTGCTGGATCAGGTGTTCCTCAGGGTAGTCACCTTGGTCCTCTTCTGTTTATTTTAGCTATCAATGATGTAACTCATGTCATTGAACACTCTCATCTGCTTATTTATGCCGATGATATGAAAATATACAGAACGATTAATTCTAGAGATAATTCAGATCTACTCCAGTCTGATCTAAAATCCTTTGAAGTTTGGTGTTCTAAAAATAATATGTTTTTAAATTCAGATAAATGCCAAACTATGACCTTTTCGCGAAAAAGGAATAATTTTATATTTGATTATACGATTAAAGATACTGCCTTGAGTCGTGTAGACACCGTCAAAGACCTAGGTATATGCATGGATTCTAAGCTGTCGTTTAACATTCATATTGATAATATTTGTAAAAAAGCATCTTCAATGCTTGGTTTTGTAAAACGCTGGGCCAAAGAATTTAATAGCATGATTACAACTACAACGTTGTATTATGCAATCGTGCGTCCTCACTTAGAGTATGCAAGTCAAGTTTGGTCCCCAAGTTACAATGTGCATGTTGATCGAATAGAAAGAATCCAAAAACGTTTTGTTCAGTTTGCTCTAAGGGGCTTAAGTGGAACTGACATATTAGACCTTCCTCCTTATGAGAATCGTTTAAAACTCTTAAAAATGCAGTCTTTAGGTGATCGAAGGAAATCGGCAGATATCGTATATTTACACCAGCTCATAACAGGTGTATTCGATTCTCCAGAACTTCTTTCTCACATAAATTTTAACACTAACCGTAGAAGCAGTAGAAACGCTAACAACTTAATTTATTTGCCATTTAGTAGAACAAATTATATGGCTACTGCTCCTTTAAGTCGCATGAGTTCCTTTGTTAACAATTGTAGCGTTTTTGATGTTAATTTGTCAAAAGGTCAACTCAAAAGTAGATTAAAATTAGTTGTGTAATTAGATCTTTGTATACGCATGGTTAGTTGTTACGTCTTGTGTTGTCCCTGAGCCCAACCCATTTATTGGTGGGTAAATTTTTCCCACATTAACTTGTTTGTGGTCACGGGTATCCATAACATTGATATTTTTTTTCAATGATTACTGGGTAGTGGCTTTAGATGGGTTAATGCTGAGGAAGTGCGATAAAGCTGTAGTAGCTGAACTCTATTGTTATTGCATGTTATATGTATATATATAAATTTGTTAAGTTAGAGGAGCGTGTCTTCTCTGTTTGTATAAAAACTTTTAAACAATCTCAAATTTGTTTCTCCCAATATTAGCTTGAGGAATATTATTAACACAAAGGACTGACTCCTGTAGTGTTTTTGATAAGCTTTTTGAAAGTGACTTGAAAGTTTTAATTGCTAATATTGTCGAAAAAAAAAATATTATAAGTCTACCTGCGAGTCAATTTGTTAAGTTAGAGGAGCGTGTCTTCTCTGTTTGTATAAAATCTTTTAAACAATCTCAAATTTGTTTCCGCCGATATTAGCTAGAGGAATATTATTAACACAAAGGTCTGACTCCTGTAGTTATTTTGATAAGCTTTTTGAAAGTGATTTTTTCAGTGAACCAGTGAGGCTTAATTATGCAGCCCTTATTATTGCAAAACACGAGCAATATTATTTTTATTATTAAAAAACATCAGCTTATCAAATTTACTTGAGATCATTTAGATTAAAAATAGTTAAATAAATAGGAAATCATTTACATATACAAGTCACTGATCATTTTATTTGCCAAATTATCAAACTCCACCTCGAATATCTCACCATTCAAAGCCTTACCGTGTAGAATAACAGTTGAAGTATATGTGATAAGGCTGCTTCTTACAATTAGTTTTGTTTTGCTTAAGTTGATTGAACTACAGACTCTTTCGCAGTTTGCTGATGAGTGAAGAAGAACAATGACTCTGTCAACAATGTCCAAAATCCAAAACCCTTCGTTAGAATCCAAGACCCACCTTTTTTTTAAAAAATTGCAAACTTTTTTGCAAAATGATTCGTCGAGTTCTGTTTCATCTTTGAACATACGTTTTTAGTATGTTTACTTTGGAAATATTCCTGGGGCCTTACTCTATAATGCGATTCGAAAAGCACTGCTATTCATAAGAACGGAATATAATTTTGAATTTACTTACTTATTAACTTATTTCGTAGTTTTTCCGAACAATCAGAGTCGGAACTGATCACTACTGTTTTATTTTAATAACAACAATTTTCTTGTGTAAAATAAGGAACTACCATCAGAAAGCAAGTAAGAAAAACAGAACGGTAAAATACAGTGTTGCTGTATCATTGACAAGAAACGCGATCAGTGTTGCTACTTGCACCTGGCATGCATGCATGTGGTGCACATTTGACGACTCATGCGCTAAAAAGAAATGTTACTTAAACAAAATATTTGTAAAATATGACATAAGTGTTTGAATAATTGTTTGAAAAAAAAAAACAAGAAAAATCCGTAAGAAATCCGTATTGTACAAAATCCAGGGGGCGAACCTTCACATGGCAACGTGTCTGACTGACCGCCACATTACTACCGCCCAATGAAAACTAAACCAGCCCGTATAAGAACCCCAATTACGTTGACAACCCAACGAAAAACGTACAATGATTTACGGATATGCACCTTTAATGTCCGGACCCTTTTTAGGGAAGGTGTAATTATTCAAATGGCGGAAGCCCTCAAAACAATAAAAGCCGACATCACCGCCATCCAGGCAATGCGATGGAAAGGGCAAAGCTGCTCTAATCAAGCACACTGCGATATCTACTACAGCTGCCATGCGGAGAAGCGCGAATTCAGGTGTGGATTCGTCGTTAGCCGGAAACTACGCCACCTTGTTTCCCGGTTCACACCTGTCAACGAAAGATTGGCCACGATCCGCATCAAGGCAACATTTTTTTTGATCAGCCTCATTTGTGCGCACGCCCCGACGGAGGAAAAGGTCGAAGCCGTCAAGGACGCTTTCTACGCTAGCCTTGGGGACGTTTACGACCACCTTCTTGTCCATGTGAAAATAGTCCTCGGCGATTTTAATGCGGAAGTCGGAAGGGAAGGCATCTTTGGCCTCACTGTCGGTCATGTCGGTTTAGCCTTCATGAGACCTCCACGAACAACGGTCTAAGACTGATCGACTTCGTCGCGGCGCGAAACATGGTAGCTAAGCACCTCGACATCCACAAGGCCACCTGGCTGTCCCCGGATCAAAAAACACGAAACCAAATCGATCATGTTGTAATCGACGGAAGGCATGCCTCTAGTGTTCTAGATATGCGTACATTTCGGGGGGTCAACATTGGCTCAGACCATTATCTTGTTGCAGCCAAGATCCGCATGCAATTATGCAATGCGAAGAACATACGCACAGAAATGCAACAAAAGCTAGATGCCGATAAGCTGCAATTACAACGGACTGCGGAGCCCTACTCCGCTCAACTTTTGGCTAAGCTCAACCAACCAACCTCTGGACCCGACGACGCCGGCGGACTTTGGGCGCATATATCCCACTCCATGCGCGCAGCCGCTGAAGAAGTCATTTGTTTCCGGTGCCCGCAACCTCGGAACCAATGGTACGATCAGGAGTGTCGCATCGCAACAGCAGTAAAAAAGAGGCGAGAAAACTACCTCGAGGCGCCTTTTCACAACAATTTACACCAAGCAATATGTTGCAAAATATTCATTTTGCATTTTCCACATTCAATTGTGGAAAATTACAAACACCAAATTATTTAATAATAAAATTTTATTATGATTGCCAATTATTTTTAAAAAATAACTAAGTAAAATGACTTATGCTTTTGTATATTTGTAAATTCATTATATTCTGCATGGGTTATTATTCAAATTTTTTAAAAGTTTTTTCTTTCACATGTTTGTGCAAACCTCGAAAAAAAAACATTTTTATAAGTTTTCATTTATAAAATTATTTATGTTTCCATTTCTAAATATGATCAATCACATGTAGTTTAAGCGGCAGAAAATATTGAAACAGATGGCTAAAATACCAGTGTTGATTAATAGCGAAAAATTTATTTTGTATCGAATACTGTTGGTAGAACATTGTTGGTGCTTTTTAGAAAACAATTAAATAGAACTTAAGTTCATGTTTTTAAACTAAGACACATTTGGTGCCACAGTAATTAAAAAAAAGCACTAAAAAATACAACAGGCACCAAACCTCATTTTCCTTGCGTCGAAATTTTCTTCGAAAGATTGATCCGTCTTTTTTGGCTAATATTGATGAAATAGTTGACTTTGGATCTTTATCCTTGTCTGAAAGTGATGTTTTCAATGCGATGTTGGCTTTGAAAAGCTCTGTTAAAGCTGACAGTGATGGAATTTCTTCAATTGTGCTTCTTAGATGTGCAAAAGTATTGTCTGTACCCCTCTGCACTATTTTTAATAAATCTTTAGTCACGGGTTCCTTTATTGATTGTTGGAAAATTGCAGCAATTACGCCAATTTTCAAAACTGGCTCTAAAAATGATGTGTCTAATTATAGACCAATTTCCAAGCTATCAAATGTCTCAAAACTTTTTGAAAGCATTGTCAAAGATAAGCTCTATTTTACCTTTAAACGTTTTATCTGTTCTCAACAACATGGCTTTGTTTCCGGGAAGTCTACTGTAACTAATCTAGCTGTTTTTTCGGAGTTCTGCATTTCTTCTGTTGTCCTGGGCAATAAAGTTGATGTTCTTTATACGGACTTCACAAAAGCCTTTGATAAAGTTCCACATAATTTACTAGTGGCCAAGCTGGCTAAAATGGGATGCCACTCATTTTTTCTAGAATGGATTAAATCATACTTGAGCTCTCGCTCTTGTTTTGTTTCTATAAACAATGTAAATTCCGCAAAATTTATTGCATCGTCTGGTGTTCCTCAAGGAAGTATACTTGGCCCCCTATTTTTTATTCTTTATATTAACGACATTTGTAATTGCTTTAGATCTTCACAATTTTTAATGTATGCGGATGACCTCAAAATTTTTAAGGAAATATATTGCCCGGTTGATATCACAGCGTTACAGTCAGACCTGGATAATGTTTTTAATTGGTGCAGTATTAATGGTTTACCAATAAATATAAAGAAATGTTTTCACATGTCATATTTTAAGGTTTCTAATGTTATTACTTCCAGTTATTCTCTGGGTGAGTCACTATTACAGTCAGTAAATACTATTCGGGACTTTGGAGTTATCTTTGACTCAAAGCTAACATTCATTGACCATCTAAATTTTATAATTCCTAAAGCGTACTCTTTGCTTGCGTTTATACGAAGAAATAGTTCTGAGTTTGAGGATCCACACACTTTCAAATGTCTTTACAATTCGTTTGTAAGATCTAGGTTAGAATATGCAGCAATAATTTGGAACCCGTTTTATGCCACGCACTCTTTTCGATTGGAAAGGATTCAAAAATCTTTTTCTAAAATTGCATTGCGACCTTTATTTGTTGACTTTATGCCCTCGTATAATGCAAGATGCTTGCTTTTGGGTCTTAAAACTCTAGAAACAAGAAGGAAGATTAGTTCTTTAGTCTTCATATACGATATTTTAGTCGGAAATATTGATTGTTCATCCCTGCTTGAACAAATTATGTTTAATGTACCTTCAAGGCAGCTGCGACGTTTTAAAATATTTTTTATTAAACAATTTAGAACTAATTATGCTAAAAATGAGCCTATGACAAGGGCTTTGTCTTTATATAATGATTTATCATTAAATAATTTTTTTGAATTTGCTGTTTCTAAAGAAGTTTTTAAAAAGTATATTAATAGTTTATTCTTACTTTAGCCTAATTGTTATTTTAAATAGTCTCTAGTCTGTAAGGAAATTGTTCCAATGACTGAATAAAATGAATAAATAAATAAAATAAAAAATAAAATAAAATACACCAAACCTGGTGGAAAAAGCACCAAGTTGGCAACAGTGCTATACATAAGAAAGGAGACCTAACAATCTGCGTCAACTATCGAGGTATCAGTCTTATTTTCATCGCATATAAGTTTTTCTCAAGCGTACTGTGTGAAAGATTAAAGCCGATTACAAAAACACTGATTGGACCTTATCAGTGTGGCTTTCGACCTGGAAAGTCCACCATAGACCAGATTTTCACGCTACGACAAATCCTGGAGAAAACCCACGAAAATCAAATTGACACACACCATCTCTTTGTTGATTTTAAAGCTGCGTTCGATAGCCCGAGAAGGGATTGCCTATACGCAGCAATGTCTGAGTTCGGTATACCTGTAAAGTTGGCAAGGCTTTGCAGGATGACGTTGAGCAACACACGCAGCTCCGTCAAGTTAGGAAATGACCTTTTCGAAACCGAAAACGAAAATACCAAAAGAGGTTTCAGGCAAGGCGATCCACTGTCTTGCGAGCTCTTTAACATTATTATGGAGGGGATCGTACGAAAGGCTGGTGTGCATCGTTATGGCACCATTTTCTACAAAGGTGTCCAGCTCTTTGCGTACGTTGATGATATTGATATTGTCCGCAGAACCAAGAGAGATGTTACCGCTGCTTTCACCGCTATCGAAAAGGTATAAGCCAAAGTGTGCTTGACGATAAATGAGGGTAAAACAAAGTATATGCTGTCTGCAAGCAAGGGAGAGCAGCGTTTAGACTCCCACGTTTCATCCGGCAGCTATAACTTTGAGGTAGTCAAGGAGTTTGTATAGCTTGTCACCGCCATTAATAACAACAACGAAGTCAGCCTGGAGTTAAGGCGAAAAACAATAATTGCTAATAGGTGCTACTACGGGCTCAGTAAGCAACAACAACTAAGAGTTCCATAGCCCTCTCTCGATCGACAAAGCTAACACTCTATAAGACGCTCGTTCTACCTGTGCTCTTTATGGCGCTGAGGCATGGGTAGTTTCGCAAACTGACGCAGCTGCTCTGGGGGTGTTCGAAAGAAAAGTTCTTCGCAAAATCTTCGGTCCTGTTCGAGTTGGCGATTACTATCGCATCCGAATGAACCACGAGCTGTATGAGCTCTTCGGACACATTGACGTAGTTCGGCTTATAACTGTGCAGCGACTACGCTGGCTGGGCGATGTCCATCGTATGGACGACGAAGCTCCAGCGAAAAAGGTGCTCGTGGCGAAGGTCGTTGGTCAACGACAACGAGGGAGACCATGCCTCCGATGGATGGACCAGGCTGAGGAAGCCCTAACCGCACTTGGTGTATCCGATTGGAGAATGCACGCGCAAAGGAGAGGCGCCTGGCGAGAGCTGATGAGGTCGGCTGAAACCTGAACACGGGTTATTATGGCCACCTAAGTAAGTAAGTAGGCACAAAAATCCGTATAAAATCCGTAATATTTTTTTTTTAATTAAAACATCCGTAGAAATACGGATAAATCTGTATGTCTGGCAGGACTGGTGATAAGTGGTGGAATTTGTGAAAAGAATCATTTATCATTTTATTGACTTAATACGTTATTAATATTACAGCTCCGAAATGAAAAGCTGCAAGCACAAAGAAAGCATACGGCCAAGTAATGTGTGAGTATTGTTGAGCGGATCTCCAAATAATTTCTGTGCGGAATCCCACGTAATTTAAGTGCGGAGGCTTAGATCTAGCATGTGGTGTTATTTATTATAATTTATTTTATGTAAAAACACAATTGTAGGTATTGAAATATGTTATAAAAATATTATAAAAGTAAATATATATAATAAAAATGCGAATTTATTTCATTTTGTAAAGGCTTTTTTAAATTTGCAAGTGAATACATTTTATAATATGGGATATTGTTTTGATACAAACTCAATATTAAATCAATAATATTATCGTATTAATTTTATATGAGGTTTAATACTTGGATCTGGTAAAAACAATATTATTATTGTTTTGCTTTTTGCACAAATATTATAGGATTATTCATATTAAAGTTAATGTAAAATCTATTGTTTTAATAGTAGTTTAAGGCACTATAAAAATAATAGAATATCACGTTAGTTTTTAATGGTAAAAACTATTGAAAAACATTTTTTAAGCTCACCATAAAATTAATAGTTTTCTAACTATATACATAAATAATGGGAAGAATCGCATTGACGAATTTTAATAATAAAAATCTATAGGTTATACTTGAAAACATAATAGTGGTATTCAATGAACGACGTATTTGTGATGCAAACTGCGTATGTGTGGTAAGTTGTATGCACTTTTTGTTGTATGGGCTTTTTTTTAGACAGAAGAATTCTGCGTTGGGTCTGCTATCCTTCGTAAATTTTAAACACCGATTAATCAATGGTATAGAATTAGCATTTTATTGGCTTCCATTTATTGAATGATTTCTCGAATATTAAAATTCTTAAGAGTCAGTTAAAATTTACAGATTTGTTTGTAAATTAATAACGACCTCTTTCATAAGTTTTAAATTATGTGTATATATTACTTCTATTGAGTTAGAAGCTTTGATCTATCTTCGAATAAAATAACTTACTTTTCCTGAAAGTATGCTTCACAAATTAGAAGATCTTTAAGCTGCTTTCATATCATTTGTTTTCGTACGTGATTTCAGGGTAATTTACTAATTGCATTCGTGAAACAAGTAGAAAATTAAGAGCTTAGTGGATCATAGCAAGAATCACAAAAAAGTGTACTGATGAGTGTAGCGGCCAACGAAATAGTCTGTCTAGTCTGCTATGTGATTAATACTCTATATAGGGTATTGTTGTTATTGGTTGTTTTTCTTCAGCTGTTTTCTTCGGAAAGCAGCATTGACCTTGACCTCGAAAAAATATAACCTTTAATAATTGAAAAATTATTGGAGTTATATAAACACATAACTTAAAATTTACAGATTTGCTTAGAATGAATTTGACTATAATTTGACATACTTTTTAAGTGAAGAAGAGTGAAGACAAATAAATTGAAATTTGATTGAAATTTACTGCTTTAAAACTCAGCTTTGATCTTTACTTTATGACGCAATGTCAATCTTCACATTCTTTTATGCTTTACTTCCGCCAACCATTTTGACCGTTTTCCTACAAGCTAGACATTCGCAGAGCATAAAATCATGGTAGAAGAATACAGGTAGATGTAGCGTTGATTGTGCTCTCTTCTTCGTTACTGCCGATATTGTCAACGGCGCTCCCTGCTTGAGCGCATGTTGTGTGCCTTGAAGCAATTTTTTATTGCTTAAATATCAATAAAAACACAAATAGGCAATTTTTTAAAAATTTTTAATTAAATAAACTAGACAGTTTCAACTATTTAATTTCGTTTACATTTTGACAATTCTTGCTTTCTCACATCTTTCTCATAGTTTTGAGATTTTATATGAGTTGTCAACTTCGTGTTGACATTCGCGGCAGTACGCTCTCATCTAGCGAGTTTATCTGTATTAATTCTACCAAGCATAAAATCCAACTTATGACAATTGTAAAAGATTATGTAATTAAGAATATATATAGATTTTGAGCAGTGGTGGTAACAATGACTTTTTTTACGATAAATGTTGAAAATTTATGTCACTAAAAATCAATTTATTTTAATATTTTAGCATAAATTCACCTAAAATTGTATTTCAAGAATAAAGACAAACGTTCAATAACTCTGTAGCCCTGAACTGTAATGAAGTCAAAACGCAATTATTGTACTCTGCAATAATTTTCTTGTGTAAATTGCGCCAGGGAGCAGACGGACGCAAATGCACACGCAGTTAATAAGCTTTAATGCGGATGAAAGGCCGATGCAAGTTGTACATAATACAGAGTGTCCCGCAATTGAGAGAAACTATTTACGGAGCAGAAAGGTTATGTCGAGCTGAGGAAAAAATCGTATTTGATGGGGGTTAGAAAGGTGGTTTTATTGCCTTTATAATGAGCTATCAAAATAAGTTTTATGTGAGTTAGTTTTTCTGCTAGAAACAATAACGTGAATCAAAGTCGTGAAATATTAATTAACCCTGTAGCTCCTAAGAATGTGAAAATAGACCCCCCCTTCCCATACGATTTTTTGCTCAGCTCGTCATAACCTTTCAGCTCCGTAAATAGTTGCACTCAATTGCAGGACACCCTGTATATTTACGTGGTTTATTATGCGTATTTGAGAGCATAAGCCAGAACTAGTCTAATGTCTTCAAAAAATAGTTATTAACCAAAAAATAATTTAAAATAACTGTTCGGTCTTATTAGAGCGGGGTATATTTTTTCAAGGTAATTAGAATCGATTTATGTTAGACATTTTTATTGCAATAATCGGTAAAGTCAAGCGTGCCAACAAGAAAAATTGGGTGTCATGGAGCTTTTGTGTTGATATATCATTCTAGTTATGCAATGATATAAATATACAATTCAGGTTTTTTGACTCTCATAAAAAAGAGTGGAAAATTATTCCCTTATATCTGTCAAAATTTTTATAGATTAGCATAGGGTTTCTTGTCAATATGAGTGGGAAAATGAGCTTCGTCACCCCACACTCAAGAATTTTTAAATCACACTGAAAGCTCTAGCAACTTACGTGCGCTTAAATACGTGTGGTGGCAGAGAAAGATCTTTATCTACGCTGCCGCGATATGCCGATCATTGACTTATACCCTTCTTCCCAAACCAAACGCACAAATTTCTCAGTTGTATCTCTTTTCACTTCTTTTTTTCTCACTAACTTCATAAACAAATTTATGTTTCCTCTTTACCTAAACATGGAAATCATCAAACATGGATATATGTATATGGAAATCACAAAAAATTGATATTAACCCTTTTATCCAAACACCAAAGTTTTTTTTTCTACGATGATTTAAATATATAAAAGGTACTAAGTATTAAGTTTTATGAAAAAGGAAAATTTATATTAAATTTAATAATATTTGCATGCAAAAATTTTGAGCAAAACAATTAATTTACGCCAAATTTATTAATTTGAACATTAAATAAAAACGATTATGAGTATTCCTGGTTGGAAGGCTGTTTTTGGACCATCTTTGAAAAACTTCTCATTTGAAAACGCAAAGAGTTATCTAAATTCTGTTTTTTATTGTATTAAAAACATATTAAATTAAATAGAAAAATTTTTTCCTTTGTACGAAGGCTGTTCAAAAAGTTGTCGGTCTTCAAAGTAGGGCGACGAAAAAAAAGTTATGCTGCTTGCGGCCCGGATAACTTGACTTTGGATTATCTGAAATAGACAAAATAAACGGCGTTAGATTTAATACAGATGTTATTCTAATCCCTACCTCAATCATAATTTTGCGATTATTTTTTACAAAATGACGGTCATTGAAAAATGAAAAACCCGATTTTGGGTCTTTTTTTGTAGTTTAGTGCAAAAAAAAATTTTAAAAAATTGTTTAAAATTGTGATTGAGTAGGGACCAGAAAAGTGACAACTCTGCGTCGATCGCACTTTGTTTCATCAAAATCGGTTCAGAACTACGAGCGCAATCTGGGCTGCAAGCTAGAAAAACGTGGTTTTGAGATAAACGCGTTTAAGTTTGAAGTTATTTTTTTGCATCAAAAAAAAAATTGAAATGAAAATTTGGCCATTCAGTAAATAAATTCGACAATTCTGCGTCGATTGCACTTGGTTTTATCAAAACCGGTATAGTAGAACCGGAGAAAAGTGACTTCGAAGTTCAAAATCGTGATTTTGAAAAAACTCAAAAAAAATTTTGGGCAATTAAACATTGTTTTTTTTTTTTGTGACATACTTATATATCAATCTGCAATGCCAGCCCCATAAATAACTCCTTCCTCTTCTTCAAAAAATGAGGACTCATCGGCTCTTTGCGCTCTTCGGGCAGTTCTACCTTCTTTTGATGCGGCCAGAGATCTGGCTTCGGACCTTTTCAAACGTTCTTTGAAAGAACTCCAAAATGCAATTCCCCGTTTTGTTGTCAATGCTTATGTTTTCGTTTTCATTATTTTTAAATTTTTTTGCCGATGTTCTTGTGAATTCGGTGTCCTCATCTCTTTCGTGTTGTTAACCACGAAATGGCGTTTCAAGGGACGAGTTTTTCGATTGCTTCCAGCGTTTGTTTTATTTTTATTTCTATTACTCTTTCTATCCATTGTCTTTGGCACATACAAAAATTTTTATCAAAACTGTACTTTTCAAAACTGTATGCGCGCGCTCGTCCGGCTTATAACTCAATTCAAAGTGAACTAAACGCTGCCAACATTCGAAAACCTAAGCTCTAAAATGTGTATTCATTTATTTTTAAAATGCGTACACAAACAAGTTATTACCTACTAAAGACCTACTTACCTACTTCAAATCGCATTTTGGCGAAAACACTGCTAGACAAAAAAAAAGCCATATCTCCTAAAGTATTTCGAATTGCAAAAAACCCTTTTGGGATGATATTCTCAAATATCCAACCTATAAAAATATGAAAAAAAAAAATATCGAACAAAAATTTTTGCCAACCAGGAATACCTCCTTAAAGCAGTTAATTCTTATACAGAAAATTATTAATAAATAAAGAAAAAATGTAAGCAACTTGTCAAGAGATCTTAAAAATAGAATACGTGAAAAGAAGAAAATAGTTAAACACAACGAAACGTTAAATATAATAAAATGTTGGTAACACAGGACATGATTCAATCATTATAAGGTTATCCAGATATTTGACATACCCTTATTTTATGTAAACAAAAATGTTTTTACTCTCTTGAAAAAATGACAGCCAGGTCTGTGTGGTCGTCCCAAAAAAAGTATGTTTCAGTGTTCTGCTGTGTTTTTTTAAAAGTACTTTTTCCACATGCTTTTGGTTATGTTAAAAAAATCAAGTGTGCAATATTTTAGTTAAATTTATTAACATTAAAATAATTTGTGGAAATTTGTTTCAAAAATTGAAGCGTCATTTATCTCAAATTACTTTGTGTCTTAGTATGTGATATTTTTAATTTCGAACTAGTGTTAAATAATTTAAAATAAAAAACCTTCAACATGTAGGATATTTAAGACGTCGTATGTGTTCGGCAGTGAGCAAGTGCAAAAGTTCGCAGTGCCGTTGGATTTCCGTATTGAAAAATAAAACAACTTTATTCTAACAATGACTAATTTCAGAATGAAAAGGAAATTAATGTTCAAGTTAAAAATACCATTTTTGATTCAAAAATTTCAAATTTAATCCTACTTTTGTCACTGTTGAATTTTAATTTAACTTTGTTATTTTTATTTGTTGTTCTTAATTTCTTTAATAGGCTTTTCTGATCAATTATTTGTATGCAATTAAACTATAAATTTAATTGATCTTTTTCCCAACGTTTCGTTGATTGTTTGTCAACATCTTCAGGGGATCTATTTATTAAAACGATGAAATATTAAGTGATGATTATTTTTAATTTTATATTGTTTTTTTCGGTATTATTCTCTGCGTTGTGTGAACGAAACTAGCTATCTTTTGTCAAAAGATGAAAAAAAGTATGTTTGATTTTCCCTAATATAAATGTAGAAATAACAATAACCATCCTTTTGGTTAAGCAAATGATTTCAAAACTCTGTATCACAGATTTAAAAACATATTTTCAATAAATTTTACCTCTAAGCTGACTATTGTTTATTACTTATTTTAGCTCAAAGCTCAAAAACATAATTAAAATATTCATACAAATTCTTTGCAAAATGTGTTTTGCATACATAAATCAAATTTTTTTCAATATTGTTTTACATCATAAATGCATCCATTACACTTTTAAAAGCCCATAATATAAGTTTTGTTCAAAACAAACAGGTAGTAGAAAACGTCGTAGTCAAATGTATATTTAATATTTTGTACTACGAAATAGTATGATATTCATGCAACTGCGGGATATTTATGTCATTAAAAAATTGATCTTTTGCTCTCCTCTTTAAATAAGGGTATACATTCTTATTCTTGTGAGCAGACGTCAAATATCTGGATAACCTTATAATAATTGAATCATGACACAGGACGTCTCAAAACTCCCGCGCACGCGTCAGCACAACAGACACCATTCACTGCAGCATTAATAAACTCACTGACTTATTACTGATAAAATACTATAGACTTGCATCCAATTTCACGGAGGAAATAACAGCATGCTTCCTATTTTTGACCCTTCCGGTTATAACTGCAACAGCTCAAATATTATTTTCCAAATTAAATTAAAATATTATCTTAGGACTTCTATGGGACAAGAACGGCTATCACACTTGGCCCTACAGTATAGAGGCAAAAAATCTCGAAAAACTAAAATTGTCTTCAGCTATGAATGATTTAATAAATTAGTTTGCCTAAGAAAAGGCGATAAAAGTGTATATTTAATTTGAATTGTTTGGCTTTGCTCCTAGGGGCATTTATTCCATATATCCAATTTCACGGAGGAAATTACAGTATGCTTCCTATTTTTGACCCTTCCGGTTATAACTGCAACAGCTGAAATATTATTTTCGAAATTAAAACTGATATTTTTTATCAGCAGGATCTTAGGACTTCTATGGGACAAGAACGGCTATCACACTTGTCACTACAGTGATAGAGGCAGAAAATCTTGAAAAACTAAAATTGTCTTCAGCTATGAATGATTTAATAAATAAGTTTGCCTAAGAAAAGGCGATAAAAGTGTATATTTAATTTAAATTGTTTGGCTTTGCTCCTAGAGGCATTTATTGTAAGTAATAACATATATAATCAATAAATATTTTTGTTACTAAGGGCCGTTTTCTCAATGTCCGGTTAAGCACTAACCGGAACTTTAACCAGCGGTTAGCAAAAAATTGTTTTCTCAATGTTCGGTTAGTGCCTATCTGTCGGTTAAGAGCCGGTTAAGTTAACGGCAAGTTGTGGTTCCGGTTAGCTGCTAATCGGCAGAACAGTTGAGTTGGCAATTTTTTTATTGTTTGTGTTCAAATTTATTTTACACAAAAATGGAGAGAATTGCGTTTCTTTATAATTTGATTGTCAATCAGAATAGAGGATGGACATATTCATTTATTCATACAGTCTGTTGCGTATTTCCATTTTTACTTTGCGGCACAAAATAAAATAATTACAAAATAATAAACAAAAACATGACAGCTGATATGCAGTTTTTATGTATTCACAATTGAAAAATTAAAAATTAATGATTTAACCGAAGGTTACTTAATCAGCACTTGGTGAAAACGAAACTGTTTTTAGCTATCGTATGGGTAGCTATCTCCCGGCTAAGAGCTAGACTAACCGAACATTGAGAAAACGGCCATAAATGCGAGTATTTTTGTTTATTTTGTAAAAAATCTTTACCCTCCATCTGGGCTTCGCCGCAGTCAGATTTTAACAGGCCTCCATCTAGTTTTAATACAGAGCACCTCTAGGGCATGCTACGAAACACAGTGTAACGAGTGCGGCGAAAAAAATTTTTTTTTCACTATATAGAAAAAAAAGTATGTACGTCGAGAGAGAATACATGAATTAAGTCTACAACTTAGGGTTTCCAAAGGTAACTTATGCTAATGAGAGAAGCAGAAATTACATTGTTAAGAATTATTATGAATTTTCTTAATTAATTGCTTATATAACTATATATAAATTGTTTATAAGACAAATATATGGAATTGCTTCCGTCTGAAAAAGTATTTTTTTTTGTTTTTTATGTACCGTGATCATGATACCGGTACTTTTATAAAGTGGTTTCTGACTAATAAAATAATTGAAATTTCACCGACTTTGGCAGTGATTTAAAAAAAATTTGACATATTATATGTGTAATTTTTTAATATGATATTTTTATAAGTATAAATAGTGCTATGTAAAGGAAATTAGCTCAAAATAACTGCAAATCTGAACAAAAATTGTATTTTTGTAATGATAACTTTTTAACTTTTCCTTAGGTCCTGCTGTGTTAAAGAAACAACAGCCCTTATTTAAGTTAGTTTTTTCAATAAAAAAATGTGTATTTTAATAAAGAAAACTTTAATATAAAATGTTAAAAATTTAAAAAACATAAAAAAGGTAACTAAGATTTCTCTTACATCAAATATAAATGAAAATGAAACAATTTCGAAAATGCGCTCCTTATGATATCAAATAAATACTGTTAAAAATTACAGCAACAAAATTACAATGAAATTTATTGTTCCAAAATGGATGCCATCATGTGTGGCTTTAACATACCTTTCGTTTGATACCAAATTTGTTTACATTTTTATGGAAAATAGTGAAAGTGTAGCAAAAAAACGAAATTTCCGCTGATTTTAAAATGTCATTTGGAAACCGTAAACTATCGATTGAGCACGTATAAAAAAATACGCCGACCTTAGATTTTTGTCCTCTATCACATATCCAAAAATTATTCAAATCAGTGAGTGACACCTGGGACCTTTCCTTGTAAGTATCTTCTAACTAAGAAGTCAGAGGAAGATGCTTGCATAAAAAATTTCATTTTTGCACACGACCGGTAACAATAACAATTACAATAACAATAACAATAACAATAACAATAACAATAACAATAACAATAACAATAACAATAACAATAACAATAACAATAACAATAACAATAACAATAACAATAACAATAACAATAACAATAACAATAACAATAACAATAACAATAACAATAACAATAACAATAACAATAACAATAACAATAACAATAACAATAACAATAACAATAACAATAACAATAACAATAACAATAACAATAACAATAACAATAACAATAACAATAACAATAACAATAACAATAACAATAACAATAACAATAACAATAACAATAACAATAACAATAACAATAACAATAACAATAACAATAACAATAACAATAACAATAACAATAACAATAACAATAACAATAACAATAACAATAACAATAACAATAACAATAACAATAACAATAACAATAACAATAACAATAACAATAACAATAACAATAACAATAACAATAACAATAACAATAACAATAACAATAACAATAACAATAACAATAACAATAACAATAACAATAACAATAACAATAACAATAACAATAACAATAACAATAACAATAACAATAACAATAACAATAACAATAACAATAACAATAACAATAACAATAACAATAACAATAACAATAACAATAACAATAACAATAACAATAACAATAACAATAACAATAACAATAACAATAACAATAACAATAACAATAACAATAACAATAACAATAACAATAACAATAACAATAACAATAACAATAACAATAACAATAACAATAACAATAACAATAACAATAACAATAACAATAACAATAACAATAACAATAACAATAACAATAACAATAACAATAACAATAACAATAACAATAACAATAACAATAACAATAACAATAACAATAACAATAACAATAACAATAACAATAACAATAACAATAACAATAACAATAACAATAACAATAACAATAACAATAACAATAACAATAACAATAACAATAACAATAACAATAACAATAACAATAACAATAACAATAACAATAACAATAACAATAACAATAACAATAACAATAACAATAACAATAACAATAACAATAACAATAACAATAACAATAACAATAACAATAACAATAACAATAACAATAACAATAACAATAACAATAACAATAACAATAACAATAACAATAACAATAACAATAACAATAACAATAACAATAACAATAACAATAACAATAACAATAACTACTCTCCTTTAATTTTTTTTGTCAGGCAGACAATTGAGCTGACAACGATTTGACGTATGCTGACAATTTTTGACGTTTCCTAGGAAAAAATGCCGAGAAATGTTAAAAAAAGCATTTCGACACAGAAACGCAGTGAGAAAGTTGAAAGTAAAGTTTTCCGCACAAAATTTAATTTTTTCGTTGGCCAACGATCTCCCGGTGCATTAGTTAAATTTTTCTTAAACATTTTTGTTAACATCCTGCAAGTGCCACCACCAGCAACAGAAGCAAGTGCAACGCAAATTTCTTGCTTCTTTCGCTGGCCAACGTCCTCCAAGTGCCATCACCACCAGCACAAATCAGTGCAGCGCAAATTTCCTGCTTCTTTCGCTGGCCAACGTTATCCAATTGCCACCTCCAGCAGCATAAGTAAGTTATGCTAATAAGTCTTTTATTAAATAACAATTTAATAGTGCAGCGTAATTTTTGTTACCTTCCTCGAAGTGCCACCACCAGAGAAGCAAGTGCAACGAAAGAAGCAAGAAATTTGCGTTGCACTTGCTGTGTTGCTGGTGTTGGCACTTGGAGGATATTAACAAAAATTAACGCTGCACTTACTTGTTCCGCTTGAGGTGGTACTTGGAGATCGTTGGCCAACGAAAAAAAATTTAATTTTGTGCGTAAAACTATACTTTTTAATCTCACAACTTTCTCATCGAAAAAATGCGTTTTTTTTTTATTCTTAGTATTATATTTTACTTTAGCAACTAAAAACCGCGCTTTTTTATTATTTTCTACACTTTTTTCGCTTTCAAAGGAAACGTCCAATAACGAAACAAATGTAATTTATTGTCTTGCAATTGTCTGCCCACCTACGTCATAATGAGACAATTTCCTTGCAGCTGACAATAATTTGACAACTAATACAGATTATGAAATATTTATGACATTTGTCTGGTGTAGACGCAGCGTTACTTCTGATTTTTATATGAATTTTTACCTTTGTTTTGCTTCTTTGTTAAAAATACTTAGTTCTGATTTTTATATGGATTTATTATAAACAAATCTAATACATTTGAAGTGAAATATTTTATATTTGTGAAATAAATATTTTTGATTTTATTTGGAGACCATTTGGCTGTGTTTTAAAAGAGAAAACAAATATTAAAGTTTTTTTATTGAACTCGTTTTAGACTATCTTTTATTTTGGATTATTGAGAGAACTATGAAAAAAGGTTAAACAATATTCATCATAAATAATAATTTTTAAAAATTCCTTAGTGGAACCAACTGTAGAAATAAGTGAACTTTTTGTGGTTTGGCTGGTATCAAAGAACAAAAGCTATAAGCAATTATTATCGGATATGATCAGTTGTGTTAAAGTTAAGGATACCATTCCATTGGATAGCGATTTACTTGAAAAGGAGTTAAATTTTTTATTAGCAAGGTTTCCCAAGAATTGGATAGACTGCAGCAGGTTTCGATCATTTTTTAAAAAAAATACCACAATTGGCTTAGTTCATGTCTTGATATTGCAAGTTTAAAGGAGATATGCGTGAGTTCATTACATTTACCTGCATTTTACATTATATTATATTATTACATCATATTACAGAAAGCAAGTACTAGCAGAGCCATACCACACATGTGTCTGATTCTGAAGTATGTAAGTCTTGTAGAATGTTTGATTGTAATAAGTGTTAAAATAACAATATTTAGAAACCAAGTACGAGTAGAGGTCGACCTCAACTTAGCTATGATGAATCAGCTTATAGAAGTAAGCGTCGTAAAATTAAAAATTTTATTACTACTACTCCACCAGATGTCATCAAGCGTGCTGCAAATATAGTTCAAAATCAGGAGGGGAATGCGGATAACAGGCGCCCTTCGGTTTTTAAAGCGCTTGGTGTGTATTATGATTTAAAATTATCCGTGCGAAAGTACAACTTCTTACGATCTGTTGTAAATGTAATTCAACCGAATTGTTTTCCAAGTTACTATGCGCTGAGAAAAGTTATGGAACACTTTATTTCTCACCCAATATTACTCTCAGAAATATCTGCTGCAGTGCCTTTGCAAGCATTGCTCAATAGGACTGCGCATAGCTTATTGCAACTAAGCGACATAGATTCGAATATAAAAATACTTTTAGAATGTAAATGGGTATTTGATGGCAGTTCAGGTCACAGCATTTATAAACAAAAATTTTCCAATGAAAATTATACTGACGAGTTTCTTTCCGTAGTTGCATTGGTCCCCTATTTTAGAAAGTCATCACCATATTTGGGTTAATCAGCACACCTCGTCAACACTTCTTTGCAGTCCTATTAAAATTGTTTTTATGAAGGAAAATCTTGACCTAATACGTCAAATAGAAAAAGATATGGCAAGCCAAATAGAGAAACTTTAAGAGTACACCGTTCAATTAAAGAATTTTTAAGTCAATGTAACCTTTAAAATGCATTGAACAATGATTGACGGTGCAGTTGTAAATGTACTCTCCAACAACTCTTCTTCTAGCAGTTGTGAATTTGAACTTTAATGAATTCTTTTCATGCAACTGAAAGACCTATTAACGACGAGTTTTTGAGATATGATTTATCTACATTACACGCATGGATAAAATTTTTCGAATGCGTATTACATATTTCTTATAGACTCCCCTTGAAATGTTGGAGAGTGTGAGAGTGAAATGTTGGAGAGAAATCTTAAAATATTCAACGACAACAAGCAAAGAATTTGCAAGGAATTCAAAAAAGAAATGGGTTTAGTAGTAGATGCCGTAAAAACGGGATATGAGACATCTAACGATGTCAATACTGCAAGACGGGTTTTTAATAATATCGAAAAATCTGCAAAAGGCATCAACAGGCATCAACGAAAACTTAATAAGAAAGTTCTCTTTGATTTTGCGAATACTTGCCACTGCTCAAGCAATTAATTCAGACAGTTATGGAACACTATTGCAAGATACTTTTAAAATTTATATGGAAAATTATTCACGGTATTATATGCCGGTTTCCGTGCATAAGATTTTACTGCATGGGCTACAAATAATTGAACATTATAATATTCCAATTGAAATGCTTTCAGTAGAAGTCGCTATTCAGAAGAATATCGAAAAAGTCGCTTGCATAATACTCGAAAAATTTCTAGAGGAACTTCAAATAGGGACATCTTAGTTAATTTGTTGCTCTCTTATATATCGCTCCTTATCTTCTGAATATTGAAACGGAAGAAGAATGTGAAGACAGTAATTTAGAAATAAATTTTGTTAATTTAATTGCAAGCGACTCAACGTCGAATAATGAATCGGAAAGCGATAGATTTATTTATAAACCTATGTTATTATAAGCTATATTAGTAAAAATAAACTAAAATTGTTGTATTTAATAATAAAAAGAAACTTTGAGTCTTAATTCTCTTAATATGTAATTTAAAACAAATTTGTAAATATTTCTTACATTTGGTATTAATTAATAAATAATTATACAATAAAACTTTGCATTTTGGATAAATGTGCGTTTGAATTTATTGCTCTGGGCTAATTTACCAGCACCAGTTAAGGGCTAATTCATGCACTCTTACAATATGAAGCTTTAAAAAACAATTGACTGGACCACTTTCAAAATCATATTACCGATTTCAGCAATAGGAGAAGTGGCCGTATAAGTTGACCGATTTGGTTCGTTTTCACACCAACTAGTTGCTGCTATTAAAAAACTAGGTGCACAAAATTTCATTGCTCTGGGATCCTTTTTGGGGAAATATATCAGATTACCGATTTCAGTTATATTGGAGGTGGGCGTATTAGTTTAGCGATTCGATTCGTTTTCACACCAGTAATTTATAGCTACAGAAACACTTTGTGTAGGAAATTTTAATGATCTGGGATTTTTGAGGAAATATACCAGATTATCGATTTCGGTTATATGGGAGGTGGGCGTATTAGTTAACCGATTTGGTTAATTTTCACACCAGCTATTAAGAGCTATACAAAAGTATGTGTAGCAATTTTTAATGATCTGGGATAATTTTTTGTGTAAATATACCGGATTACCAATTTCGGTTACATGGGAGGTGGGCGTATTGATCGACCGATTTGGTTAATTTTCACACCAGCTATTGACAGATTCAAAAGAACTATGTGTACCAAATTTTATTTTTCTAGGCTAATATTTTGGGGATATATTCCAGATTTCCGATTTCGGTTATATGGAAGGTAGGCGTGCCATTGATTCAATATGCCCACATTTTTTTTAAGTAATTATATTATCATAAAACTCATCTCTACAAAATTTCATGATTCTAGGGCAACTCCTTCTATTTTTGGCCACTCGCTATATGGGCTCGTTACACTGTGCGCCACTGGCCCAATGTTTCGAAGTACACATGTACACGGAAGTTCGAACTCCCGTACACTGAAGTTTGTTTTTTAAAACACTAACTCGAACTACACGTGAATGGTAAACACATACTACACGCGTAGTTGCAAAAGTATGTGTTCACGTTTTCACGTGTACTCTTATGGCTTAAATGGAACTCTTGGATAAGAAATACGTACTTTTATGGTCTTAGTCCTTGTTATTGTTATAGTGCAGGGATATCTGCAGGGGATACGAATGTCTATCAAATGAAATATTTTTGACGAAGGCGTCCATGGAACCCATAAAAGAACTCCAATGACATCCGATAATTCCAATGCATATGTTTGGTCATTGAAGCATTCAATAATTGATTTTGTCATAGGAACTGGTTTTGGATCCTTTAGATAGCATAACTCAAATTTTTTTGGACAGCTCTAGATTGCCTCATTAGTTTACCGTCAGCCCCTTGTGAGTCATTGCGACTTTTAAGTGTTAAGTAGATTCCTTGTACATAAATGGATGATTCTATGGATGCACTAGAATTATCTCAAGTCTAAAGTCGGTCAAAGAGTTTACTATGGATCCAATGGGTCCTTTGGGAATGGGAACGGATGATTCTGTGGCCAATTGGGTGTACTGAAATAATCTTTGGCCACATATAATTCTTAAGTCACATTAAAACTCTTATGGATTTCGTGGACACCTTGGTTAGAAATGGATTGTTCTACTCGTATGTAAAATCGGATGCACTGGAACTATTCTGCACTGTGACTGTAAAGAAGATTAATATTTAGTCTAGTCTTAAGATTTAGACTAAGACTAAAGCTGTGGCTAAGGCATAAGCTGTGAGGCTGTTATAAGGAAATTTTTATTATCTCCTAGTCGGTCCTAGGTCCTCTACGACATTTACTCGCCATCGTGTACAGTTTCTGGAAAGGTACCTCTGCCCAACTTCCTCCCAACTATTATCCCTACTTCTCGACTCTTCTGTCCCATGTTCTCCTCGAACCATAAAGTAATCTGCTATCCTGACTTAAAGAGCTCCATTGAATAGCATGTTTGCTATGGAGCTGTCACCTTTTGGGAATGTGTGACAAATACACTGCCACTTCCTTCGTTGCATGATTGTGCTGAATTGTTTCCGATCCGTTTTTTCGTAGAGCTATTTATAAGAGTTACGATATGGGGAAAAAGTGTTTATTTGGTTGCACAAACATGACTCCGATATAAAAAAATACCATCCATCTTATTCACAATCACGAAATCTTGTTAGCGTCCAAAGAGCCTGTTCAATGACATTCCAGTGACTTGAGATAATCACCTATTTATGCCAAAGGAGGCCACTAAACCATTTAAAGTTGAAATAACCTCCTTGAATCTACACAATTACACGGAATCTGATTAGCTTTAGAATTTTTAATTTGAAATCAAGTTCCCCAGCCCAAAATTAGTCTCAGAACTAGTCTTCAAAACTAGTCTAATGAAGTAATCTGCATCCAGCCAAACCAATCGAATTTTGGTTTATTTATTTATGCTTTAGGGCCTCCGTTTTTTTGAAGCTGTATTTCATATTAGACCAAAATTTGTTTTACATTATTTTGTACCAAATTTGTTCGCGGCATTGGACTTTTCTTCCTTCCGACGAATATTTTTGAAAAATATGTCAGAGATAAATCCTCAACAGTTATACTTTAATAATGCAAAAAAATTTTTGGTCTCAAATAAAACAGAGCTTCAAAAATATAGTTTTAAAATGGTGTCGTTTTTCTTCGAAAAACTCCCGGAGGCCCTTAAAGAGTGTTCATACCTCAAAAACAGTTCCAATGGCACTAAAATTCTAAAGAAGTTAAAGTTAGTTGCGTGAAAGTTGTAAAAACGTAAATACTTACAAACATGAACGCTTGAATCCGTGCACATGTGAGCACGTGAACACATGAACACGTACTTTTGCAACTACACGTGTAGTACGTGTTTAACATTCACGTGCAGTTCGAACAGGTGATTTTTTAAAATATTTAAAACACGGTGAACACCAAACATGTTCGCGTGAATATTGGAGCTCTACTTTGATAGGTAAATTTTTTTCCACATTACCTTGTTTTGAGCAACTTTAACTCGTATCGTTGAGATTTTTCAATAATTTCTGGGTAGTGGTTTCGAATAAAATAATACTGAGAAAGGGCCAAAAAGCTATAGTAGTTGCAGTCTATTGTGTACAACTGCCCATTTCTTTAAATATACTAGGACTCGCGACTACTTTAGATCCTTTTGAATCGTTCAAATAAATACTACGCATCAAATGTCATACGATAAGAATAAAAATGAGAAAAACGTTACATCTAACAGCCGATTTTAACATCAAATAACTTATTTTCAAAAACGATCATATCGTGATATCCTATAAGTAGGAGCTTTTTTGAATAAATTTAAATCAAATAAAACCATATAAGGAATTCATCACAAGTGAGAATAACTCCACTGTACTTAGTTTCTATAAGTTTTTTTTATTTGATAACCCTGTAGTAAAATGAATATAATTTGAAATAGTTGTGAACTACTTCCAAATGGACCAGTATTAATCCGACACGAATATCCTTTTATATTGATCAAACTGGCATTTTTTGTGAGTTATGTCATAGGAAAATACAATTGGCCCCATAGGAATTACTTTTTTTAAGACTTAAGCTAGTTCCATAAATAATTGTTTAAAGCTGGTCAGTTTTGGTACAGCCTTAAAGTGGTTCTTTTTTGTGCAAGTTGAACGGCTTTTCAAACGAAATTCCTTAGTTCGTGGTGCTCCTTTATTTATTTCTTGTCAAATTATAATCTTACAATTACTTTTTCTATTTATAATAAAACTAATTTTTTTATGGCTAATAGTCGGATAGTCTCGCATTGCACAGCAGTGCATGACTTAGCAAGTGTCACACAGAGATCTGTTTAATGGGATTTGTGTGTATTTGGTTATGCTCTACATGTCATGGCAATGCTCCGATAAAAAAAAAAATTCAACTCTGAATACATAGATAAGCACAAAAGTTGTATCTCATTCATTTCTGTTTCAGAAATGAATAGTTTAATTTCTGTATTTTCTATGCATTTGACGTTTTGCCGAAACAGCTGCTTTGGCCAATTGAGATAAATTAATAGAAATAAGATAATTTTATTACAACAATTCCTATTTCTAATTGTTTCTATTTGTGGAAAAATGGATGTTGAAAAACTAATTGACCTTGTGCGAAGCGAAGAAATTCTCTACAATAAATTTTGCGTTGGCAATAGGTTCCTGGATAAAAAACTGAGGGCTTGGACGAACATAGCACCGCAGCTAGGATCACAGGTTACTAAATCTTGTTTTTATTTGCATTAGTGTTATTAAATTATAATTTATTGTGGAGGAAGAGTGCAGGAAAAAATGGACGAGTTTGCGCGAACGATTTAGTAGAGAATGCAAGCGAATGGACGCACCATCTGGAAGTGGAGCGTCCTACGCCGAAGGTTGGTCTCTGCTTGGCGCTCTGAGCTTCCTAATAGAGCATGTTAAGCCGAGACCGTAAGTGTTATATTGTTTAAAATGTCGTGAAAATTCGTTTTATACAGAATAAGAAAAATTTAAATCAACACTTAAATTGTTAAATTTCTTTTTTTAGCTCATTTTAGCTGTTCAGCGAACAGCTCATCACCGCTGCTGTCACCAACGCCTCAACCCAGTGTTTTGTTTGCTGAGAATAAACCTGCAACACCCTCAACGTCGCGAGCAAAAAAGGAAAATGTTGACCAGGAGTCTCGGGAGGCATGCCAGTCATATAAAGCGCAATGCGATAAGCAGGTGCTCAAAGGGAAGTCTGCAGTGCACGCATTTGGGCAATTAATTGTCGCAACAGTTTCTGGTATGAGTTCCAGAAACCAAACATAGACGATGTGAAAATTGACCGACATGGCAACGGCACTTTGCCATTGCTGAAAGACGAAGAGGAAGAGTCTTCATAAGGCTTCCAAATGGTAGAGTGATTTTTTCTAAGCTTATCCTTTTTTATTTAATGAATTTTTAATTTTTATTACTTTATTTTTAACTTTTTTAATTTTTACTTTTATTTTTTTATTACTTTTAATAATTTTTTTATTACCTAAAACGATCTCAAACTAAATGATCTCAATAAACTTTGCGATATGAAACAAAATCAAAACAGTACAAAGAAATCATGTGTTTTCTATTTATTTTATGAAATTATACATGAAATAGAGAGTATTTCAGAATTATAGTTAGATTAGGGCTGCCAGACGTCCCGGCTTTCCGGGACATGTCCCGGTTCTTAATTGCTTCTCCCGGTGTCCCGGTCCAACCTTAATATGTCCCTGATTTATTTTAAAATGCCCGATTTCAAGATTTTAGTTGGAAGCAAATTTGCAAAAATACATTTTTGCAACTTCTTTTGCAAATATGCAACTTCTTTTTAAAAGTTAAATAGAAGTCAGTTCATATTTCATCTTCACTCAGTTGAGCTGATATATCACGTATTGTTATTGTTATATTTCCATAAGTCACAGTGGACGTTCAGACATTGTTGACCACATCGGACTCGGAAATAGAAGCAAAGTAATCAAACGCTAGAACCAAAGCAACAGCTTTTATAAAGAACGTTTTGACTCCGCATTCAGTTGCAAATTTTGTAGAAATATTAGATAAAGACGTGCCTTTTTACGGAATTTCAACTGACTCTAGCAACCATAAAGCCGAAAAAGTTTCCCTTGTTAGTTTATTTTTGAACTGAAAAAGAGGGCTTGCGAGTAAAACTATTAGAGCTTTTAAATTTACTTGACGAGCCATCAGATTCTGTGACTTCATTTTGTAGTGACACATTTAACAATCAGAAAATACATTTAAAAATTCTTGTAGCTTTTGGTGCTGATAATACCAATACTATCTTTGGTGGAAGGAATATACACTGAATAAATAAAATTTTTTATAAATTGAAAAAGGCTTCAGGAAAAAACATTGAGGAAATTGGTTGCCCTGCTCATATACTTCAAAAATCAGTTTCAACTGCTGTGAATGTGATGTCAATCGATGTGGAATCTGTGGTGATTAAAATATATAAATGTTTTTCTTTATTTACTGTAAGAACGGAGAGACCTAAATAATTTTGCGACAATACGGACACAACTTACATAGGATTTCTCTCTAATAATAGAAGCTGGTGGCTCTCTCAGTACCAGCTATAGAAAGAATCTTAAATACGTGGAAGCCAATTGCAAATTTTTTTTTGCTGACGAGCAGCACGTTCCTAAGGCAATTGCTGAATTTTTACAACTCTTTGGCCGAAGTTCATGTGGCATTTATTCACTGCCAATCTTTCATGACTAACAAACAACAAAATAAAAAAAAAAAATTAAAAAATACACAAATATAAAAATACAAATATAAGATTATAAATTACAATAATGGAAGTGCAAAAACTAATAAATGACATGTTGAGCGAATTTTTTCACTTATTTCATCTCAGTGGACTAAGGAAAGAAATTCGCTCAACATAAGCACGGTAGAAAGAATTTCAAATTTTAATTTCAAATTGACTTGCACAGGTTTTTTTTTCAAATCCGTCAAACTGATGGTCACGTTTTTTTTCGAGTATGAAACTATTTCTTGCTATAAAATAATATAGCAAATTTATATTGTTCTGGGATAATGTTTTTGGGAAATATAAATTTATATTGTTCTGGGATAATGTTTTTGGGAAATATACCAGATTACCGATTTCGGTTATATGGGAGGTGAGCTTTTCATTCTACCGAAATTTTGTGTGAAAGATTCTCTTGTCGTAGAACTTATTTTCACGAAATTTCAGGATCCTGCCGCAACTCCTTCTATTTTTGTTCGTGCCTTACACTGTGCGTCGCTTACTGTTTAAAATTGCGGCAACCCATCGTGTTCGTAATAAAATTATCTGTATAGAAATATAAATTTCAATGAGAAAAGAGATGAGTGCAAATATCGTTTTAAATTACCCTATTCATACCTGGCAATCCTGTACTCTTGACCAGAAAATGCTAGGCAACCCAACGGTTTCTTAATCCTTATGCTTCCTTCTTTCAATTAATATTGATTTCGATTGGCGAACAGAAGGGTGTACAAATCGAAAAAATGCATTATATTAATTATAATTAAATATAGTCTTGCCTTTTTTCACTAGGCAACCTATTTGCAATATGTTTACTCATTTACAATAATTGCTAAAAAGCACTTTTCATTCGGAAAACAGATGGGTGTAGGTCGTCCTATGGTGGGATCTTGTACTAATACATTCTTAATAAATTAAAATTATTTTTTGTGCAATTGTCAACAATACTAATGACGTTAAAAACATTAGTGTTTTGCATAACACAATGTGTTATTTTTTAAGTCATGGCAAAATAACCATATACGGACCACTACGTGATAAAAGTTACAAAAAAAACCCCTGTCTCCCAGATTTGCCCAAAGTCCTCTAGGTTTTTTTTATGGGCCCCCAAAGAAGTGGGGCCTCGGTGTCATTTTTGGAAAAAAGTGATAATTTTCTCAAGCTCATATCTTGCAAACCGTTCGGAATTTTGATTTACTCTCTGAGGCAAAGTTGTAGCTCTTGCCATAAAGAACAAAAATTGTTTACATATAAAATAAAACTTCATCTTCAAGGTCAAAATCGCAAAAAACTTTAAAAAATTAAATTTTTTTCTTACCTTTTTTCCCCTGTTCAGGTCCATAGGTAGCAAACCGTTCAAAATTCAAGGAAACAATCAACTTCAAAAATGAACCTTAGATCTCAATAAACAACTTTCTTGAACATATAAACTTTCTAGGAATGATTCTTAACAACGTTTTGGTAGCGCTTAGGTAGCCGCAAAAGTGAAAAATTTCCCGAAAATTTTTTAATTTCATTTGTTTTTTCTTTACTTCAACATTGAGATACTATAAAGCCTTCTCCCGTAAGTGAAAAGGTACGTTGCAGGTTTCATTGTTATACTATTACTGATTTTATTAATCTTAGTTCTTAGGGGGTGTTGAGCTCACAATTAAGCACCCTGTGCTTATTAAGCTGCCGTAGCAGAGTCAAGCTGCTGCTCTTAACTTATATTTTTTCTTCTCTTTTCTTTTGGGCAGCGCTTCTGGCTGCCCAATATTAAACTTTGTTAGTTTTAAGTTTATCAGAATAAAATTGACATCGGTCAACGAAAGTTCTTGTTTTTTAAACCCCGTGTTTTTCTTTATTTATTTCCAAATTGATTTTAATTAGTGAATCATATTCCCGCAGTTTTCGAAGTATTCATGGTCCATCGCGAGCCGGGTTTTAATAAAAGAAAAAAATTCACGATTTAAAAAAAAAAAAATGTTGTGCTTTTTAATATATATTTTATATATATATTTTATATATATATTTATAAAAAAAAAAAAAAAACACGCCGCGAGTGCTAACAAAGGCTTCAAAGCTGAACGTTTTCGTGTAGCAGCAACAGCAGCAGCATCAGCATCAACATCAACATCTACAACAACAACAACAACAACAACAACAACAACAACAACAACAACAACATCATCAGATTCAACAAAGTCTTGATTCAGGTTAGTTTTTTATTCTAATAAATTGTATTGCTTATGATTAAAACCAAATAAAAATAAAAAATATAAAACTATATTTAAATTAATAAGAGAAAAAGTGACTCGTTGGTTTAAATTCGCCTCATTCGCGCGGTTCGATTCGGTAATAATTATTCTTGTAATTATTTTATCTTCAAAATAAAGTCTTATATTTCAAGTCTTGCATATATATATTTTACCAGCAAAAATTGTTTTGGCGGTACAACAAATTATATATATACATACAAAACTTTATATAAAAAAGGTTCTTGAACTTGTCATTTGCAGTACATTGTTTTTTTTTACCAATCGGTAAAGAGTTAAAAGTTTCAGCTCTCGTTCGATCTCTAACACAGAGATCTTTAACGTTTTTAATTGTTAATAAAAATTCCACAAAAAAAAAAAAACAAAACAAAAGTATCAGTACACTGGGCTGTATTGATATTTTTGAGCTGAAACTTGCAAACATTTTAGTAATCAAGAGTCTAAGCAGCGTTTCTGCACTCTTATCTAAAATTTTTTGCATTCTGCTTTGTGCGTTATACGCACTAATCGAAGCCGAAACCACGCTTTCTGCTGGTAAAAAGCAACCCCAACTTTGTGCTTATTACATTAAGCTCTCTCGCACACTCATTTCCTTTGTGTGTGTTCGAAGCTGAGACTGCATTTCGTGCCAATTGTCGTTGTTGAACAGCTCTTCAGCCGACTTCATATACTTGCAGTGAGAGAGCAAATAAGCCGCACAGTGGGACTAAGTCGTAAATTTGCCATCAAAATTTGCTTGGTCTATTTTCATAGGAAAAGTGCACTGTGGGCCAAGAACATAATTTTGCAAGTAAAACTTTTTATTATTGAATTCGCAAAAAATTAAAAATAAATAAATAGAGTCGGAAAATAAAGCTTACAAAAAAAAAATAGTTTTTTTTTTCTCTATTAATTAATATATTATTTTTGGCAAAATATATTATATTAATAAAATTATATACGGAAAAAAACTTTTTATTTATTTGTAAATTAATTACGACCTTCTTTCATAAGTTTTAAGTTATGTGTTTATATAACTCCAATAATTGTTCAATTATTAAAGGTTATATTTTATCGAGCTCAAGGTCAATGTTGCTTTCCGAAGAAAACAACTGAAGGAAAAACAACTAACAACAACAATACCTTATAGAGTATCAATCACATAGCAGACAAGTAACACCACTTGCTCTAGTCATTCCTGTACATTCTGTACTACGATCTGGAGTTGGCGGCCTTGGTGATACAAAATTTTCAGGTGCAAGCACTGGTAGTGTGGCTGTTACAGTTGCTTTATAAGTTTTGTTCCTCTCAGCATATCGATTTAAACCACATGTGTAATTTACGCATGCATAGCAACTGGTTTCATCATTACATTACATGATATTGGCAGTTTTTTGAAATCGATTTAAATTTTGTATTTTAGTAAATATTCTTAAGATTCTAAGAAACAAAATTTCATGGAAAAATTTTTACGGGTTCAAAAGTTACAGCCGGATTAGTGAGAGCGCATTTTTAATTTTTGCGCCACATACGTACGGCAGCTGGTATATACCAGGGATGATATTTGGGGGCTTTCAGGGCTTTTTTGAGCCCTTTTTCATTTCATAAGCCCCGAAGCCCTTTCGATTCATTTTAGGCCCTTTTGAAAAATTCTTCTGAAATAATATCATCTAACAATAAGTATCTAATAATAATATTTAATAAGTAATATTTATCTCAATTTTATTGTTTTTCTTCAAGCTGTATTTAAGCTTTATTTAAGCATTATAAAATGTTTGAAAAACTGATGTTTTTATATATTATATAAAGCCACCATGTTAGTGTTATGCAGAAGAACCACTATTTTGTAGAATTGATTGACATCTACGGGAAAATTCCTTACAGACATTTGGTATCTACTATAATGGAAGAAGTGTGAAGATTTCTGCATACCCTCCAAAAAAATGTCTAAGTTTTCGAATCGTTTTTTTTTTTATAATAGTATCCCAAAGTAATTCTATAGGTTTAAGAATGGAATTTTGAGCTGAACAGCTTCAAGCACGATACATTCCTCACAGCATTTTATCATGCTATATAGATGGAAAAGGCGAACCCGTAAAAAAGGCTCTATCGTAGTCTTAAGTAGCCTTAACCAATTAAGTGTTTAATGTCGTCAATTTTCAATGAACTTTCACCCATTTGTTTTATATTATCTGTACCAAAAATAATTTCTGACGTATTATATCCTATATGGGCATTTCCACAGAAAAGTCCACTGTGACCCAAAAATGAAAGTTATTAAAAACTTATTATTTTATGATATTATCTTAGAGAATAAATAATGTTATTCATTTAAGCGTTTTATACATAAATTCATTTGCCATGATGATCAAATCGTCTGTTTGACAAATGTTTTTTTTTCTTCTTTGTAAATGTTTAGTAAATGTTTCGAAAAGTTTTTGTTTTAGTAAAAATGGAAGATGTTGGCTAAATATAATGGCAAATGGTTGAGGTAAGGAGCGTAAAATATATTTAATTTGTTTTTTAATTACTAAATTACAATTACTTAAATACTCAATTGAATCCTTATGGAAAAAATGTCACGTTCAAATTATCACGTATCGACTCAGTTAATGATTAAAAATTAAAAAAGTACTGAAAATATTTGAATGTAACATTATTTCATAAGATTCTAAAACTATCATAGTTGCACCAAAAAACTGTGACAGATTTCGCTGAATTCTGATTTTCTATATATAGACACTTTTTGTTTGTTTTTTGAACCAGGACTATACCTACTATAAACTTGGGCACTAGTTAAAGTGCTGCCTAAGAGCTTCAATGTAAACTAAAAAGAAAATGCAAATTTGTTTTACTTTTCCTTTTTTTCTTTTTAAATGTGTGCCTTGGTCACGTTTGGCATTATGGAAATGCCCATATAAAACTTCACGTTATTTAAGATTATGGTGTCAGAATTTATCTAAATAAATTCTTAAGAAGTAATAAACAATTATTTGCATAAAATTTCGTGTTGGGGTTTGTTGATGTACCGTTGGAAGGGTGATTTTATTGCCTTTGCAATGAGTCCTTAAAATAAGTTTTATAAAGGTTGCCTGCTAGAAACAATAACGTGAATCAATGTCGTCAAAAAATAATTAACCCTGTGGCTCCTAAGAACGTGAAAATATACCCCAAAAAAAAAAAAATCATATCTTTCTGAAATTCTAATTTATATAACCAAGGACTTGAAAGAATACTCCGAAGACTCTTTTTCAAAGAATATATTGATCCACTTTGCGGTTTACTGTGGAAATGCTTTGCTATTTTTATTTGTATTATTAAATAAATGGCTTTGTTACAAATTTTTTTGAAGAATTTTTGATTATTTTTTTACATATTTTTGATTTTTCCAATGAGAAATTAAATATATATGTAGATTATTTTTTGATATATTTTTGACGTTTGCAATCAATGCACAAGCTTTTTTCTAAAATGCAATGGGTCCACTATATATGAAAACAAATCTATTTAAAAGAAAGAATTAAGTAATATTATTCAGACCCACAATTTTCGATTCTGAAAGCTGATCGTTTAAACTAAAATGTGCTATTTTTGTGACAAATAATTAAACTTCCCTGCTTAGGTCAAAATAGTGAAATAAAAAATAAATAAAAAAAAAAATTCTGACAAACTTTGAAAACAGTCAATTCGAAATCTATTTGGATATATGTGGTCATGGCAGAATATTCAAATAGAAAGTCTTAATATTGAATTACCACTAAGGGCCCCATTCTTGTCAAAAATGCCCTATTTTTGTATAAATTTTGGCCCTTTTACAACTAAGCCAATATCATCCCTGGTATATACTTGTTTTACTTGCTACCTGGCTTTTGGTGGTTGTTATTTCGTACCTACTTGAGGGGTGAAGCCCGAATTGCTAAACGATTGCAAAAAACTATAAGAAACAGCACAACACAAGATAACGTAGGCATACATTACGAAGCAGTCAATATTTTTTTCAAAAAAACACACTTTCAAATTTGGAACGTCACCAAAAATTGAAAAAAATGTAAAAAAAAGCTCGTGTCATACGATAACCAATTTTGTTTTCTTGTAATTTGTTCAATTCTCTACAATAATAAAAAAAATTTTGGAAATATTTTTGTTTTTGACTGAATTATGAATTTTTAAAAAAGGTCTGTTTTCTCTGCCGCGAATGACTTGTCCCACCTTAAGCGAAATTTTGGCTCCCAGAAAGTACTTTTGTTAGAAAAACTTCACTATCTCCGGTCCGGTTAATGCGGAGTATTATACCTTACAAAAAAGCTTGAAGTGTTGTCTTTTACTGAGTCTAGGAAGAAATAAGTTTACAAGGGCTGTTTTTTGAGAAAAAGTGAGGTTAAAAAACTTTTTTTTTAAATTTGCCCCAATGAGTTAATAAAAATTAACATATTTATATACAGATTTATAGCGTTTTCAAAGGTCTTCTCAATGAAACCCATCTCAACCAGATCGGATAAGAAATGGGTGAGATATAAGCTATTATATACTCAAGCTATAAAGGCCTATATCTCAAGAAGTTGGATCGGCCTCCTTAAAAAATCTTTAGGGTTTTAATCAGCGCTGTAAGCCCTACCAGGCCTCAGAAAATTGGCGCATTTTTCATAAAGTAAATTTGTTCGTAAAAGCGGAAAATAAAAAAAACTCTTTTTGGGCCATTTTACGCTAATTTTTTAAAGTTTTTTTGCGATTTTGACCTTGAAGATGGAGTTTTTTATTTTGGACAAGAGCTACAACTTTGCCTCAGAGAGTAAATCAAAATTCCGAACTGTTTGCAAGATATGAGCTTGAGAAAATTATCACTTTTTTCCAAAAATGACACCGAGGCCCCATAAAAAAAAACCTGGAGGACTTTCGGCAAAACTGGGAGAAAGGGGTCTTTTTGGTCTTTTATCACGTAGTGGTGTCCGTATGTGGTTATTTTTTTTTCGTGTTGCAGTGTGTACTCATCCCTTTTTCCACTATGTGCTAGCTGTTTATCTATGTCTCATGGACTGCTGTGCAATGCGAGACTAATTAGACCATAAGGTGTTTGACTGCGTTTTGGAATTGTACATTTTTTTTTAGATGAAAACAGACAATAAAGACGAAGTCGAACTATTCTACTCTAAACGTCTTTTGTACTAGTTCAAGGATATTAGTAATTGCACTAGAAATAAACTAGTTTGTTTTTCCAATTGACTCCAAAATGATTGCTGGGATATATTAAAAAGTTAGTATTGGTTGTCTATTCTCTTTCTGATTCAATAAGTGTTGTAATAAGCTAATTCATATAATGTAAAAAAGTGCTATTTTAATAACTGTACTTTATCAGTCAACATTAAAAATGGTTCAAAGAAGCATACGCTTACTCAAACAATTTCGAGCTGAAGAGAATTGAATGTTTAAAAGCTTTTAAACGCTTTTTTAAGCAATTGTTTGAGCTTTTTGTAAGATATTTTTCGAAAACTTTTCAGTTAAGTAAGAGAAACACTCTCATTAAGTTTTCTGATCACAAGTTAAAGGAGACAAGCAAAGTTTAATAATACGTCCATGCAAACGCTAAAAGTGAAAGGTAATTCAGGTCACTAAGACAGCTATAGCAAAACTGGAATGATCTATACAATTCAGTACATTTATCTATACAATTAGTATTAAGTTTGTTCAGTACTAGTTTGCAATCCATATGAAAAAGAGAATATCTTAGCAAGATTTGTAGGCTTTTAATGATTAAATTTTGTAATGGTTTTGTTTTTATTTGATCGTTTGAAAGTAATAATATATTATATTCATAAGTCGTAAAATTAAATTGGTCTTTCTCTGTATTTTGGTGAATTCATGATAAAAGTAAATCCGGTAATGTGAACAAAGATTTATTTGTTTCTTGTGCTTATATGTATAGTTCATACGCGTATATGTAATTTATATCTGCCTATCTATACATGTTTCAAATATATACAAAGATATATCTCATATGTATACAAATATATATCTCATATATGAACATGCATTCATATGTTATACGTAAATATTTACGTATTTATGTATATTTTTTTGTATAATTTGCTTTTATAATATATATATATATATATATATATATACATATATATATATATTTGTAACTATATATAAATATATATATAAATGTATTAATGTGCATTTTGTATTATATATATGCATGTGCATTACTAATCAACATTATATTAAAAGTGAACAAGCAACGTTTCTTCATGAGAGAAGTGAGTATGTTTATTATAATATATTTATATTGGATA
Source organism: Coremacera marginata (assembly GCA_914767935.1). Taxonomy (NCBI): domain Eukaryota; kingdom Metazoa; phylum Arthropoda; class Insecta; order Diptera; family Sciomyzidae; genus Coremacera; species Coremacera marginata. The sequence goes on from OU612044.1 coordinate 100,270,037, forward strand.
CATGTGTTATTGTATATCAGTACATATTAATGTGTTTTTAGTATGTTGGATTTAATGTATCATAAAAATCTTCTTTGGCCTTGATTAACTTATGCAAATATGTGCACATCTTTACTTTCATTTTGATCTTGTAACCATTATCTTTTAGCGTACGAAGAGCAAATAACTTCGTTAAAAAAGCTTACGCTTCAATATTATATATAATTTCTTTAAAAAAAAAAAATTTCAGTTGCATCGCAAGGTATCAAACAATATATAACTTTATGACATCAACCATGGGGATAGCGTGGGGGAAAGCTTCCACCTTCAGAAAAGTTTAAAAGAATATAACAAAATTGTATAAACTTCATAAAGTGCTACATTTTAATAACAATACATTTGTTTGGTAAGAAAATAATCATTGAAAACTATAACTTTACTGAGCTTAAGCTTGAAATTTAAGGTGTTCCACTTAAAATTCGACTTTTTCCAGTTTAAGAAACTTTAAACGAATCAAACTTCGAATATTTTAAAACTTTAAATTCAACCAATGTACTTACTAATATAACAAAAAATATATATTATATCCCCCTGACCTGCATTTTGCCTACGCCCATGATATCAATTTTGAATTTTATATCTTAGGAGATATAAAATTTGCTTAAAGAATTTATTAATTTTTGTATTGTAAATGTTGTTGTTATCGGCCCTGAAATGTTTATTTAATAACATATTTGTTATAGCCTTTGGTCGATATGATTATCATAAATATTTTTGTATTATATAAATGTTTATGATAAATAGGAATTAATGTTTTAGATTGTTTCTTCAAAGTATAAGAAACCTGGAAGTCGCAGAGTAGAGATTTGATCCGCATTTATCAGAAGAAACCCAAAATCTTAATATATGAGAAAGCAAAAAAAAAACCTAAAATTTTAAGTATGTACATAAGAGTGGCCCTTTTTTATATGTATGACATATATAGCTCAAATGGGCAGTCCTTAAATGAATAAAACATAGAAATCGTAGTGGTAGTTATTGAAATTTTAACATAGTTTCTTAAAAAAAAAAATATTTGATTAGGTATTGAAATTTTTCCTTTAAACGCCTTCTTCCGCCAAAAGTGTTTCTTTATGATACAAAATTAAATTCTGAAAATTTAAAAAAAAAAAAAATTGACATCTAAACGTGCCTCTCACGACCATTGAAAACAGCAACCCTGGAATCCCCTGAAATTTTTCGAAAGAAAATTGGATATATTTTTGAGAATAATTGAAGTCATTTCAAATGAAAAAAATCTATGTTTTTGATTTCTTATGATTTTTTTTTCTGTGTTCTATATGCCAGAAAAGGACACATTAAGGGCTTTTGAAAAAAGGCAAGTTTCAGCACCTTTTTTATCCGATTTTTGTTTTTTTAATTTTTTGCCCAACACAGCTCAAAACTATTCTTAGTTCATTCCTTGTTTGCTTTTTTTTTTAATAAAGTATAATACTGTGCTCCACGAATTGCTTATATCGATGTCTATCCGAATTTATCCATCTTATTACTATTTTTGAGTCAGTGCAGTAATATGTTCTATCAATCTTTACGCTGTGTCCAGTTGTAATTGTCTTTTAAACGAACTCCTAATATAGCCGCCTGCAACTCTAAGCGTGGAATCGACATCGGTTCAATTGGGACACATAGAGTTTTTTCAGCAACCAACGAAATATCGATTTCTCCATTAACTTTTTCGGCTGTCCAATATACGACAGCAGCATAGACATTTTCGCTGGCATCCCGCTCTTCCAAGCTTTCTGCAGGATTGTTTTCGCACAAATTACATAATAACCCAACAGCCTAAAAGGATCAAAAACATTACGCTCAGCATCTCACGCTTGGTTGGAACTCTGTCATAATTTAAAGAAGTTGAATTTAAAACAGAAAACGAATTTGTCATTAGCAGTATTCCAAAATATTCCTAAGATTCGTTCACTCTTATCGCTTACATTCACGTTCCCATGTGTTTTTTTCGTCGAACACTCCCACACCTTTCAAAACATTTTTCGAATTTGAAACAATGTTTGTCAATTCAAAATTCGTGTGCTGATGAATTCGGATCACATCACTTATGACATACTGCTTCGTCTTCAGTTTCAAAGGAATCTGCATAATCGTCAATATAATGTTTTTCAATAATAGCATTAGCAGCTCTTGGACATTCTTCTTTAAACTGTTATGCATTCATATTTTTTGCATGTTGTGCCAAGGTAGGAGATCAAGTAGGACCAAATATCATCGCCCGCATTTGATATACCTCTAAGGGATTTTGACGGCAACCATGTCTGCACAAGAACCGCTGACAGACCTGATCTCCCTCGCGTATATCCACTCTGTGAAAAATTTCTCTAATATCAGAGCAAACAGCAATGGTGGTCTCTCGAAATTTAAAAAGTACGTCCAAAAGAGTCTGATTCATGTCAGGTCCTGACAACAGTTCTGTGTTTAAATACACTCCTCCTACCTGTGCCGCTGCGTCAAATACCAATTTTAATTTGTTGGGCTTATTGATATTGATAACACCAAAATGTAGCAGATACCATACCTAAGAAGATTTTGTTTCAATTTCATTAGTTTTAAGTTTATAAACATACCTTTTCTGTAAGTATTCCTTGATTTGTTCTTCATAAGCAAGCGAGAGTAATGTGTTCTTCGATAGTTTGCTTCCTAATAGTTCAAGTTTTAAAGCCATTTTGAAACAATCTGGCAAAACCACATTATCTGTTTTCCAAAACATGCCCACTTCATAACGATTTCCTACTCTTTTTGTTGTTGCCGCCATGATTTCTACCCTAGTTTAGTTTCAGCTACGAAAGGGTAAATTTACTCCCAAATCAAATCGCCTTGCTTCCACTCCTAAATATGCTTTCGACATTCCAATTAAAATTGTTGGACATGCATTAAAATAACTACCAATTGGCAGCCCTATTAACACGGGAAGATCGAAGTTTTTTATTGTGCTGAAATTACTTAGATTATATCTTTTGCAAAATGTATTCGTGCCCTGAATTTCGAAACTGACATAAGTGGTAGGTAAATCAACAGTGTGGTTTCCAAACCATTGAAGTGTTATTTTTCCAGATTCGTCACTCGGTCCAAGTTGTTTAGCAATATCATCTTCCATTACGGACGGCATAGCACCGTTGTCCAGATATGCAAATGTATCAACTACCGATTCATTTACTCCAAGCAAACGAAGAGGGACTGTTTTGAAAAATATTTCGGAAAAAAATAGTCTTATACGGCAATCGCTTCAGCGTAGACAAAGGTTGTGATTTTTCAGCATCGATTGAAGAGGTTTCAACTGAAGTTGGCGCAGACACTTTGTGCAATACTTTATATTATACTACTTTGTGTAGTGCATGATACAAGAACACAGACAGCATTGATAAGTGTTGATTTTCTCTTCTAAAAGCATACCATAAGTTGTCAAAAACAGCTGTTCATGCAACACAGCTAAGAGTGAAGCAAATGAACATGCAAGCATTGGCTGCATTCAGCGGAAAATTTGCTACGTAGCTGTTGAACAACTTTCGGGCTGAATGGTATGTGGCATAAAGCCTCACACAATATGTTCCTTGAGCAGTCACCATTAATAATACTGCTGCTAAAGTTGTTCTATTTCTGCACTTTAACATTTGCAACAAGTTTTATGTTTTCGCTAATTTATCATTTAAAAATGTCGAATGCGAAGATTCTCCCTGCAATTGCAGTATTGCTTGAAATGAAGAAGTTAGAAAACGAGGACAATATGTAACTAACAGTAAAACACATGATTTTGGGACTCAATTCTGAGAACTGCACGTGAAAGTAGCCCCGAAAAGAAGAAGTTCTGCATCATTCGTTTTGTCAAGTTACATGCCATAATAATTTAAAATCGATTTCAAGTAAGTATCGTATAGGGGAATTTGTCACGTTTTAGACTCTTTTATTTGATATAACTCGAGAACCACTAGTCCGATTTAGCTGAAACAAATTTAAAAAAATCAAGAATTACAAGTCACATAAACTATGAACAAAATGAGTCACAGATCATGAAAATCAATGTACGCGTTTCGCTTTTATTCACAATTAAGTAAAGGTATGAATTCAAAAATTTGCTCAAAATTCTTTGGAAAAAACATTGATGACTTTTTTATGATTCTCAGAATTATATAGCCTTATAGATAGAATTATATGATACAGAGGTATATAGCCACCCTTAATATATGCGCACATTCACTTTGCTTCATTTTTTGCTGAATAACTGGATTACAAATCGGCAAATATGTTTTTTTTCTTTATAAACTTTTTTTTGCATGAAAATAAAAGTTGCGATTCATACGACAGCTATTCTTTCACTGAAAATATGACATTTTTATATGATATCTATGCATAAAAACAAAATTGAAAACATTTTCAATTATTGTCAATATCCATCCTCGTTGAAGTCGTTGAGGCTTGCAGGGACACAGTATCCAGACTCGGAGGTTTAGGTGTATCGGTATCAGCAGCGCGTTTAACTGGAAGTGTGGCAGTAAAAGTAGCAATGTATACTTTTATTTTCAATTGTTTTCTGTTTAATCCATGACGATAATTTATACATGCGCAGCACCTGGATTCATCATATCTAGTTAGGTCTTCCACCCAAAATACTGGCTTCATAAAAGAGAACTTTGCACCTTTTCCATGTATCCACATTATAAGGGTATTATAACAACTTTTGCACACTGTGTTCGGCGTAAAATTTGCACCACTTAAATCTGCTTCATCAAAATAATGACAATACGCTGTTTTGAATTTCTCAGTAAACAATTTTTTTCGATCCTGTTTGTCTATTTTTGGGACGATGTGACCACAAACGTAACAAAAATAATCCAATTTTGGGCATTTGTTATTTTTCCATATTGAAATATATTATATGTTTTGTTCTTATTCACTTTTAAAAACCGGAGAAAAATTCATTTTTACTTTTCGCGTTCGTCGACACTTGTTGAATGACAAAAATCGATCAGTGAACACCTATAAATACTAAGTACTTTTCAATATTTTACTGACAGGTACTTATGAATGGACGCATCCAGGTATCCAACGGAAAAACACACATCATTAAAAAAGTGCAAGTCCATTTTCCCCCTTTAATTGACTAAACGGAGTACTTGCCATAAAAAACAAGAACAGGAATTCAGCGTCCACGCACATTTATAATCGTTTATTAGTTTGCTAACGCAATCATAAAAATGAAATAACCTTTTGATTATTACTTATTTCTTTTTTAATTCTGAGAATCATATAGCTGTGAAGATAGCCCAAAATCTTCAGCCCAACTTTTTGCTCAATTCGCCGCGAAATATATCTGAATTTTGAATTCACCGCAAAAACAAGAAAAGGTTTTTAATACAATTTTAACTTAAAAAACTAAATATATATGCTAAATTTGTTCCTTCCTTAATTAACTATGAATCGTATATTATACAATTAACGACCTAGAAGTGAAATACTCGGTTAAGCAAAATTTGTTTTTTTCAGGAAAAACCAAAAAAAAAAAAGGATAGAAGATGAAAAGTTCTCATCCTGAATTTTTGCCTAAAAATCAAAAATTATGCAGAAAATCGACTGGAGGTATTCAAAAGCTCCGGTCTATCGTCCTTGGCACGGAAATCTTAGCCTAATTGCGAAAAAATGTGCTTTTTATATTAAAATCAGATTTCCACACCCCAAAACTTACCAAAAAACAAAAGATCTCATCATGAATTTTTGCTCAAAAATCACTCTTTATTTGAAAAATCAACTGGTGGTATGCTCAAGCCCGGGTCTATCGTCCTTGGTACCGAAATTTGGGCCAAACTGCGAAAAAAAGGGGGTTTCGTATGAACATCAGAAATCAACACCAAAAATCATACCCCAAAACAAAAGTTCTCATCCTGGATTTTTGTTTAAAAATCAATCTTTGTATGGAAAATCGACTGGTGGTATGCTCCAGCCCGGGTCTATCGTCCTTGGTACCGAAATTCAGGCTGAAGTGAGAAAAATCGTTTTATTGTATTTTGAGTTCCATATATTAGTGCTTATTTTGAGTTTGGCTATAATTAACTTGTCTGACCTTCATGATAAAATTTACAAAATTGTGATTAAAATGTTCTCAATTACATTGTTTTAAAAAAGTATTCTCAAAATTTAGTAATTGTTTCGCATATATTAACACCTGAAAGTATGCTACGATATTTCTCGTTTGGTTTTTGTGTTAAAATTTGAAGGGTTTGTATTGGATTATTTGATTTAAAAGCTTTTTAAGCTTTTAGAGTAATGACGGAATTAGCATTAATATTTGTCTTATTCACCCTGTCGTGTTGACTACTCAAGAAAAAAAAAAATCTTTGGAGATACACAAACTAGATATGTGAACATACATTAGACAAAAAGAGATGACCTATGAATTCAAGGAAAGCTCTAAACGAATATAAAATTGCGGGAAATCTTAACATATATATATCTTATAAATCTGGACAATTATAAAAATTGACTGGAAACCTTTTAATAAAAACCTTTAGATTTCAAATAGGAAAAGTGCCAATCTCAACAATTTCTGTAATTTTCTAATTATTGGTTGATTCATTAGTTCACGGGATATGGCCTATAGATGCAAATTATAAATAAATGTTTGCAAATCAAATCTAAGAAAATTCACGCAAATCAAAGTAATCAAGAAGAGATGACGCTGTGAAGGCATTGTGACTTTTAGTATGGTGGAAAGATATAACACACGTGCTGAAAGTTTCATATCTAAAAAGTTGGTCAAGTAGAGTTGCCATATAGTCCAGTTTATTGAATTTACTATGATTGACAAAAGTAAGAGTGCGCACGCAAGTTTGAAAAAGTTTAAAGATTTTATATCTTTCACAACAACTAATATATAAGCAAACAATTTTAATTTAAATCTTACCGCTTTACCTGAATACCCTTTATGAATGTTTTCTCGTTTTCTTATGCCGTGGTTATGCTAGCCAAACATGATTGCTGAACTTTTGGTGTTCATTTTCGTTTATTTATTCTGTTCGCTGAAATGTTTGTTTGGTGGTTTTGCTTCTGTTTGCTGCACAGTTGCATCAATGTTATAATATTCCAAAACACAAATTAAACAACAACCCTAATTTTTATGTATACACCTTTTAATACACTTTTTTACACTTCGGTCAAACTGCGACTCCAAGTAAATACCATTTCTACATAAAATATATTAAATTAAGTACAACACAACAATAAGAATTGATGGAAATTAATCTGCAATTTGATTTAAGACTATTTTTTGTAGTCAACTTGTGAAGGCACAAAATTGTTAATGTTTATTTGAAGCGACAATAAATACTGAAAATTTTTGCTCAACACAAGTTGTTAGACTTTTTCTTAATGTCTGTTCTTTGTTTTTAAGGTTGCTTGTTATTTATAATAAGTTGCTTCATAACTTATTTAAATTTTTACTACTTTCTGCTACTTTTTCGATACTTTTATGGAAAATCACTGCAGGCAACACCGGAAAGTTCGGCATGTTTGCTGTTTCAATCAGCAATCAAAAATGTTTGGTCTGAGAGCGAGAGAATGAATTTGGGAAAAAGTTCATTTCTCACTTTACACGAGAAACAATTACAACAAAAAATGTTCGGCAATCATGTTTGGCTAGCATAACCACGGCATTAGTACACAAATATTCAATAGATTCACTGAAACTATTGTAATGTTGTCATATTTTATAGCCATAATGAATAGTGAAGAGAGTGCAATATCGTGAGTACCCCTATTAATAATCAGTCAATAATCTTTATTGGTATATAACAAAAGATTTAAAGTCGATGTTTTATTTGTTTAAAAGCTATTTTTCATGTTACTTTTTTGTACCAGACACAGTCTGCACCAAACATCGGTACTTAGCAAATTTATCAAAAAAATCTTATTCCAAGGAGGAAATATAATTGAGAGCGAGAGGATAAATTTTGCCCACCACGGTCACCAAATGATTCGGAAAAAAATATGAAATCATGGGATCAAAACAGTGTTGCGCTGTGGAATTATTCACAACATTTGTGTTTTAGCATTAAAATAGTACAAATTCAGTACGAAATGTGTGAAAGCAGTAATAAAACCTGCTATTAAGCAACACTCAACCATGATCTACGATGATACTTTTTTCAGATAAGGTACTAAAAGTAGCCAAAAGTGTACTGATGTTTGGGGATCATATGACCGTCAGCATAATATATATTTTGGGCACTAAGCACATCAAACGACAAAAGAGCGCAAAAAGTAAATAAAAATAAAATTATATACAAAATAAAATCATTTTGGTATTTTCCGATGCTTGTCCAGCGGCTTTATGTGTGTGTTTGATTGACAATCTTTTGGCAGTTCATTTGTTTTCATCGTTAATTTTTGCAGAAATTTTTGAAGTTTACCAAAAAAGGTTTGCAGAAATTTTTAACATTTTTAAGAGTTTTAATTGATAAGTAATTTCTTTTCTTAAACCACTCTTTCGTCCAAACTCTTTTATTTTTACGTTTTTTAATGCAACTTGTAATCAACGAAATGGCCATTTCAGCCCTTGAAAGGACTTTGACCTAGCTTCTTATAATTAATTGTGTTATGTGCGTTTGTGAAATGTTTGAACACAAATGATCGTGAACTGGACCTACAAGTTTTATGCCAACTCCGAACGACCTATGTTCTCAAGTAGCTTTTCATGGCAGTTTTTACTCTCTGAGATTTGCCGTTGTCTGCAGAGATGTGACGGCCGCACACAAAAATGAATTCAATTGAAAAAACTTTCTGTGTCAAGATGGCATTTGAACCAGGGTCCTCTGACGTAAGTGCCACACACTCTACCCACTACGCCACGGTCACCATGAAAAATAATAAAGATTGAAAATTTGACGGTATGATTCATGTGTGTAATTTGGGAAATAGACTACGCGAAGAAAGCTTTTTTATTGCAATCTGCAATTTAGTGATAATGCAAATTTTTTCTATTATCAATAAAATTTTTCATTATCACTAAATTTTGGTGTAGTAATGCGATTTTTTTTCCAGTACCATTATATATTATGGTAACGCAATTTTTTTCCTTTACCATTACATACTAATGGCAATGACGTTTTCCCCCCATTTCCATAACATATTAATGGCAATGCAATTTTTTTTTGCATTTCCACTAGGCAGATAGTGGTACTGAAAATTGAATGGTAATGGAAAATGTTCATGTATGCTGTATAGTGTGTGTTAAAATTCACGCAGTTTTGTCATAAACGCGAAAATTTTATAATAATAGAATAATAGAAAATCCCATGATTTCGTATTTTTACCGAATCATTTGGTGACCGTGGTGGACAAAATTTATTCTCTCGCTTTCGCTCGCAATTTTTCAATTTACATTGAAACAACAACAATTCGTGTCCATGATTTCCCATGACCGCCAGAATAACATAGCCCATAGGGAATATCACAAATCTACATGTACACATGCTTGATGTCCAATGATTGACCGTGTAAAGTCCACATTAAGAGATTTCTTGTGTATTATAGTGCTGTTTCTTTCTGCTCAGTGCGAATTGGAATATCTATTTTGTAGGTTAGTGTCGCTTATCTTTTTCATTGTTGAAGCTAGGCAGTATGGCCAAATAGTCCGGTGAATTGGATTTGTTACGAGTTTCAGTGGCGGTATGTTATAACTTCGTAAACTTCAATGTTCGACAATTTGTCGAAAAACAGAATACTTCAAGATGTGTGACGAACCTTTTAGCCGAGGTATCACTCGCCGGTGTCCAGGGTTCGATCACAAAAAAATTTATTACACGTTACTTAAATTTCAATTCCACTTTTATTGTTCCTTTTTTTTCTTAAATTAATATCACTTATTCTTAGTTTTGTTTGTTTTTTATTCACTTTAATGCCAGTTACTTATGGTAAAGTTCTTTAATATAAGTTTACACTTAGAATTATCCTGACTTCGGCGTAGTTTCCCGGTGTCGTATCCTGTCAGCTGTCAACATCGTCACCCGCTGTGGCTTAGTACGTCGGCTTAGAGAAGGATGCGTTATCCACTATGACTTAACGCGTAGGCAGGTCTTAGGCAATCAACAGTCATCCATCCATTGAAAATCAATCGTCATCCACTATGGCTTGACGCGTTGATAGGACTTAGGAAAATCAATCGTCATCCACTATGGCTGACGCGTTGATAGGACTTAGGAAAATCAATCGTCATCCACTATGGCTTGACGCGTTGATAGGACTTAGGAAAATCAATCGTCATCCACTATGGCTTGACGAGTTGATAGGACTTAGGAAAATAATGGTTATCCACTATGGCTTAACGAGTGGGAAAGGTTTGCAGGAGCTAAATAATTATATATGACTTACCAGTTTGGCCGCTGTCGCGTGAATGAATTTTTATTATCTGCTTGTTGTTTAAGTTACCCCAACTGTCTTGCACAGTCATGATGTGGTGAGTTTATGTTTCAGCTGTTTTTCATATGTGTGCTTTTCACCTCGGCCTAGTATTGCCAACCGGGTGAAGTTTAACTGATGGCTGCTGCTTACATGGCTACTCATGGTTGTTAGAATGCTAAGTCTGACTAAACGTATGTTACTATTCTCAATTGTTATTTATTATAATATATCGTGATTTATTTAAACTAATTATTTAAATTGATGATTAATGATTTAAATGATGATTGATTAATGATTTCAATTAAAGTAACATCTCGACAGCAGCAAATAAAAATAAAATAAGACAAAATTAAAAAAATCTTCGGCGTGTAATGAAAACAAGTTCTATCGACTTTCATCTTTACAAACGTCACAATTTCACAAAATGTTAATCCGTATTGGATTTTACTCAAAACTTATAAAAATTTCATTAATAGATTAAAAAGAAATTACTCTTAACATACTTTTTTGAACATGCTCAGGTTCACTGACACTAGCGAACGAACAGATACTGCAATGCTTGAATTGAGCAAAAAATAAAAAAAAAACCTAAAGAGCTGTCATGCAATTGAAGTAAAAATATCAAACATATAAATAAATATTTACTCAAAATTGTATTTAACATTATTTAAACTATTTAATTATTTAATAAATATGAGAATTTAATTCAAAGAATCTACGAAGAATATTTATATTTCCTCCTTGGAATAAGATTTTTTGAAAAATTTGCTAAGTACCTATGTTTGGTGCAGACTGTGTCTGGTACAAAAAAGTAACATGAAAAAGAAGCTTTTAAACAAATTAAACATCGATTTGAAATCTTTTGTTATATACCAATAAAGATGATTAAGTGATTATCAATAGGGGTACTCACGATATTGCGTTCTCTTCACTATTCATCATGGCTATAAAATATGACATTACAATAGTTTCAGTGAATCTATTGAATATTTGAGCACTAAGAAAACGAAAAAAACATTCATAAAAGGTATTCATGTAAAGCGGTAAGATTTAAATTAAAATCTTTGCTTATATATTAGTGCTTGCGAAAGATATAAAATCTTTAAACTTTTTCAAACTTGCGTGCGCACTCTTACTTTTGACAGTCATAGCAAATTCAATAAACTGGACTATATGGCAACTCTACATGACCAACTTTTTTAGATATGAAACTTTCAGGACGTATGTTATCTCTTTCCACCATACAAAAAGTCACAATGCCTTCACAGCGTCATCTCTTTTTGATTACTTTGATTTGCGCGAATTTTCTTAGAGTTGATTTGCAATTATTCATTTATAATTTGCATCTATAGGCCATATCCCGTGAATTAATATATAAACCAATAATTAGAAAATTAAAGAAATGGTTGAGATTAGCATTTTTCCTATTTGAAATCTAAAGGTTTTTATTAAAAGGTTTCCCGCCAATTTTTGTAATTGTCCAGATTTTTATGATATATATATGTTTATATGCGTTAAGAGCTTTCATTGAATTCATAGGTCTCTTTTTGTCTAATGTATGTTCAAATATCTCCAAATACAAATATCTCAAATATAATCCAATACAAAACCCTTCAAAATTTTAACACAAAAACCAAACGAGAAATATCATAGCATACTTTCAGGTGTTAATATATGCAAAACAATTACTAAATTTTGAGAATACTTTTTTAAAAAAATGTAATTGAGAACATTTTAATCACAATTTTGTAAATTTTATCATGAAGGTCAGACAAGTTAATTAAAGCCAAACCAAAATAAGCACTAATATATAGAACTCAAAATACAATAAAACACGCTTTTTCTCACTTCAGACCGAATTTCGGTACCAAGGACGATAGACCCGGGCTGGAGCATACCACCAGTCGATTTTCCATATAAAGATTGATTTAAAACAAAAATCCATGATGAGAACTTTTTTTTGGGGTATGATTTTTGGTGTTGATTTCTGATTTTCATACGAAAATCGCTTTTTTTGCAGTTTGGCCCAAATTTCGGTACCAATGACGATAGACCCGGGCTTGAGCATACCACCAGTCGATTTTCCAAACAAAGATTGATTTTTGAGCAAAAAGTCATGATGAGAACTTTTGTTTAGGGGTAAGTTTTGGGATGTGGAAATCTGATTTTAATATAAAAAGCACATTTTTTCACAATCCGGCTAAGATTTCGGTGCCAAGGACGATAGACCGGAGCTTTTGAATACCTCCAGTCGATTTTCTGCATAATTGTTGATTTTTTGGCAAAAAATCAGGATGAAAAATTATCATCTTCTATCCTCTTAGTCGATTTTATTGTAAAAATTTGGAATGTGTTATAACTTTTGGCCATTTTACGGTATGAAGGATATTTGATTGAAGAATTTGGCGAAGAATGAAAATTTTAATTGTTTAGTTTTGGAAGTATCCTCATAAAAATCGACTATGCACTTTCAAAGCACAGCAGTTTTATATTTTCTTATATTATGCTGCGTGTTAAGTTGTTTATCATCGAACGTACAAATGTAATTTATATACATTCATTCATATATTTTAAGGATTATTGTAAATATCTATTAAAACAAAATTATTTTGTTGTTTTTTCCATTTTTAACATTTGCGGCGAATTGAAGCTTTTTTGATTGAATTTTACTGCGAATTCAAAAGTTGGGCTGAGTTAAAAATTTGGGATGAAGATTTTGGGCTAACTTCACACCGGTGTTTTTTCCAAAGAATTTTGTACATATCTCGAGCAAATTTTTGTAATTCATACCTTTACTTAATTGTGAATAAAATCGAAACGCGTACATCGATTTTCATGATCTATGTCTCATTTTGTTCATAGGTTATGTGACTTTACGTGAAAGTAATAGGACTTGGATTGGACTTTTGGATTTTCTATGAATTTAAAAAAAAAAAAATTTAATTTTCAGGCACAAAATATTTTTTTTCTTCATACATTTATTTATAACTGCGAAACTGTTGCTCATGTAGGGAAACGTTAAATGAACAGATTAAAGGCATTGTAATTCTTAATTTTTAAATTTTGTTTCAGCTAAATCGGACTAGTGGTTCTCGAGTTATATCAAATAAAAGAGCCTAAAACGTGACAAATTCCCCTATACGATACTTACTTGAAATCGATATTAAATTATTATGGCATGTAACTTGACAAAACGAATGATGCAGATCTTTTTCTTTTTGGGGCTACTTTCACGTGCAGTTCTCAGAATTGAGTCCCAAATCAATGAGCTGAAAAATGTTATACTGTGTAATGTTACATATTCCGGAAAAATCTGCAAAAGCACAACAAAAACATAATTTTTTCCACTTTTCTGACATTTACTTGCAGCAAATGATAAAACCACTGCCTAGAAAATGTTTGTTAGTAAAAATGTTTGGATGTATTGAGTTTTTCGAAAATGCACTTGCACGTCTGGACGCTAGGTTAGGTACTCGATTGCAGTAACTTACAAGCTGCTAGAGCGTTTTTCCGTATTTTTTCAACTCAAAAGAGATAAGAAGAACAAGCATTAAACCACTCCCTCGCAGGCTTGATATGAGAAAAAAGTAATTTTCACACCATGAAAATCGTCAAAGTCAATACAATACAAATTCAATACAAATCAGTACTGCACAATAAATTTTTCTTTATTCATAAGCATATTTATACATATACAGCCTTACTAAAAAAGGGATATTAAATTTTAGCGTCAGCTTTTAAATTTAGTAGCAGCTGTAGCCTCTGCTAAGTTTATGCTAAAAAATCTTTTTAGAGCTGGCACTAATTAGAGCCAGCACTAAATTACTTTTTTGGTAAGGCTGATAGGTTTATATGAAAAATTAAGTAACACCTTTAAAAATTTATTCATGTTATTAATATCAAATTAAATAAATTATAAAAGTTACAAAATGATAAGATTCAATTAAATTTGTATTGTTGTATTTTTTTTTTTGTTAATTCGTTATGTCCAAATTATAACAAGACGAATTTTCCCTCCTAAATCAATTTTGTGCTCAAAATGCCTCTGATTTTTGTTTTATTTAAGTTTATTTGAGAAAAAAAGCGATCAACGTTTGCTGACGAATTAGGTCAGGTCAAAATTTTAAAAATTAATTTTCCCATAATAGAAAATGCCAAAGATCAGTCTCCTCTTTTGATTGAATAGACTGTTTTGCAGTAATATTCAATTTCCACGTCTTCTTCTGAAGCACTAAAAAGATATGCAAACTCTAAATTTAAGACTTCTCGGAACTCAAAATCAAGACTTCGTTTTCTAAAAGCAGATTAGGAAATAGTTTGAGCAAATCGGCAAGTATTTTTAAATGTTAGTATCTCTATTGGACTTATCGAATTTGATAATTGCTCTAACTTAAATTTTACTTCAATACCCAAAGCTGTTACAAGTACCCAAATCAAATTTGAATCTGAACTTTAATCTCAAAATTAAAATAATTAAGGAAAAGTGAGTTTACCAAAAAATGTAATTTTTGGCAAAAAATTAAAAGAAAAACGTCACGTCATAATTGAAGCTAAAAAAGTCAAAATGACGATAAATAAATAGCAACCCTGCTCTCGAGCTCGAAAGTATGCTGGAAGAAATGTTTTCCAGCTTATAACAACTAGCATTAAGAAGAAAAAGCATCAAGACTAACAAGCAAATATCAATTTGTCATTTGTTGTTTGCTTATGTTGAGAGATAAAAAATAAATTTATTAACTGTAAAATATCAATACATTTAAATTAATTAAGTAAACATAAATAAGTACCAAAAAAAAAATTATAAATATTTGTAACAAGCTAAAATTTGTACTGTTTATGTTTGAAAGGCAATCAGCTGTTGTTTTGCTTGAAACTAGCTAGAAGTCTTTTCCGCACTTTTGACACTGTTCTCAAATTTAATGTTTTTCTCTCAGATTGAACTATACTCGACAACGGCTGCATTCTATCCGAAAGGGCTCCAAGTAGCATAAAATATTTTTGCTCGCTTAAATGGTAAGCGCTCAGAACATGTTGTGTGAGCGCTTTATGCTACATACTATTCAGCCCAAAAGTCGTGTAACAGCTACTTAGCAAATTTTCCAGCCAATGTGTATTAAACACCGCTAATATTGAGCTTTCTCTCTCTTAGCATTTTTTTGACAAGTTATGGTATGGCAAGGAACTGTCACTCCTACCTAGGCTCTAGTATCATGAGTAAAGTGTTGTGTTTCCGCTGGCAATTATGGCTACCAGGTAGCATTGATAACTACCTATCTTCTTACGAGAGGCGATCGGGATCTGTCAAAATCAATACAAAGTTTAACTTTTCATCTGTCTTGCTGCTTATTAGTTTTTTTCTTTTTCAATGCGTTTTTGACGACTCCAGACAACGCCCAGGCGTTTATCATTTTCGCTTCGGCATCTAACCAATGGCTTAAGTTCTGTAATGTCGCGTAACGCGGAATATTAACTTGTTGACATGTCCATTCCAGCCTCCTTAATGGCAATTTTGTTACGAGTTCGTTGAGTAAAGATGGATTGCACAAATCCATCGGTATCTTCCAGAAATATAGCAAGGCTTTTGACTTTCATTGCTAGTTAAACTATTTCATGTAATTTATTTTCCGATATTGGTGGAATTGTTTGTGTTTTTTCTAATATAATTTGTATAAGACGTTCTTTTATAAATTGTTTTCCAATTCGAGAATAACGTCTTCAAATTTTTCTGCATAGATCATAATAGGGTCGACTGCACTCTTGGGCACTCCGTAAAAACATTTTTGCAGTCGGATTGGGTTTTCTAATGCTGTATATCCAAAATACTTTGTTGTTTCCATAAATGCAAAAATGAATGGTGGCCATTCTTCAGGAAATCTTCCAAATGGGGGAAAATCATGAAGAACTCGGTTGGCTTTTAATCGTGGTTCGGAATTGATATGAAAGCCAGTGTTGCATGGCATCGGCTGATAATGGGACGGCAAGTGGTTTTGTGGCAAGAAGTTGTTGAGCTGAATTGGTTGAAGTATGGCATATATGTTGCTTGTTATAAGGTTTGAATGTGAGTGTGAATATAAATAATGAAGTTAATGTTAGGGCAAAGTCTTTGTGCTGCTGCGACGTCACAGCTTAGGGCGAAGGTATAACATAACTATTGTGCTGTGACGACATAACAGTGTAGGACAAAGGCATGATGGAACGTTTGTGCTTCGTCGACGTGATAGCGTAGGGCGAAGGCATTACAGAACTATTTTGCTGCACCGACGCACATTAGGAAAAACATAGCAAATACGCTCGCATCGCCTGTTTTTGACGCTAGAATCTATATTAATCTATATTAATTAATCTATATTAATAAAAAATAGCAAAGTTCTAGTAATGAATTTGGAGAGCTTTCAAAAAAAAGTACCCGTGCTTCAGGGTTTTCCAAAGTTGAGGCATAAAAACTGTTTTTATGAATTTTAAAGTCGACATTTGTGGAAAATATTTTATGAACTTATATGAAAGTGGGTTTTTTCATTGACAATAGTTTTACTTTTATTTTTGTTATTATACGTAATTGTTATTAAAAGACTACATTTTGTGAAATATAATCGAAAATCATTATCAGCCGTTTTAAGTGGTGTTAAAAGCCATTTCTTGAAAGAATTCATATTTAAAGTAGAAAAATAAAACTTGAATGTACAAATCGTATGTAAAATATTTGAGTAAATCGTGATATATTTAGATGCATGTTCTATTGCCACAGTTTGTTTATTAATTTTCTTCATTTACCACCATTACCTTAAGCTCTGAACTTAAGACTCTTTGAAAGATTCAAAACTTTATAACAAACAAGAAGGATCTAAAACTAACATGTATCAGTATCAATATCAGCACTTTGCAAATTCCTACTTAAATATAACAAGGTATCTTAATTAAAATCTCAGAGTTGGAATTTTTTGCAGTTTAATAAAATTTTCTATATCTGTTTAGACAAAACGTTATAAAAATAACCCACTTTTTGTAAACATATTTTTTACTTCTACAGGTAATTCCTTAAGCTGATTTTGGTTTTTATTGGAAGCGCGTAGCCAAGTAATTCTTGGATCAGACCTTACCATGAATTTGTGGAAAATGTCACTCAGATTTGCCATGCCTGCATTTCTTCTGCATATTGGCTTCGATAAGTTTTGAAATATTTATTGCTGTGCTCTTGCGTTTATTCGGTCAGCATACCTGTAAAAGAATTTAATATATTCTTAACATTACTATTGGTAGTACCATATGAATACTTAAAAATATTTTTTTAATTTTACAGACCTAATGGTGGAATTACATAAGATGCATCAAAACATGCATCAAAACATCTAAACAACAATAAAGAAAATAATAATTACTTATTTTCGAACATTTTCGAACAAAGGAAATTTCTCCTTTTAACAGATTTTTTATTTATTGTTATATATTCACTTTAAATACGACACGATATAAGTATTTATGGACTTTGTAAAAACAAAAAAAACCCAAATGGCCATATCAGCCCTTGACATGGATGAAATACTTTGACCGAGCTTCTTATGCTCGGCACAAACTATCGAGAACTGGATCTACATGTTTTATGCCGACTCCGAACGGCTTATGTTCTCAAGAACGGCAGTTTTTACTCCCTGAGGCTTCCCATTGTCTGCAGAGAGGTGAGGGGCGAACAGAAAAATGAATTCAATTGAAAAAACTTTCTGTGTCAGATGGGAGTCTAACCAGTATTCTCTGGCGTATGGGCCACACGCTCTATTCACTGCACCACGGCCGCCACAACTTATGAACTTTGTATTACTTTTAAATTGGAGTCTACTTCACCAGTGGTGCCATGAAAACATTTTTCACATCGTTACTTTTTATCGAACACTCAGCTCGTCGTATTCTCGTCCTTACTTACTAACTGAGGGGGCCGTAACAACCCGTGTCCGGGTTTCGGCCGACCTCATCAGCTCTCGCGAGGCGCCTCTGCTTTGCGCGCGCTCTCTCCAATCGGATACACCAAATGCGGTTAGGGCTTCCTCGGCCTGGTCCATACATCGAAAGCATGGTCTCCCTCGTCGCCGTTGACCAGCGACCCTTGCACAGTGTAACGAGTGCGGCCATAATTCGAAAAATTTTTTTTCAATATATAGAAAAAAAAGTATGTACGTCGAGAGAGAATACTTGAATTAATCTAGTCCAAAATATTTCTTCAAAATTTGTATTTTTGTAGACACACGACATCATACAACTTAGGGTTTCCAAAGTTAAGTTATGCTAATGAGAGAAGCAGAAATTACATTGTTAAAAATTATTATGAATTTTCTTAATTAATTGCTTATATAACTATATATAAATTGTTTATAAGACAAATATATGGAATGGCTTCCGTCTGAAAAAAGTATTTTTTTTTTTTGTTTTTTATGTACCGTGATCATGATACCGGTACTTTTATAAAGTGGTTTCTGACTAATAAAATAATTAAAATTTCACCAACTTTGGCAGTGATTCGAATAAATTCGAAAGTGATTTAAAAAAAAAGCGAAATATATTCAGCCACGGCCGCCAATAATTGGGTGGGTTAAGAAGTTTATAATAAGTATGTTATCAATTGGGTTGCTCAAACACTTGTTGAATTTGATAAAATGATTATAACATATGATCAGTGTTTTTCAAAGAATTATAGCAAAAATTGCGACCATAGCGCATAATATATATTAATTGTGACTATAGCGCATATATATTCTTTGTTTTGTTTGTCTAAGTAACTTCTAACAAGGAAAGGTCCCCAGGTGTCACTCACCGATTTGAATAATTTTTGGGTATGTGATAGAGGACAAAAATCTAAGATCGGCGTATTTTTTTATACGTGCTTAATCGATAGTTTACGGTTTCAAAATGACGTTTTAAAATCAGCGAAAATTTCGTTTTTTTGCTACAATTTCACTATTTTCCATAAAAATATATACAAATTTGGTATCAAACGAAAGATATTTTAAAGCCACACATGATGGCATCAATTTTGAAGAAATAAATTTCATTGTAATTTTGTTGTAATTTTTTACAGTATTTAGTCGATATCATAAGGAGCATATTTTCGAAATTGTTTCATTCTCATTTATATTTGATCTAAAAGAATTCTAAAAGTTACCTTTTTTTTGTTATTTTCAATTTTTAACTTTTTATATTAAAATTTACTTTATTAAAAAAAATTTTTTTTTAGAGATGAAGATCGCAATATGGGTATCAAAAATTTTGTTTTTTCTCCAAATTTCCGAGTGTAAATATTTGATCGGGAAAGTTTATATTTAACAGGGCTTCTATACAACTTTGTGCTTTTAACTTGTTTGCCCGAAGGAATGAGAAAAAACCATCGGAAATTTAAAAATATGACTTTCTATGTAAATATCTCCACTAGTTTTCAACATATTTCACAACATTTTTTTTTGTTATAAAGTTTAATGAAAGTACTTGCCAAAATATATTTTAACAGTACCAATAACTGTACATTTGTATTTTTAATATTTTTTTCAAAAAAGGCCCGAAATATTCAATGTTTCCTCAAAAAATTACGTAAAATTTGTTTTTGTTGTAAAAATAATTTAAATTAAAAATTGCATTTTAAACTCCCTTTCATATGGCATGACATTTATTTGCAAAAATTGATTGAGTTTTAAACAAAAGTTTATTAACTATTTCTATCATAAAAAAACGAGGGTATACCCTTTCGATTTTTTTTATGAAATTTATTTTTTTAAAAATGTTCTTTTAATAATTCTTATAAAAGAGTAGAGCTTCAAAAATAATTTATTTGAAAGAAATATCCCAATATTCTTTTCCAATCAAAAGTTATTACTAAAAACCTATTTTCATACCATGTGGATCTGTATTAACAAAATTCCTTTTCTGTTAATTATTAAGTTCTATATGCTTCCCATGCTCATTTTAAGAATAATCATGCTCATTTTGAAAATTTTAAAAGAAACAAATATTTTTTATACTTTTCAGTTATTAACCCTTGGCTGACACACCTCGCTCCAGTAATATAGCTTCCACCCTATGGTAACTCATTACCCCAACTAACCAAGTGTTTATAACTGAAAACTATAAAAAATATTATAGTTTAAATATAAACTTTTCCGATCAAATATTTACACACGAAAATTTGGAGAAAAAACAAAATTTTTGATACCCATATTGTGATCTTCATTTCTAAAAAAATAAAAATTTTTAATAAAGAAAATTTATTTATAAAAAGTTACAAATTTAAAAAAACAAAAAAAAGGTAACTTTTAGAATTCTTTTACATCAAATATAAATGAGAATGAAACAATTTCGAAAATGTGCTCCTTATGATATCGACTAAATACTGTAAAAAATTACAACAAAATTACAATGAAATTTATTTCTTCAAAATGGATGCCATCATGTGTGGCTTTAAAATATCTTTCGTTTGATACCAAATTTGTATATATTTTTATGGAAAATAGTGAAATTGTAGCAAAAAAACGAAATTTTCGCTGATTTTAAAACGTCATTTTGAAACCGTAAACTATCGATTAAGCACTTATAAAAAAATACGCCGATCTTAGATTTTTGTCCTCTATCACATACCCAAAAATTATTCAAATCGGTGAGTGACACCTGGGACCTTTCCTTGTAAGTATCTTCTAACTAAGAAGTCAGAGAAAGATGCTTGCATAAAAAGTTACATTTTTGCACACGACCGGTAACAATAACAATAACAATAACAATAACAATAACAATAACAATAACAATAACAATAACAATAACAATAACAATAACAATAACAATAACAATAACAATAACATTAACAATAACAATAACAATAACAATAACAATAACAATAACAATAACAATAACAATAACAATAACAATAACAATAACAATAACAATAACAATAACAATAACAATAACAATAACAATAACAATAACAATAACAATAACAATAACAATAACAATAACAATAACAATAACAATAACAATAACAATAACAATAACAATAACAATAACAATAACAATAACAATAACTACTCTCCTTTAACTAAAACTTAACCAGTTTTCGTCATCAATTATGTGCATCACTTTTTACCTTTCTTTTGCTTCTTTGTTAAAAATACTTACCTAGCGTCTATACCAGACAATTTGTCTTAACAATCCCAATACACTCACACATTTTTTACTAACACACTCACATTTTCTCAGTCGGCAGCTCAATTGTCTCAATTGTCAGGCAGACAATTGAGCTGACAACGATTTGACGTATGCTGACAATTTTTGACGTTTCCTAGGAAAAAATGCCGAGAAATGTTAAAAAAAGCATTTCGACACAGAAACGCAGTGAGAAAGTTGAAAGTAAAGTTTTCCGCACAAAATTTAATTTTTTCGTTGGCCAACGATCTCCCGGTGCATTAGTTAAATTTTTCTTAAACATTTTTGTTAACATCCTGCAAGTGCCACCACCAGCAACAGAAGCAAGTGCAACGCAAATTTCTTGCTTCTTTCGCTGGCCAACGTCCTCCAAGTGCCATCACCACCAGCACAAATCAGTGCAGCGCAAATTTCCTGCTTCTTTCGCTGGCCAACGTTATCCAATTGCCACCTCCAGCAGCATAAGTAAGTTATGCTAATAAGTCTTTTATTAAATAACAATTTAATAGTGCAGCGTAATTTTTGTTACCTTCCTCGAAGTGCCACCACCAGAGAAGCAAGTGCAACGAAAGAAGCAAGAAATTTGCGTTGCACTTGCTGTGTTGCCGGTGTTGGCACTTGGAGGATATTAACAAAAATTAACGCTGCACTTACTTGTTCCGCTTGAGGTGGTACTTGGAGATCGTTGGCCAACGAAAAAAAATTAAATTTTGTGCGTAAAACTATACTTTTTAATCTCACAACTTTCTCATCGAAAAAATGCGTTTTTTTTTATTCTTAGTATTATATTTTACTTTAGCAACTAAAAACCGCGCTTTTTTATTATTTTCTACACTTTTTTCGCTTTCAAAGGAAACGTCCAATAACGAAACAAATGTAATTTATTGTCTTGCAATTGTCTGCCCACCTACGTCATAATGAGACAATTTCCTTGCAGCTGACAATAATTTGACAACTAATACAGATTATGAAATATTTATGCCATTTGTCTGGTGTAGACGCAGCGTTACTTCTGATTTTTATATGAATTTTTACCTTTGTTTTGCTTCTTTGTTAAAAATACTTAGTTCTGATTTTTATATGGATTTATTATAAACAAATCTAATACATTTGAAGTGAAATATTTTATATTTGTGAAATAAATATTTTTGATTTTATTTGGAGACCATTTGGCTGTGTTTTAAAAGAGAAAACAAATATTAAAGTTTTTTTATTGAACTCGTTTTAGACTATCTTTTATTTTGGATTATTGAGAGAACTATGAAAAAAGGTTAAACAATATTCATCATAAATAATAATTTTTAAAAATTCCTTAGTGGAACCAACTGTAGAAATAAGTGAACTTTTTGTGGTTTGGCTGGTATCAAAGAACAAAAGCTATAAGCAATTATTATCGGATATGATCAGTTGTGTTAAAGTTAAGGATACCATTCCATTGGATAGCGATTTACTTGAAAAGGAGTTAAATTTTTTATTAGCAAGGTTTCCCAAGAATTGGATAGACTGCAGCAGGTTTCGATCATTTTTTAAAAAAAATACCACAATTGGCTTAGTTCATGTCTTGATATTGCAAGTTTAAAGGAGATATGCGTGAGTTCATTACATTTACCTGCATTTTACATTATATTATATTATTACATCATATTACAGAAAGCAAGTACTAGCAGAGCCATACCACACATGTGTCTGATTCTGAAGTATGTAAGTCTTGTAGAATGTTTGATTGTAATAAGTGTTAAAATAACAATATTTAGAAACCAAGTACGAGTAGAGGTCGACCTCAACTTAGCTATGATGAATCAGCTTATAGAAGTAAGCGTCGTAAAATTAAAAATTTTATTACTACTACTCCACCAGATGTCATCAAGCGTGCTGCAAATATAGTTCAAAATCAGGAGGGGAATGCGGATAACAGGCGCCCTTCGGTTTTTAAAGCGCTTGGTGTGTATTATGATTTAAAATTATCCGTGCGAAAGTACAACTTCTTACGATCTGTTGTAAATGTAATTCAACCGAATTGTTTTCCAAGTTACTATGCGCTGAGAAAAGTTATGGAACACTTTATTTCTCACCCAATATTACTCTCAGAAATATCTGCTGCAGTGCCTTTGCAAGCATTGCTCAATAGGACTGCGCATAGCTTATTGCAACTAAGCGACATAGATTCGAATATAAAAATACTTTTAGAATGTAAATGGGTATTTGATGGCAGTTCAGGTCACAGCATTTATAAACAAAAATTTTCCAATGAAAATTATACTGACGAGTTTCTTTCCGTAGTTGCATTGGTCCCCTATTTTAGAAAGTCATCACCATATTTGGGTTAATCAGCACACCTCGTCAACACTTCTTCGCAGTCCTATTAAAATTGTTTTTATGAAGGAAAATCTTGACCTAATACGTCAAATAGAAAAAGATATGGCAAGCCAAATAGAGAAACTTTAAGAGTACACCGTTCAATTAAAGAATTTTTAAGTCAATGTAACCTTTAAAATGCATTGAACAATGATTGACGGTGCAGTTGTAAATGTACTCTCCAACAACTCTTCTTCTAGCAGTTGTGAATTTGAACTTTAATGAATTCTTTTCATGCAACTGAAAGACCTATTAACGACGAGTTTTTGAGATATGATTTATCTACATTGCACGCATGGATAAAATTTTTTGAATGCGTATTACATATTTCTTATAGACTCCCCTTGAAATGTTGGAGAGTGTGAGAGTGAAATGTTGGAGAGAAATCTTAAAATATTCAACGACAACAAGCAAAGAATTTGCAAGGAATTCAAAAAAGAAATGGGTTTAGTAGTAGATGCCGTAAAAACGGGATATGAGACATCTAACGATGGCAATACTGCAAGACGGTTTTTTAATAATATCGAAAAATCTGCAAAAGGCATCAACAGGCATCAACGAAAACTTAATAAGAAAGTTCTCTTTGATTTTGCGAACACTTGCCACTGGTCAAGCAATCAATTCAGACAGTTATGGAACACTATTGCAAGATACTTTTAAAATTTATATGGAAAATTATTCATGGTATTATATGCCTGTTTCCGTGCATAAGGTTTTAGTGCATGGGCTAAAAATAATTGAATATTATAATATTCCAATTGGAATGCTTTTAGAAAAAGCATTAGAGGCAAGGCACAAGGAATTTCGAAAAAGTCGCTTGCATAATACTCGAAAAATTTTTTAGAAAAACTTCAAAGAGGGACCTCTTAGTTAATTTATTGCTCTCTTCAGAGCCCATTATCTCATCCCACAAGAAAATTCGAAGCAAGAAACAAACCATAAACCAGGATATCGCTCCTTATCTTCTGAATATTGAAACGGAAGAAGAATGTGAAGACAGTAATTTAGAAATAAATTTTGTTAATTTAATTGCAAGCGACTCAACGTCGAATAATGAATCGGAAAGCGATAGCGAATAGATATATTTATAAACCTATGTTATTGTAAGCTATATTAGTAAAAATAAACTAACATTGTTGTATTTAATAATAAAAAGATACTTTGAGTCTTAATTCTCTTAATATGTAATTTAAAACAAACAAATTTATAAATAATTCTTACTTTTGGCATTAATTAATAAATAATTATACAATACTCGTACAACGCATTGAGCAGTGATTCTACCTTGATTGGTTATTGTGCCTGTAGCACAAAAATGTAACAATAGGATGTACATGCTATTCGAGATATAATTATTCATTTTCCGTTAACGTTAATTGTAACATCTTAGTTGCGTCTTAAAGGATGCTCATGATCTTATAGCATAACTAGGCCGATTATGACTAGCAGTTGTATTGCTTCGTCTTCGATTTTATTTTTTAAGTAGTTTAGTATTTTGTAACATGATATACACATCTTCGTCATCGTGCCGAGTGTAATATTTGCATAAAAAAAATGTATATTCTGCTGGTTAAATTGGTACTCCCTTTCCGTAATTTCCTTCTACTATAAAAAGAAACAGTTTGGCAATAAGCAGGTCGGAGAGTCGGAATTTTCTTCTTTTTTTTTTTTTTGTTTATAAAATTGGTGCAGGATTTAATGGTCCGCAGGATCAAATGGTCAGGATCAGAAAGTGGCAGGACCGTTGCAGGTTCAAGTTGGCAGGTTCATAAGGTGGCAGGATCGTTGGGCAGGATCGGTTTGGTTAGCAGGATCGAGTCCGCAGGATCGGTTTGGTCAGCAGGATCGAGTCCGCAGGATCGAGTCCGCAGGATCGCCATGTAGTATGCGACGGGTTTCTGAATTTTATTTTTTTATTATCCCTATTGCCAACTTCGGCAAGACTGTAAATTAATGGCTATAAAGCCGCTCTGTTTTAGAATAAAGACTTGTATTTTTCTGGTGAGAAATAAATCTGATTTTATTTGTTATCAATTCAGGTATTTATAATAAAATATAACATTATTTTACTTAACTACTATTTCCATAACTCCTCCTCTTTATTTTGATAATTCATAAAAATAGTTTTGGTTGGCTCAATAGAATTGTCTATTGAGCAATACATTTTATTAGTTTGTTTTCTGTTTTGTTCTGGTCGCATGCAACGAAATATGCTGCGCTTGCACTTACACCGCTATTTGGGTTAGTGTCAAAGCGGAAGCAATGTTAATATTTGGTCATGCTAGTTGTGTTGTAACTTAAGTATAACACTGACCCAAAGAACGAAACAGAATTTGTAATTGTTTACTTTTTTGTAAAAATACCGTGGACAATGCTGTGCTGTGCCACTACATGTGCCACTCGAAAACGAGCAAAAATCAATGGTTTTATTTTAGCGAGACCACGAGTTACATCTATCCACCCTCACGCACAAAGTATTGAATCTTATTATCGGGTTTCGGTTAACATACCAGATCTATTCCAGATTACCGATTTCGGTTATATGGGAGGTAGGCATGCCATTGATTCGATATGCCCAAATTTTTTTTTAAATAATTCTATTATCATAAAACTCATACGAAAACAAAACGAAATGGCCATTTCAGCCCTTGAAAGGATTTTGACCGAGCTTCTTATGACCAATTGTGTTATGTGTGATGTGAAATGTTTGCACACAAATGATTGAGAACTGGACCTACATGCTTACGCCGACTCCGAACGGCTTATGTTCTCAAGAAGCTTTTCATGGCAGTTTTTACTCTCTGAGGTTTGCCATTGTCTGCAGAGAGGTGACGGCCGAACAGAAAAATTAATTCAATTGAAAACATTTTCTGTGTCAGATGGAGGATTCGAACCTGGGTTCAATACGGCACGGCCGCCACATAAAACTCATTTTCACAAAATTTCATGATTCTAGGGCAACTCCTTCTATTTTTGGCCACTCGCTATATGGGTTCTTTACACTGTGCCTCACCTCGAGCACCTTTTTTGCTGGAGCTTCGTCGTCCATATGATGGACATGACCCAGCCAGCGTAGTCGCTGCACATGACGAGTTATACGCCGAACTACGTCAATGTCTTCGTAGAGCTCATACAGCTCGTGGTTCATTCGGATGCGATAGTCATTGCCGACTCGAACAGGACCAAAGATTTTGCAAAGAACTTTTCACTCGAACACCCCAGAGCAGATGCGTCAATTTGCGGAAATACTCATGCCTCAGCGCCATAAAGCAGCACAGGTAGAGCGAGCGTCTTGTAGAGTGTTAGTTTGGTCGATCGAGAGAGGGCTCTGGAACTTAGTTGCCTTCTGAGCCCATAGTAGCACCTATTAGCAATTATTGCTCTTCGCTTTATCTCCAGGCTGATTTCGTTGTTGGTATTAAGGGCGGTGCCAAGGTATATGAACTCCTTGACTACTTCAAAGTTATAGCTGCCGGATGAAACGTGGGAGTCTAGACGCCGCGCTCCCTTGTTTGTAGACAGCATATACTTTGTTTTACCCTCATTTATCGTCAAACCCACTTTGGCTGATTCCTTTTCGATAGCGGTGAAAGCAGCGGTAACATCTCTCTTGGTTCTGCCGAAAATATCATCGATCGTACGATCCCTTCCATGATGTTGTTGAAGAGATCTCAAGACAATGGATAGCCTTGTCTGAACACTCTTTCGGTATTAACGGTTTCGGAGAGGTCATTTCCTACCTTGACGGAGCTGCATGTGTTGCTCAACGTCTTTCTGCAAAGTCTAATCAACTTTGCAGGTATACCGAACTCAGACATTGTTGCGTATAGGCAATCCCTTATCGGGCTATCGAACGCAGCTTTAAAATCAACAAAGAGATGGTGTGTGTCAATTTGATTTTCGTGGGTTTCTCCAGGATTTGTCGTAGCATGAAAATCTGGTCTATGGTGGACTTTCCATGTCAAAAGCAACACTGATAAGGTCCAATCAGTGTTTTCGTAATCGGCTTTAATCTTTCACACAGTACGCTTGAGAGATTCTTATATGCGATGAAAATAAGACTGATACCTCTATAACTTGTGCAGATTGTTGGGTCTCCTTTCTTGTGTATAGGACAAAGTTCGCTGAGATTCCAATCGTCTATGCATGCGTCTTATCATTCAGCTAACAGGCCGTCAGCACCCGCTGCTTTATTGTTTTTGAGTCATTGGATAGCAACTCGAACCTCTACATAGCTAGGTAGTGGTACTTCCACTCCGTCATCGTTGATTTATGGCACTGAACTGTGCTCTCCATAGGCGGCATTGGTGGAATCGTCACCTGTAAGTAAATTGGAGAAGTGCTGTCTCCACAATCTCAGCACAAACTATGTATCCGTATTCAGCTCTCAATATTCGTCTCTACAAGTGGATGCTTCGGGCTTGAAACCTTGGGTTAGACGCTAAACCTTTTGATAGAATTTTCGTGCATCCTTCTTTCCTTGGTATACCTCTAGTTCCTCACGCCCACGCTTTCCTGCTCTTTTTTCTTTCGTCTGAAAAGACGCCTCTCTTTCTTCCTCTTTTCGCGGTAGCTTTCTCGCACGGCTCGCCGAGGTTGCGGGCACCGGAAATCAATGACTTCTTCAGCGGCAGGGCGCATGGAGTGGAATATATGCGCCCAAAGTCCGCCGGTGTCGTCGGGTCCAGAGGTTGGTTGGTTGAGCTTAACCGAGAGTTGAGCGGAGTTGGCCTCGGTAGTCCGTTGTACTTGCAGCTTAGCGACATCTAGCTTTCGTTGCATTCTTTTGCGTATGTTTTTTGCATTGCGTAATCGCAGGCGGATCTTGGCTGCAACAAGATAGTGGTCGGAGCCAATGTTGACCCCCCAAAATGTGCGCACATCTAGAACACAAGAGGCATGCCTTCCGTCGATTACAACATGGTCAATATGGTTTCGCGTTTTTTGATCCGGGGACAGCCAGGTGGCCTTGTGGATGTCGGGGTGGTTAACTACCATGTTGCGCGCCGCGGAGAAGTCGATCAGTCTTAGACCGTTAATCGTTAATTGTGGAGGTCTCATGAAAACTGAACTCATGGACAGTTGGGCCAAAGATGCCTTCCCTTCCGACTTTCGCATTAAAATCGTCGAGGACTATTTTTTTTACGTCATGGTCCGCAAGGTGGTCGTATACGTCCTCAAGACTAGCGTAAGAAGCGTCCTTGACGGCTTCGACGTTTTCCTCCGTCGGGGCGTGCGCACAAATAAGGCTGATAAAAAAATTTTGCCTTGATGCGAATCGTAGCCAATCGTTCGTGCACAGGTGTGAACCGGAAAACAAGGTGGCGTAGTTTCCAGCTAACGACGAATCCACAGCCAAATTCGCGCATCTCCGCATGGCAGCTGTAGTAGATATCGCAGTGTGCTTGTTAAGAGCATCGTTGCCCTTTCCATCGGATTTCCTGGATGGCGGTGATGTCAGCTTTTATTGTTTTGAGGGCTTCCGCCAGTTGGATAATGGCACCTTCCCTATAAAGGATCCTGACATTCCAGGTGCATATCCGTAAATCATTGTTCGTTTGTGGTGGTCGTCAACGTAATTGGGGTTCTTATCCGAGGCTGGGTTAGTTTTCATTGGGTAGTTGTAATGTGGCGGGACCCAAACCCTGCGCACATTCCATGTTTAAGGTACACGGAGTGACTCGTCGCTCAAATGAACCGTCAAACTAACGGATGCCAGTCTGCCCTTACCCAGGGAACACCGCGAGGAGGTTTGAGTCAACTTGGAACGATTTCGACATGGATAATGCTGGCCTCGCCAGGTTGAGGCGGTCAGACACGTTGCCATGTGAAGGTTCGCCCCCTGATCCGATATATCGGACTTTATGGCAACACTCTACTCCACAAGTTAATTTCCCGATCGTAAAAGTTCGCATTTTACCGTTATATCACGAATTATTTATTTGGTTAAACTAATAAATACCCAACTTCTTCACTTCTTTATTACAAAAAAGAAATCAGTGTTTTCTTCATTTGCTTCAATAAACATTCTTTTTTAAATTTACTGAACTGAGTGTATAGCTTTACATTGAAATTCTCTAACTCCCGCAACTACCCGCAAATAAATTTAGTCGCATCTTCAACGTGAAATTTTGAAGCTATCAGATCCGAAATATTTTGAGGAAGCAGGGCGAGGAAAAAGTTGCAGCACAATAAAAATTACAAAATATTACAAAAAACTTGAAAAAAGACGCAACATAAGAAACCCGTGTTTTACCAACAAAATGCCATTGGGAAAATTTATATTTTAAAAGCACGTCTAAGGTGCCTTCTAAAAAATTAAGTTTGAGCCAATTCCATTCTTAAATAAATAATCATTCTTAAATAATCATTCGTACACAGTAGTTTAATCAACATAGTAGAAAAAAAAAGAAAAAATGGTGTTAGAAACTCAACTTTGGATGACCATAGAAACCAATCCTTTGGATCATATTACATGAAAAGTATGTTTTTCACTACATTTTCAAAATTAAGTAAACCCCGTAAATTTGGAATAACCCCGAATGCGAGGGTTTTGTCTATATTCCTCGCAATGTGCGACGTGGCAACGCAGGGCAAAGGCATGACGGAACTAGTGTGCTGCGGGACGTGGCAGCGTAGGACGAAGGCATGACGGAACTATTGTTGGAAAATGTAGCTAAGTTAAGACTTGTATGTTAGGACATATTTTGACCTGGCAAAGTGGCAATTTTCTGCATTGACTGCAGAAGTAAGCAAGTAGGAGAAGTAGTAGGTGTGATTATGACCTGCACCTGGGACAACGGGAACAGTAGTGGGAATGTCAAGTACCTGCGTGTTGGAGTCTGTGTAAGGTGCTTGCATCTTCATAGATATTAAGGTTTCTTGTATTTGCTTCAGCATTCCAGCGAATTTTTCCTCCATTTTGTCCAACTGCACTTGAAACTTTTATTGCTCCATAACCGTGTCGTTCGTATCATCTACTTCAACATCTGAGTTTCCTTTCGAAGAGTCTGACATCGTAAAGGCTTTAAATTTGGCTGACAATTGCCCTTTATTTTTTCGAGCACTTCTTCGTAAATCGCTATATTTGTTCATATGAAATGGTGTCTCGATGGCAATCGAATAAAAAAATTGTTAAAATCCGAGGAATTTTTCAATTAATAAGCAAGTTTATTATTTGGTGTCATATGGAAGCGTTTATTATTCTTAAATATTCAAATTTAAGATTTCAGAGTTAATACAAAGCAATATAAAGAATACATTAAATTTTACCGATTGGTAGCCTCTCGTTTGATTTCCAGAAACAAAAAAATTTAAACCAACGATTTTTTTTAAGGCGTACCAACTATGACAAAGAAATGATTATGCCCATTTATACAATGCAAAAAAAAAATTGGTTGTGTCATTTGTATAGTAAGTTCTGTCCTTTTACTCACGTGGTTTAGTCGTCGACATTATGCGTGAAACATTTTTTTCTTTTAGGCTTATGCCTTTTAAGGGTGCATAGAAATTTGGTGGAAGAGAAAAAAGTGAAGGTACTCATGTATCAAAGTGAATATGAAATTTTAAACCGCTTTGCTGAAGATTCGTGCCGATTAATACTTTGATTTCTGCTTTTGTAAAATCACGTTCAATTCAATATCGCTTCGAATTTAATTTAACGGCCAAGGTTTATTTAAAAAAATTATTTTATTTATCAGTCACATGTAAAACATAATTGGCCCTCTATTTATATATTAAGGGTATTCATTCAAAGAGCCTTATACATTAGGCAATTATGTTTTTTTATCAAGTAGGTTGCATGTACGTATCTTTAAATTGATTGTGAATTTGCAACATATATGTCAGCTGTTACGTAAAGCTTTCATTAACATTAAACAACTTTCACCATGCCCAGACGAAGCGAAAAAAAAATTTGTGAGATTATATCAACAAAATGAAATATCTGAATAATTTTCACTAGAGTTATTGAATTTTTACCTCTGCCATTTCGGATTATTTGCTTTCTGATTAGAAACAACTTCACAATATCGAATCAGCTGATTGCTGGTGTAAGTTTGCCAGATCGATTGCTCACCTAAATCGTAGAGCAAATATATTTGGTTTGTGCAAATGCTTCTCCATACATTTCATTTATAAGGCTGATAAACTTATACAGCTTATACCATTTATAAGGGTATTGCCCCTTTGCATGAATTCCCTTATTATAAAAGGTTTTATATTTTCATGCCTTTCACCATCTTTAAAAACCGTCTTTAAGAAAAAAAAATTTCTACACTCATATTCTGGGAGCTGAATTTAAATCCAAAAGGATATCGAAATCGGTGGAACCGTCGGACAGCAGTATTGATTTAAAAAAAATCACTTTTATACCAAAAATCAACGTTTTTTCGCAGTAAGTTTTTATCAATCTGAAACAACTACCCAAAAGTTGGGCGAAATGTTAACACTGGACATCAGTATTTGATCCCAAATTATTTCTCCACTTAGCATCTTTTAAGCCATTAGCTACTGAAGAAGATATTATGAATTTGATAGTGAAGAATAAAACTGTTTCCAGTAATAGCCTTTCTTGCACAAGGCTAGTGAAAAAGATACAAGGCCTCAATCATTACTCTTTGCTAACTTCAAAATAGGGATTTCAAAAACTTACTACAATGAAGTTGTTAATCCAGAACTTTGGGCAGAAGAGGTCAAAATAAAAAATGTTCAGTTTTTTCGAAGACCGGTAAGCCAACTGGGGCTGCAATAACTAAGTCTAGTCCTATTATTGACGTTCCTGCTCTAAATATTTATTATCATCTATTATTGACGTTCCTGCTTAAAATATTTATTATCAAAATATATCTGTGCTGAGAACTTAATCTGCTTCGATCCATGCTACTACTTCCCAGTGTGAATACGACATTTTTGTGGAGACGTGGCTAAATTCAAATTTTAATACTACTGTTGCAAATTTCAATTATAAAGCTTGTAACTTTGATTTTTTGAATTATGCTTTTTGATTTTGGTATCGATTGAGATGGCGAATTTAAACATTTAAAAACGACATCATGTTTTAGTATCTTTAAAAATCGTATCTTCTCTATTTGAACACAACATATTCCCAAGTTTAAGGAACGTGCTAGTGTGGTTCCTTGGTACTCGAGTGGTTTAAAAAAAATTATAAAAATCTTCGTAATAAGTTACATAAAAACTTTTTATCAACAAATCTAAATTAATTTTTTATTCAATACATATATTATATTAGGGAGTTTAACTTCTTGAGCAAATTCGTATTTAGACAATATATCTCTAAATTCGAATAAAATATGTAGTCAAATCCTATAGCTCTTTGGCATTTTATTAAATCTTAAAAGTGTTCCTCGAATATCCCATTATCTATGTTTTTTAATAACAAGATTTTAACCAATGCGTCTGGAATTGCAAATCTGTTTGCTGAATTTTTTCAATCTAATTATGATAAAACTAGTAATTAAAAATATAATTGAGGTGATAATTTACTTCCTGAAATTGATTTTGGTTTTTTAACTTTAACGATTGATGATATATTAAATGGTTTATCAAGATTAAAGCCTCCAACTTGAATGGATGCATATGACCTCTGTTCCATTTTTTTGAAAAATTGAATGGTCTTTTAATGGTTATTTTCGATAGTTCTTTGAGTTCTGGTACTTTTATTGATAGTTGCAAGATGTCCTTCATAACTCCAATTCATAAAACGGTTGTAAAAATAATATACAGTAATTATCGCTAATAAGCATAACTCGTATTTGCTAGCTTGTGCTGCATATAAGCGGGACAAAAACTCGGTTATATGCATCCACGGTGCATATATAAAAACTCCGTTATATGCATCCACAATGCATATAAAAATTATACTATTGTTTAAATAAAAACTGTCTTATATATTATTTATATAAAACATATTATATTATATTATATTAAAATTATTGAAATATATTTATATATTGGCAGTTCCACAAAAATGTCAACCATAGCTGAAATATTTAATGTGTTTCGAAATTAAATTTTTTTTTTCTAGTTAAATACTGATATATATGAACTTCGCATTCTGATGCATTCAATTTCAATGTCTTAACTAATATTAAAACCCTCGTCTACTGAAGATATAGGACATGCCACCTCGTAAGCTTCGACCATGGCTGAACTAAGATGTTAGTTACTCTTCTTAAGATCTTTTCTCTCTTCTTTGATTACACATTTTCTTAACGGAAATTTTGTCGCGTGAGTTATGGCAAATATTTTTTGGAAATTCAATATATTTTTAAATAAGCAAAGTTCACTGGTAAAGTGGATTTATTATGAAACTTCACTCTTTTCCCATTATTTAAAAATTAAAAACAAACAGGTTATATGGTAAAATTCGCTGAATTTTTAAAATCTAAACGTGCTTGTAAAACACAGTTCCTTTTTTTGTAGCGTGAGTTAAGCCCATATTTACCCCTGTTATTCTTAATTAGTTACAGGAACGACAACTTTGGTATATCATAACATTACTATTTCTTCTAAGGCATATGTACATAAGAAATTTTTTTACATTAATAACATAAACTTCCGAGAAAACGAAGCTTTAAGTCGTACGCATGTCGCGTGAGTTACGATGGAAATGCCCATATAATATAAATTCGTTTCATTTTTAATTTTATTTAAAACTCAAAGTTTTTAAAAAATAAAAAAGTACAGAATTAAAAACAGCCAGATATTGAATTAAATTGCCGCTTCTAGCAGTATATCATTGAATGAAAAATATAAAAAAATGTTTTAATAAAAAATGTCTTAAATTTAAGAACAGCCAGGTTCGACTTACAAGAGACTTATGGCCTCATGCTGTATGCCTATCACAGCATTCGTTTTGTAGTTTGTTATTTGAACAACATCAAACAACGACAACAGCTGATCAACTGGCGAACGACACCGCAACACAGTAAGCTTTTTGCAGTCTGTATCTCTATCTGTCAATAAAATCACGAAATCAAACGTCAAAATCGAACGACAACTTTTATGCTATCGTTGTCCTGTGCGTCGTTGAGTCAAATTGTGTGAATAATGGATATTTCAACAAAAAATGGTAAATTTAAAAAAAAAAATTATAGAATATATATTAAAAAATTTAAATTTTATAAAATTTTAGCTATAAAGAAAACAAAAAGCACTCAATTTGATGTGCTTGTAAAGCAGTTAGAGGCTAATCCAGACTTAACAAGAGGAGCGCCAGTGTTTGGAGCAGATAAATTGGCAATTGACGAGTCGTGGCAAAAAATAGCAAAAAAAGTGAACTCATATGGCCCACCTCAAAGAAGCGTCAATGAATGGAAGAAGGTAAAGTAAAATCGTAAAAATATTTTGATAGCTTAAAATAACTTTTGTTTTGTCCTTTCACTTAAGATATGGGCTGATTTAAAAAGCCGAACAAAAAAGAAAATTGCTGAAAACAGTCGAAGCCTTAATGCAACAGGCGGCGGGCCTTTTGACGGTACACCTCTTACAGAGCTCGAAAAGTCAATTGATGGGATTTTGTTGATGACGAGAGCAGCGGCACCGAGCGGAGTAGTTCTTGGTGCTAAAAGGCAAGCACGGCCAACAGATGTAGCTATATCATCACCGCCAACATTAACAGAGTCAACAACAACAACAACAAAAACAACAGCCAGCAAGCCAGCATCAATAACAGCGCAGCCAGCATTAACAACAAAGCAGCCAGTATCAACAACAACGCAGCCAGCATCAACAACAACGCCGGTAGAAGATATGCTTAATATAATCATGTCCACACCAACACGACCAATGCGCAATATAGGGGTAGTTACTCCAACCAGAGCTACATCCTCACCTTCAAACTCATCAATGCAACCAGCTATGGTTCCAAGATGCGCTCCAAGGAAAAGAAATTTCCAACAACTAATCGGCCAGAGAACAGGCTAAAGCAGCGAAGCTACAAGCAGAAGCTTGCAAGGAAATGGCAGCATCTTCAAAAATTCAAGCGGAAGCTACAAAAGCCATTTCAGAGACTTTAGTTGAAATGCTTGCTGTTGCATTTACGTTGGATACGGCTTTTGAAGAGTTTATCCAACTCATGAAAAATACATAGTAAGTTTATTGTTTTTTTTTTCAAAAGCAAACATTTCAGGATAAGCCTCAGAATGGATTTTATAGCTTCCGCTTGATTTTTTGGAAGTGCTGCAATGCCCCTGTTAGCTGCTGCTTTAGCTTTTTTTTTTATCTCTGAAGCACTAAGTACCACTATAATATAAAACAAAGTCTTTAAATGAATTTACTGTGATATAAGAAAACGTACCTTTTTAATTAATAATTCATTTAATAATTTTTAATCTATTTGATATAAATACGTTTATTTATTTTAATATTTATAAGCTACCAACATATGAATTAACAACAGAACTGAAATAATAATAAATTTAAAATACAACGAACTAAATGATGGAAAAAAACAATTTTATTTATCGTAATGTTCCTTAATTTATTCAAATGCTGCTCATTTCAGCCGATAGTCACTAAGCTGGTTTTTAAAAAGGTTAAACAACACTCAATACTGTTTCGTTGGCCGCTACACCAACTCATCAGCGGTCATAGTGATTTTCAATTCACAAGCAAACCGGACAGCATTGTTTTGTTGGCCACTATACCAATTCATCAACACCGCCAGAAATAATGCATCGCTTATTGCAGGCTTTCAGCAATACTTCTTCGTACTTCAATGACTATGTATGAAGCTTCAGAGCTTAATACTTCATCATTGCTGGTATTTTCATTGCCTTCGGGAGCATCTGCAAGGTTCAGAGGAGGCCAATCATGTTTGTAGAAAATACATGAATTATGTATTGCACTACATGCATTCACAATTTGGGTGGCCTTTTCTGGTGAATAGTGAAGACCTCTCGAACCTATAAAACCGTTAGAAGTGTTATTTTAAAGTTTAGAAAAATTAAGAGGCTTCTACCTATAATGCTCCGAAACCGGTTTTTCAAAACTCCAAAGCAGCGCTCAACCACATTTCGTGCCTTGCAGTGTTTCTCATTGAATCGTCTCTCAGATTCATCGGTCGGATTCCTATAAGGAGTCATTAAGTACGGTTCCAACGGGTAGCCAGAATCACCTGAAATGATTGTGGTTAATTTTAAGTTAATAATTTTTGTGTTAATATTGAACTTATTTATCTATTACCTAGAAGCCAAGTATTTCTTTTTCCGTTTATGAAATTGGATCTTAAATGCTGTTCTGCTGCACTGCATTTCCAAATAAAAGAATCATGATTCGCACCGGGATGTCTTGCGTCGACAAATGAAATAACCATGTTTAAATCACAAATCTATAAGGTAAATAAGTTTAGTTGAATTCTAGTAAAGCAAACAATTCATACTCACTACCATCACATTGAGGCTGTAGAATCCTTTCCTGTTGTAGAATAAATGACGACTATTCATACCAGGTGGCTTTATGCGGACATGTGTTGCGTCCACACAGCCAATAACACCTGGAATTCCATACTTATCATAAAAGTGTTCTTTGGCAGTATTTTCCTCCTCGTCAGTCTTTTGAAAAACTACCCATTTCTGGCAGTAGTGGTCCTCAAAATTGCGAGGCATTCTTATCACTTTTGCCACAGTTGATTGCGACATACTGGAAACACATTCATTTCCCACTGATTTTTGGTAGCTTCCAGTAGCCAAAAATCGGAGGAATGTAGACAGGTTTAGTTGTGGTGGAAGATGAGTATTCCTGTAGGTGGTTCGCATATGCACGCTGACTTCAGTAAATATGTTCTGAAAAACCTCCGTATTTACTCGAAAATTTGACACGAACCTATTAAGAAATATTTTTGAGGATGCAATTAAAATTACTACTGGTGCGAAGTATTTAATAAAATTTGAATGCAGAAATGCCGCGGTCTGGGAAACTGACTTTAGTGATATTTGAATAATTGTATGTGCAATGATCAAATTCTTTGAATCTCTTAAAATGTGTTCTAAAATACTTACTCAGAATCCTTTAGTTCCAAAACATTTGTGCGATCTCGCAATCTTCGTCACTCTACCCTGAGCTCTATTTCTTCATCTGATAGGTCAAAGTCGAATACTGCAATTGCTGCATACATTACCGCAATTAAAATGTTTTTAGCCAATATGTAATAATCACTAACACAAAAAACAATTGTAAATCAACAGAATTGTTTAAAAACAGAAATTTAACTTAAAAAAGAAGCTGTCATTAAAAAACAAACAAATCAATCATAGGCACTGCCAAAAAGTAAAAAACAGAACGCAAAGTTTATAAAATCTTTAGATAAAAGCGACAACCTTAAGAAAATTTTGAAAATCTTTTATAAGGCAATGATGTATTTGACAATTGTTTGCGTATTAGAGTTTAGACATACGTAAGAAACGTAAGCTCTCCGTAAGGGCTGGCGAACCTTATCGTTGGAGGTACAGACTCTCAACAATACACAGCATCGTTCGCAGAGCAATCGATCGTTGAATATTTCGTTAGGTATAGGGAATGAGGCTATTAACTTAATTCTGAAGTTCTTGTTCAATCTTGAAAAAAGTCAGTTGTTTTCTTTTGTACATTGCAGCATTTTTAACACATATATTCTTCTATTTTATTAAATTCTTCGAAGACCACATTTTTTTTTTTAAATTCTTAAGATTATGAAGAGATCGTAAAGCTGTACTTAGCGATGGAGTTTTAGAAGATCGGCATCGTCCTGGTTGTCACAATGATCTTCTGAGCTTTCAGTCGATTTAAATTCAGCGAGGATGTCATTGTCATCAGGTAGAGCGTAGCATTGCATATCATTGTCCAAGTCAATGTAATTTTCGAAATGAATTTAATTTTCGGGACTACTTTGAATTATACCCATAATCTCATTTGGTCAAACCATTTTGCAATAGCGTTGTCCAATTTCGACGACCTCCCGCATCTATTTCTTTTTTGTGATAAATTGAACGTGCTGCTGCTTTTCAAAATTGAAATCTTGTTTCTTATAATGCGATTCACTGTGTCCAACGAGCTCCCATATTTTTGACAAATTTATTTTTTATTGGTTATCTCAATTTCCTTCACGATTGAAATTTTTTGTTGAAGTGAGAAGGTAACTCTTTTGTTTCCACGCATGTTAAAACTGCACAGAAATATATTAAAAACTTTGACACTTCTAAAGCAGTGATGGGCGGTTTAATATTTGACAGCTCAGTAGAGCTGTGAAATTTATAAACGGATCTCTTAGTAGTAATATGTGACATTCCAGTCACATGGTTCCAGTCATGGTTATTTTTCCATAACTGCTTTTAAAAAATCCCTAATTTTGATGCATATAAGCGGAATGCTTATAGACGAAAAAGTTCTGGCTATTTACAATGGTAAAGTTAAATATCTCACTTTCGAGTGCATATAAGCGGGATATGCTTATAAACATAGTGCATATAAATGATAATTACTGTAGCTAATTATAGGCCAATTTACAGCTTACTTTAAATTTGCTTCTTTATTTGTAAGTTATTTGAATCTATAATAAAGGGGAAATTGTTTCCAGTGAAAAATATTATCTTTCCTCACCAGCATGACTTTGTATCTGGCTGATCTACTACGTCCAATTTAGTTTTATTTTCTGAATACTGCAGATTGGCATTTATTAAAGGATGTCAGGTTGATGTCATTTATACGAATTTTTCCAAAGAGCTTGAAAAAGTTTTGCAGGTATGTACTTTTAATCAAAAAATTAAAAAAACTGGGTTTCCACTCAAGTTTTTTAATTTGGCTTGAGTCTTATTTATCAAGCAGGCCTTGTGTAGTTGCCTTTGATAATGTTTTTTCTTATTCGTATGTGGCAACTTCTGAAAAAAAAAATCCCTTTTTCTCTACACCCACTTTCCTTTATCCCTACATATTTCCCCACACAACTTTTTCAAATTTTTAAAAAATGAAAAATTATTAGGGTTATATGAACACTAGGGTGGTCCTTATTCCTAAGAAAAATCATTTTTTTCTTTTGATTTCACGGAGCAAACAATTATTTCAATAAATACCATAAGAAACTAGTAAACTTTTATTTTTTTTTATTTTTAAATGATATTAGGGGTCGCTAACAAGGCACATTGGTACAAATGGCAGGAAAGAGTGGCCAAATCTTGAAGACGACCCCTTATCTACATAAAATCAGGTACCTATAGGTTTTTCAGGTCGATAAACAGGAAGCTGGAGTCAAAAACTGAAAATTCAAAATGACGGTTCCAATATGGCCATTATGTGAAAAAACGAACTTATGTGGAATTTTCTGGCGCCATTTTGAACCTTTAAACCTGAGTTTCCGCACCTATAAAAAATACGTGTAACTAGATTTTTGTCCTCTATCACATATCCGAAGCTCATTCAAATCGGCGAATGACACCAAGGGACGTTTTCTTGTGAGAGAGCTAAACTTTGACAACTGGTGGCGGCCTCTAAGTCATATAAAAAAATGAAAACAAAAAATCTCCTTCATATGTAGATGTATATAATCGAATAATGACATGCCGCGATGATAATTCACAAGTCGAAAAATAAGGACCACCCCAATAAACACATAACATAAAACTTATGAAAAAAGTCGTAATTAATTTTAAAAAGTTTTCAAAAATAAAATTTTATTTGTAATTTCTACATTTTCAATTCGGGCACATAAATTCAGGTACATTTAAAGAAAATACAAAAATAACATAAAATCGAAAAAACATAATATAAAATGTAATGTAAGAATACATTAAGAATAACATAAGAACAACATAAAAATAACATACGTAAAAATAACATAAAAAACAACGCATCAGTAGCACAAAAAACTAACAAATATTATAAAAAAAAAAATGAAAAAATTATTTAAACAATTCTGTATAATTCATTACTTTTATTATTATAATAGAATATAGAATTTAATATTTCACGTCTTAATATTACACGTTGCGAAATCGTAACGAAGATCGTATGAAGGGGTTGACACTACTTCGTAACGAAATTTCGTAACGATTTCGTAACGAGTCTTAACGAAATAGTTACGAAAAAGTTTCGTTCAGACAGTTCGAAAGAAAGGAAATTCCACTCTTCGCATTTCAATATGTCGTACAAACAGTCGCATAACGAACTTCTATATAAATTCGTAAAAAAAGTGAAACTGTTCCGATATTTGCGTAACGAAATTGTAACGAATTCTTTAAGACAGCTAGAAATAGTTATGAATTAGTCGAAGTTTCGACAAAGTCCTCAACTATGGTTTGCAGGGGTATTACCAGACTTACGAAAAAAAAATCTGTAATTGAAAAAATCCCTACAATTCGACAAATATAAGAAATCTTCCCTTTTTCTCTAAATGTAAAATTTTTGAAAAAAATTCCTACAAAAGGGGAAAAATCCCTACACTTGGCATTGCTGCTGGTGTTCCACAAGGAAGTATTTTAGGACCTCTCCTATTTATGTTATTTATTAACTTTATTACCTATGTTTATTAATTTTAAATATTTACTTTACGCTGATGGTCTTAAGATTTTTTAAAAAATTATTAATTTAGATGAGACTGTGCGCCTACAACATGAAGTTGATAAATTTTATAATTGGTGTTGTAGTAATGGTCTTGCTTTAAATCTTCCTATATGCGTTTCTATGACTTTCTCTAAATCAGATATTTTTCGATCGTCTGCTTATCAAATTGCCAATTCTTTTTTGGCATCTGTTCATCAATTTAAAGACTTAGGTGTGGAATTCATCATAAATTTACTTTTGTATATAATCTCTAATACATTATTCCTAAAGCCTATGCTATGCTGGCCTTTATTAAACGAAATAGTGCGTGCTTTTCGGATCCATACAAGTTGAAAGTATTGTTTAATTATCTCGTTCGTTCTAGATTAGAACATGAAGCTATGATCTGAAACCCTTTTTATGATTGCCATAAGAAGCGTCTATAATGGATTCAAAAATCTTTTACGAGGTTTGCTTTTAATACTGATTGTGTACCTCTTTCATATAGCACCCGATGTTTTTTGATTGGATTAAAATGTTTGGAGAGTAGAAGATGTATCTCGTCTTTGCTTTTTATTTTTGATTTAATTAATGGTTTGGTTGATTGTCCTGCACTATTGGAAATGATTAACTTTAATGCTCCTGTCCTGATTCTTAGAAATATTGATCCGTTTTACATTGATTTTTGTCGTTCTAATTATGCAGTTAATGCACCTATTAAAGGAGTTTTAAAAATTTTTATTGCTTTCAATTGTTATATTAATTTAGATTTTTCTATTGAAAAGAATCAAATGAGATCCAATTTAAATTCAATCTGTTGACTGTTATTTTTTTAATGAATTTTTTATATATCTATTAGTCTGTAAGTTATTTTTAACATAGACTATAAATATTATTAAATAAATATATAAAAAAAGTAGGGTGCAAATGAAAGGTATCTGGAACCCTAAAGTTGTGAATACAGAGATTGTTAGCTTCTAGAATTATTTAAGTGCAACAGTGTCCAGAATTCGGTCAAAATTTTGGATATTTTGTACAAAAAGTCCTATAAATCCGCTATTTTTAGGTATATTCTAGAAAATTTATTATTCTTAAATAGACTTCATGAAACCTATTGATACATAAAAACAATTTAAAATAGTGGAATTTTATTTTTTAATGAATTTTCATTGAAAGTATTTTTAAAATGGTATTTTTCACAAAAATTGCTATAAGTCCGCTATTTTTCAGT
This sequence comes from Coremacera marginata, assembly GCA_914767935.1. Classification (NCBI taxonomy): domain Eukaryota; kingdom Metazoa; phylum Arthropoda; class Insecta; order Diptera; family Sciomyzidae; genus Coremacera; species Coremacera marginata. The sequence goes on from OU612044.1 coordinate 100,312,761, forward strand.
AAATTCCAGAAAATTTAGAATTTTAAAATGTGTTGTCTCTGAAGAGGCTTCGTTCCTACGCATCGTGATAAATGCCAACTACAAACTATTCCTGAGTCCGAGCTAACATATGTTACAAATATGAAGTATATCAGAAGTATATTTGGCTGTAATGGGGCTTAATTTTAAAATGCAATTTTTCGCTAACAGTCAAACCTAAATTAGCGCGGAAGCGTTTATCTGTCAAAAATTTCACATGCCCATACGATTTATAAGCAGCAAACCATAATAACGCGGAGGCAACGCTGAGCGGTTGGAATATCCAATTTTGATAGAGCGTTAGGAATTAAAGTTGGTTGCAGGAGGCAAAAAATTTTGATGTGACAATTCTTATTATTATTATTTTTAGCACTCTCTTGAATTAACAATATGGAGGTAAGAATTTTGTTGATATTATAGCTTAAGAATAATTTTAACTGCGGTGGTCACTTGAAATTAGTCACTTGAATCTAATTCGTTCATGTTTTATTTTTGACATTTGCTTGCCGCTAACCGCTTTCATTTAGGGATGGTACTTCGGCGTTAAAGCTCAGCGTAAAAATGATACGCTCAATACGCGCTGATTTAGGTTTGACTGTTAGTGTACCGCTTGCATTATAAAAGCGGTTAAAAATGAGCGAACTTGTTCTTCAAACAAAACGACTGGTCCAACTTGTTGGAAAAGGTAGCGCTCAAATTAAAGCAACCTCTTCGTCAAGCAAGCGAATTGTTTTTGTTGTCTTTCGCCATCATTTTATTTCACAACCCAAGGAGAAAATCCAAAATTTTTGCCAACTTCCCAACAGGTTTACCGAAATGTCGAATTGGCTTCTTAACTAGAGAATTGGAACTGGCCGCTGTTTGAAGAATATGTTCGCTAATATGTAAGCCCTTTAACGATAACTCAAGCACAAAAGTAGCTTGTTTCCGTAATGGCCCACTCACGCCAACTCACGTTTGATTGGCAATTAATGAACTTTTCTTACGCTCTTTTAAATTTCGATTGTTGGTATCTCACACGACACGCCTATCTGCGTTTAACATTTCTTTGAAATACACTACTTTTCCTCCTCCACTTAATTTCGTTCTATAAAAACGTTTGGTATTAATTTCTGTAATGTTTCTTTGTTCTGTAAATTAATTACGACCTTCTTTCAATAAGTTTTAAGTTATGTGTTTATATAACTCCAATTGGATTATATAACTCCTCCAACAGGATATAACTCCTGGGATTTGAACCAGGGTTCAATTGTTTTCTTCGGAAAGCAACATTGACCTTGAGCTCGATAAAATATAACCTTTAATAATTGAAAAATTATTGGAAAATAAATTCTATGGCTGAGCCCGGCCGTTGAAAATATGATTATTTGTGTGTGTTTACACACAATAAATTTAAAAAAAATTTAAGTTTCTTTTTTCTTTAAATTGTTATTTAACTATTAATGCATTTATTATGTTATTTAAACTGCTACGCAGAAATTGAATATAGCTAGTTCAATTGATTCGATAAATCGAATGTCGCTTTATATCACTACTCATCAGTATCACACATATTAAGGATTTTGCATTAAGTTGCACAAGTAAAATGGATGGAGGGAACTTAATTTGGAAGAAATGGCCTATAATCACACACAAAATAAAAGCGACTTTAAATTTAGTATAAGCATTTTTGACAGTATTTCAATATAATTTGTTGTCAAATATCTTGCATTAAGTTAGAGTTACTTTTTATTTTGTTTATGATTATGGGCCAATGGCTTTAGAGTTAATAAACTTGGCTAAACAATATGCAGCGAAAATAATCTTTATGAATAGTATTGCCAGATTTTTTTTTCCAAAAAACTGCTCAGTTTGAAAAAAAACTGCATTTTGATCACAAAAACTGTCATTCCCTTTGTTAATACTCCGTGTGGCTAGTGTAAGGATATCGTCACCCAACTTTTTACGACATAGCTGTATCTCAGACATGTGCAATGGGCGACGGTTGGCATTTCCTCCTAAAAAAACTTTGAACCTTTGTATGAACACCTGCCAAGCTGTCAGTTTTGATTTAGTCGTTTGTCCGTACTGTGAGTGCAAAGTTGGACTGACTACGAAATCGTTACAGTAGCCACAGGACGTGATTTTTTCTTACTATTTTTGGTTAGTAGAAAATGTTGTTATTTTTGCTCCAAATGAAGTAATTTTGTCATATTTTTTACTTTTTTCAATGTACAAATGAATTCAACATAAAAAGCACGTGCTTGTGACCAAAAAACTGTCCAAATTTTGTGTTTTTTTCAAATAAAAATTTTTTCACCTACAAATAACTAACGTTGAAAAAACATGTTTGTGTGTATTTTTTCCAAATTTTATTCCGACCAACAATCTAAATATTTTTTTTGCAAACTTTTTTGAACATTAAATGCCCCTAGGGTGGTTTTTTATCCAATAAAACCTTAAATTTTTTAAAATTTTTTTACTCGAAAAAAAGCCAATTTTTAGGCTGCAAAATAATTAGGGGTTTTGGAACGGAGACAAATCTGGATAAGTTTTTTAAAAACATATATATGAAGCTTTAATCCTTACAATATTTTTCCTTAATATCAATTAGGACCGGAGATATGAATTCTGGACCAAAAATTTAAAAAATGCAAGTTCTAGGCTGTTCCGAAATTTTTGGCGCAAGACTGAGTGGACATTTTGGCCAAAACACTTTTTTTTTCTTTAATTGAAATGTTTATCTAAGACCTTAAAAATAATTTTGGGCAAAAATTATTTTTGAAGGAGTTAAAAAATGGCTTTGACGATATCGTTACACTAGCCACAGCGCGTAGGCAAATACTAACTAGCCACACGGAGAGTTAAGCATTTTTTTAAATTTTTGAATAAAAACAAAAATAGCACATTTATTTGCATACAAAATTATTACAGGCTACAAACATAAGAAATGTACAGTTGTATTTATTGTATAAAAAAACTTCTAATATTTTATTCACACATGAGATAATTTAAAGATAACTAAGTATGTAATTGTAATGTATGTTCTTAACATATTTTATTATTTGCATTGGTTATAAATATTACTACTAAATTTTTGTATCATAGATTTTGGTACGTCAAAGCAATTGTTTTTTTTTTAATAATCTTTTGTCCACAGGAAATTTCTAGTTTATTTTTTATTTTTGTTTTGTTAATATTGTTTTGGGAAAATATTTTTCCAACATTTGCTTTTACAGCAGGAATTTTCAGTTTGCCTGAAACCAACTTTTTTAAGAACGGAAAAGCTTCAGCGCCATATAATTTGCGCACTGGGAAATGAGGTTGGTTTATGTTCCACTTTCAATGCGTGGAGTTGGCTGCTTTAAAAAAGTAATTGAACCATAATGATTGTTGTGGTAAAGAGAAATCATGAAAACTACATCAAATTTTATATTTTCATGAAAACTGCATTTTACCATGAAAAACTGCATAAATAATCGAAAAATCGTTACAAAAACTGCCATTTGCAGGCAAAACTGCCATTCTGGCAGAACTGTTTATGGACCACTAGCATAGAAGAGTTTTGCAGGAATTTGCAGCACATCCCACAGCTCACGCTTTGCTTCCAACAAAGATAATAGCAACTCCACTTCAACTCTTGAATAAGCCGCCAACCTACCTGAAAAAAAATGTATGAGAGATATAAATACATTTCAATTTCCAACTATAATTATTACAACTTAATATCAATGCTTACCTATTTCTTGCTTTAAAAAGCACACTTTTTTGTCGGCTTTTTTCTTTGTTTGTTTCATTAATTCACTTGTTAAGAATAAGGGCTTCATGCAACGATTTTTCCAATTACGTTATTGTAAAAAGTACTATGTTTCTTCAACAAAAGTAGTTTTTAGGTACTTAAGCTCAGCAAAAGTTTATTTTGCCACCCAGCAAAATTGTTCAGATTGCTGATTGCTGCTATGTATTAAAAAAAAAAAAACGATAGGACCATTACAGCCCTTCAAAGGACTTTGACCGATCTTGTTATGATCAATTGTAAATTGAATTTGCATTACTACTAGGTGGATAGGGGTAATGATATTTTCATTATTCCCATCTACGCTGCTATCACATAAATGCTTTATTTAGCATTTCAACTGTGTTAAAACTTCATATAAATGCTTACCAAGTCTTGACTTCAAACTTTACATTTTCTTGTAGACTTTTTATTGTTTGTTTGTTCCATAAATTAAGCCGTCAAAAATAGGGGTTTCATACAACTTTTTTTCATTATGTTATACTAAAATAGTAGTACTTTTCCTCAAAAAAATACTTTTTAACTGCTAAATTTGATGGATGATTCAATGTTGAATATCAAAATTTATTCGTTAGTTGATATTTTATTGACGTTTAGAAAATAGTACCAGTGCGTGTTGTGAAATGTTTGAACACAAATGATCGAGAACTAGACCTACAAGTTTTATGCCTACTCCGAACGGCTTATGTTCTCAAGAAGATTTTTATGGCAGCTTTTACTCTCTGAGGCTTGCCATTGTCTGCAGAGAGGTGACGGCCGAACCAGTACTGGGGGGTCATTTGTTCTGAAAATCCCACAAATTACGCCTAAAATTCCCATTTTTTCCCATTTTCCGAAATTAATTTCCCTCAGTTTTTCCCACACAAATTACTGAAGAAAAATTGAGTTTTTTAAATCGGTTTATTATTTAAAAGAAACATAACATAAAAAAAACATAGCACAAAGAAACATAACAAAATGGAACATGCATTCTTCAACTATAATAAATATAAAAAGAGATCTCGTCTTAGCGTATTTTTGATCGATGTGTTCAAGTATTTTTTGGGGGCTCTATTAGTAAAGTAATATAGTAGGTTTTTGTACGGAAAGGTCTTAAAATATTTATTAATGTGTTAAAAAAAACCGGAAAGGTAATATTTTTAAAAATATTTTAAAACTGTTATAATAAAAATTTATAGATACATTGTATAAAAATATTAATTTTAAGACTTATATACATCATAAGTAAAAAGTTTGTAATGACGATCTTCAAAATTGTAATCAATACATGTTTTTTTTTTATTTATTAATGCCGAACGAAAAACACATATTGCATTTAAATTATCATTACTCATACAATTTCGTTTTTTAGTTTTGACATCTGTTATAATGCTAAAAATTCTTTCAGCTTCTGCATTTGAGTGTGGAATTGATAAAGCAAACTTTGCAAGCTGAACCAAATTTGGACACAAATATTCATCATTTACATCTTTAATATTTGATATTGACTCCCAAAACTTTTCTACACTCAAAACTAATAGCTTTTCTTTTTCATTTTCATGAAAAACATTCGAAATTGTTCGCCATTCATAAGAAATTTTTGTACTGTTAAGCCCTGATACTTTGCACAAATTTTTAAGTTCCTTGCTAGAAGTACGATTTGATATGTTAAGCGCAACATTAGGTTTTAAAAACTCAAACTCTTTGAGTAATGCGTCTTTTATAGGAAATCTTTTCATCATGTCTTTGAATGCAGTAAAATAAAAATTTAAGGAGTTCTTTCTTATATCATCCAACATTGATTTATCAATCGATTCTTCTAAAAATATTTCTGCACATTTTGGACCAAAATAAGTTTCTTCAGTGGGCAAAAAAAAATCTTCAGCAGTTTCGTAGTTATCAAAAATTACATTTTCTAAAAATTCCGTTTTTATGAAATTTTGAGCCAAAGAAAAAATCAAGCGCTTACATTCTTCAGTAAGCACATGTATAATGGTTTTTCTACTTTGAAAAAGTGCATTAAATTTATTAAAATAAAGAAGGGAATAGTTTAAAAAATGTAGATATATTTCAATATCTTTTCTCAATAACAAATTAGAAATTTCTTTTGCTTTCGATCTTTTTTTTCAACAGATTCTAGTAAAAAGTAATGTTTTAATACATCAATATTTTCAATAAATCTTTCTATGCACGCATGCATAGAAAGCCATCGAGTTTTGGCTGGCTTTAATATCTTACGGCACTCAATATTGAAGAAAATTTGGAATTCTACAAGTTCAGCTGAAATCTTACTACTTTCTGATACGTATGTTGCAACGTCTCGCAAAAGATGGTGGCACTCTTTTGGAATACAATCGCATGCGGAACTAGCAACAAGAGCTGCAGAATGGCATAAGCATTTAATTAAAATGAGCTTAGGTACATCATTTTTTAGGTGTGAGAAAAAAGAATTGTTTTTGCCGATCATTACGGATGCGCTATCGCATGCCATGCCTACTATATTATTTAAGGGTATTAATTTGTCAATTAAACTTGTTTTAAATTGTTGATAAATATTTTCAGCTGAGGCATCCGTTGCATCAAGTTCAATAATTTGCAAAAGTTGTGTTACTAAAACAAAATCAGGTTCCTAGCATAGCGAACTAAAACACAGAAATTTTTTTTGTTGCTTATATCTGTGCTTTCGTCAACCAGTATTGAAAAGAAGCTTTTTTTAATATGCTTATTAACTCTTTGGTTTCCGCCTTGCATAGAATATTTTTAGAAATTGAAGAACATTTTCGTCTTGACAATGTTATGTCATTGCAAATCTTGGAGTCATCAAATATGTTTTTTAAAAGGGGTGTAAGATGATCGACGACTGATGAAGCTACATTATGTTCTGAGAAAAACGCAGCAAGTTTCAACTCAGCTTTTTTTACCGCCTTTTCGTGGGGATTGGTTTGAAAAAATTTGGAAACACTAGGTAAAAACGATTTCCTGGTGTTCGAAATATGCTTACTGCTTCTCCGATGCTTGTCCAATTCACTTTTGCCTGCAACAAGATTAACATTGCAAAACTTACAAAGAGCCTTGCTCTTATCAGTTTTATTTTCAGATATCCAGTCCTTAAACTCAGGTAATTTTAACCAGGACGTTTGGAATATCTTAATTAATTTCTTTTTTTTTGCTCTGCAATATTCGTCACTGCTTTCATCTGAGTCATCCATCTTTACTTAATCTAAAATTATGCACTTGAGCCAATTTTTATACAAAAATAAAAAACTTACTAGTATTTTTTGAACTTTCAGAAATATTGGTTGCGTACATTTGCGTACAAGTGTATACTTTCAGAATTGCGTGCCGGGATAAGGTGCTGCGCTGAACAATCTTAAGGCTTTGCTCTTTGGCTGAAAGTGTTTAATGATCTTTAAGCAATCTAATGGAAGTTTTGATTAAAAAATATTTGTTTTTTCAATAGTTACAACATTAAATACCTCAATATTTTAAAAAGCAGCAAGTCAGTCAAAATCTTATTGGCAATTTATCTTTTGCTGTTTTCGTTATTGATAGAGATGATAGCGAGTGAAGTTACTGGTTACACTGTTTTGTTAGTCAGGATTGCATTTTTTGTATTGTTCAATGGACTAAGAGCTGCCACTTAATGAAAACGCTATATGAATCGTATTTTACCTAGTTCTTTGGCTAGAATCTGTTAACATGGAAATGCAGTAAACATGTTAACTGATCCCAGAGAGTAATTATTTTTTATTTTTCACAGAATCTTACACCTATAAGAAAATTTATTTTAAGAAAAGTGAAAACTTCAAATATTCCCACAAAATCACCCCAAATTCCCTTATTCCCTTTGAGGGTCGAAATTCCCACAAAAAGGGATTTTTCCCACGATCCCCCAGCACTGGGCCGAACAGAAAAATTATTTCAATTGAAACCACTTTCTGTGTCAGGTGGGATTTGAACCAGGGTTCTCTGGCGTCTGTGCCACGGCCGCCTAAATGTAATAGTAATGGAAGAAAAAATGCCAGTACCATAAATGTGTAATGGTAATGGAAAACAAATTACATTTCCATTAATATGTAATGGTAATGGAAGAACAAAATTGCATTACAACTAAAATTTAGTGATAATAAAAAATGTAATTGGCAATGGAAAAAAATGTACATTACAGCTAAATTTTTTAATGGCAATGAAAATAAAATTGTATTGCCATTAAAATTTAGTGGTATATAATTAAACATTAAGTGGTAATAAAAAATTTTAATGGAAAGACATTTTTTTTCATTACCATTAGAAATTAAATGGTAAAATTTAGGGGTAATGCAACTTTTTCTCGTATTACCATTACATATTGATGGTAATAAAATTTTTTCCCCATTACATATTAATGGTAATGGCATGTTTTCTTCCATTACCATTACATATTTATGGTTGTGCAATTTTTCCCAATTTTTTTGCAATTTTTGAATTTTTAAATTGAATTTGCATTACTACTAGGTGGATAGTGGTAATGATGTTTTTAATGCACTAACAATTCAATGCATTATTTAACATTTTAACTGTGTTAAAACTTCATATAAATGCTTACCAAGTCTTGCCTTCAAACTTCACACTTTCTTCTTTTTATTGTTTGTTTGTTCCAAAAGTTAGCCCGTCAAAAATAGAGGTTTCGTACAACTTTTTTTTCATTATGTTATACTAAAATAGTAGTACTTTTCCTCAAAAAAATACTTTTTAACTGCTAAATTTGATGGATTATTCAATATTGAATGTCAAATTTATTCGATGGTTGATTTATTTTATAGACGTTTAAAAAATAATAGAAATGCAATCTAAAATAATAAAAAACGGAATTAAAATAATAGTTCTAGGGTTGTTCTAGTTGAGTTCTAGGATGTTTACACCTTTCAATTGTGTTTCACTACGGATGACACATAAATACAATTTGGTTTCATTTTCATCAAAAGTAAGAAATACTTCTACTTCTTTCACTGTTCAATGTTAATGACTAATCTTAATTTTAAAGATGTAACTCAATTTACAATTTTCAAATCGGATGGCTCATACAAAGTGAACAATGACAGAAATCGTGTAAATAAATCGATAAAAATGCATGCTTTTCTCACTGACTCTGTGGCCAGTGAGAACTTTACCGATTTATATAAATGTCAATAATGTTACGTAAAAAAGAAGAACCAAGTACCCAACAAACACCTTAAAAACGGGCAATCTTGTTTAAGTTTAATTTTAACTGTTTATAATATTGTTTGTTATAAAAGGTTTACATTTTCAATGTAATACGATTTGAAGATAATGCCTTTTAACATAAAGGTTCGAAATTTAAGCAAAGAGCAATGCAAAAGTACCCTGTTGCAAATATTTGTTTACTTTTCGTTGTAATAATTTTTAACGTTCGATATCGATGTAAATCGATCAAGAAATGGCTAAAATATTCGCTTTGGAAATAACACTTTCTTATTCACATTGCAGCGAGTTCGTGTCTTAAGTCTTTTTTTCATGTTTTCTACTACCCAGCTAGAACACTCGTGCAATTTGTTGTTGCGGTAGGTAAAAGAATGAAAATTTTTTCATATCCGTGTGATCTGTCATATCTGTCTGCCACCCATGCTATATCCATTGAAAAAAAGCTTAGCTGATTTGCTCACACCAAATACAAACTCCATAAAGAATTCAATAACAAATATAGCTGTTTACTTAACTTAGCTATTAACTATTCCGAGCCGCTTCCCATGCGTAGCCTAGTGGTGAGAGCTCTGGCGCATAATGTAAACATACGCGTTCAACCCCACGCAAGGAAGCACTTTTTATTGTGTATAATTTTTTTAAAATTATATAAAAAAAATTTTAATACTTACGGTGTTTTGGTGAAAAATAAATTTGAAGTAATTAAATTAAAATAAGTTAAATTATTAAGCAATTCCATTTAACTTATGAGTTTTTTGATTCTATGTATTGCTTCTGCCGGAATCTGCGGTGGCTCAGTTTTAAAAATTTTTTTACTGCATCTTGAAAGCTTTTCGACCCTTCTTTTAAAAAGACCTGTTCAGAACAAATACATATTAATATCTTACTTAATATCAAATTATTTAAATTTAACATTCGTACCAAACAGCGTTTTAGAGACGAGCTTTAATTCCATGAAAGATTTTTTTTCAAGCCTTCCATCTACTGCATACAATGTTAGGAATTCATCAATGTATAGTTTTCTCAAAACAACTTCCACAGACCCTGAAGCTCCTTTTAAATTGAGGATGTAAGATTTCTGTTTATAAAACGTAATTTTAATAAGAAATACAAATTTGGTTTTAGCTTTATACCATAGTCATTTCATATTCCATATGTATCAATTTTGCTTCTACATCAATGCAGGCTTCAGTATTTGATATAGGCAATGTTGATACTATGTCTGTTGCCATGCCATTTTCCGTCTCACCAGTCATTCGGATCATTGTCTGGTATAACCGTTTTACCAGAACTTTACATTTATGTATTACTTTGTGCCATTATTTAAATTTTTGTGTTATCTGCAATGGAAGAATAACATGGATGAATTAAAAAAAAGAAGTATTTAGAAATTAGCGAATTGAACCGATTTAAAATTTACGAGTACTTTGTCATGACATTATAGTTTCATAATTGCCCCTTTGATGAAATTAAATCATTGAATTCTGTTCCAAAAAGCATTAACCAAAGATAACAAGCTAGTAAACTTAAAAACCATATCCTCAAAGAAGGTTTGCATATATTTGTGAACCGAAAAATGCAACCTTGAACGCCACTCTCGTTCTTCATCGGACGCAAACTCTAAAAAAAATCACTTTACAACCCCTTCAGTTGTTGTATTTGTCAATATTTTTGGAAAATTAAATTTTTCACAAATCCCCGATTATTAAAAAAAAACCCCCGCTATTCGAGGTGAGATATGAAAAAGGAACACTCTTCTTTTTTTTCTGCTTTGCATGCACTATTCGTTTTCAGACAAGAAAAATAGTGCATGGATTGAGTACGTACATTAATGTTTTAATCCTTAAGTTGTGCTACAGGAATCTGTTTAACACTCAAATCAGTGAGTATATATAGTGTAGAGACACCACTTCGCTCTTGAGTTTTTTTGACTGCCGAAACGGGTAACAATTTATTAGAGTCCTAAAATTAATTTTAAAGAGCATTTGTACAGGCAGAGCGCTGCCGATATTTGTGCAGTTGCCACACCATGTTCGTTTTCAGCGCTCAGGCTGATGTTGCTAGAGTTTGCAGATAGAGTGCTAAAAATGGTGATAGAGCGAAGAATGCAAATATCTCTCAACAACAATGTTGGCGATTTGTATTTTCTTTGGAATTCTAATTCGACGGCTTGTTTATATTTTTATTTTTTTGGCTGGTTTTTTTTTTGCTTTCTGCTTGGACTTTTTTGCTGCTTCTCAGCTGTTTTTTGTTTGCTATATTTGGGGTGCATTTCGTCGATAGTCAGAAATAATATTTTTACGATTTTGTCTATTTTCAAGTATGAAGGTATAGACAAAATGCTAGCAAATTTTATTATCTTTAAAATGAATATTTTTTAATTTTTTTTTAATAAATTTATTCATTTATTTTATGTGTATATGTTCTAGTTTCTATGTTTAAACTATGCTTACTAAGCTAATATCTAATAAATAAAATATAGTTTTTATACTATGCTAACTAAACTAATGAATATATGCCAGAAAAGGGCACTTTAAGGATTTTTACAAAAAAAAAGTCAACTTGCAACAGCTATAACTATTTTATCCGATTTTCGGTTTTTTTAACTTTTTGCACAAAATAGCTCAAAACTGTCCTCTGTGCATTTCTTGTTTGTATTTTGAAAAATTTTTATTTTTGGAATTTTGCGAATTTTTTTCGTAAAAATATTCAAACTCGAAATTTACAAAAAGGCGTACTTCTTGTTACGACCAAATTATTAAACATAATCCCACCATTTTTTGTATCTGTATTAGGTATAGTTTTAGAAAATATTTTCATTACATTTCACTTCATTTTTTTTTTTAAATTGGATTTTTCCATTTTTTTTTAATAAAACACTACTGTACATACTTACTTTGTTTCCACTTAAATATGCATGCCCACAGTACAAGACTTTCTTCCATTCTAAAACATTATTGCGAATAAAAATAAAAACAAATAAAATTAGGAGAAAAACATATATATAAACTTTTATTTATGTTAAATGTTTCATTTAATCCAATGTATATTTATTCAAATTTTAGAGAATAAATCTGGATAATATATAAAAATATTTTAAACTTTTTTCAAAAATTATCTTCACAAAATATGTGGAAAATATATATAAACTTTTATTTATGTAAATAAATACAAACAACATTAACAACAAAATGTTTCATTTAATCCAATGTATTTATTCAATTATTAGAGAATAAATGTGGATTATATATAAAAATATTTTAAACATTTCTTAAAAATGATCTCCACAAAATATGTATGTAAAAATATGTGCAATATGTATAAACGTTGGCTAATGCAAAATGAACTGCAATTATTTTAATAAAAGTAAACATAAAAAAGTGCAATGAAAAAATAATTTTTCATCGATATTGGGTGCTATTTGACCATTATTTTCCAATTATGCAATATAATAACTTAAAAAAAACTTTCTTGTTTCAAAATACGAACAAGAAATGCAAAAAATTAAAAAAACCGAAAATCGGATAAAATAGTTATAGCTGTTGCAAGTTGACTTTTTTTTTGTAAAAATCCTTAAAGTGCCCTTTTCTGGCATATATTTATTAGTTTAGTTAGCATAGTAAAGAAACTATATTTTATTTATTAGATATTAGCTTAGTAAGCATAGTTTAAACATTGAAACTAGAACATATACACATAAAATAAATGAATAAATTTATTAAAAAAAAATTAAAAAATATTCATTTTAAAGATAATAAAATTTGCTAGCATTTTGTCCTTGGGTGTATTTCAATCTAATCAGAAATGAAGAAGTTGTAGCGATTTTTCTATATCTTCATACTTGAAAATAGACAAAATCGTAAAAATATCATTTCTGACTATCGACGAAATGCACCCCAAATATAGCAAACAAAAAACAGCTGAGAAGCAGCAAAAAAGTCCAAGCAGAAAGCAAAAACAAAAACCAGCAAAAAAAAATATAAACAAGCCAGCCAGCCGTCGAATTAGAATTCCAAAGAAAATACAAATCGCCAAAATTGTTGTTGAGAGATATTTGCATTCTGTGCTCTATCAACATTTTTAGCACTCTATCTCCAAACTCTAGCAACATCAGCCTGAGCGCTGAAAACGAACATGGTGTGGCAACTGCACAAATATCGGCAGCGCTCTGCCTGTACAAATACTCTTTAAAATGATTTTTAGGACTAATAAATTGTTACCCGTTTCGGCAGTCAAAAAATTTCAAGAGCGAAGTGGTGTCTCTACACTATATATACTCACTGCTCAAATTATTACATGAATGCTCTTATTTTATTTTTTATCGCCAAACAAAGTTTGCAAATTTCACATAGTAAATGGATTTTTATTTTCACCACTACCTGTTTGTAAAAGTTTCATGCCATCAGAGTTGTCAACTCTAATTGTTTTCTTAAGAATTTTCTTTCCTCCTTCTTAAGAATGTTTATCTCTAAACTTTATTAAATTGCATTGATCATGTATTTGCGTAAAAACTTAAAACTGTAAATATTATTTTTCCATTAAAAGCAAATTTAGAAGATTCTGCAGATGAATTTAGAAATGCTGACCACATTTCTTTTGTTCATGAACTGAAAAAGTAACCGCATAATCACAGAAAGCTTGTATGTATTTTTATTGCCACGCTGCTTAACATACATACACACAAAATATTTAAGACATTTCGATGCAAAATTACACTCCCCCTCATCAGTATTATTAAATTCACTAACGGTTCACTTTGCTTTCCTGATTCGTGAGGAAAAAACAACATGAACGCTCATTTGTTATATGTTGTTATATGTCAGAGTGATAAAGACTTTTTCATCCCCCTTTAAAAGTTTACGTTCATAAATTGCACTCCTAAAAAAAAAATGACTTGAAGAGCGCTTTCAGAATTCCATTAAGTTAATGTTTCCCGTTCGCGAGTTTTGGCAAAGCCAAATTCAATTCATTACAATTTTTGCGCTAGCTCAAAACAGGTCCTAAAGGGGGATAAATGGAGGAAAAACATGCATAGCTCCTCCGGGATGCACCATAGAAGGATAAATTGTATGATCATGTCCTATTATTTTTGCACCACCAATATTTCTTCTCAACGTACCTACCCTTATCTGTCATCTTCTTGGGGTCCTCGGTCCTTGGCTTCCTAAAGAAGCTGAAAAAGAATATTTAATGTATCAAAGAAAAATCTTAAGTCTGTCATCTTTTATACATATTTCTGAGCATAAATTTCTAATTTTGACTAGTCATTGCAGCTTACAGCCAATACATTGATCCTTAGAGGCTATTATTATTTTATTCTTTTTTATTTAATTTCTTTAAGTATTTCATTGCATATTTTCAAATGCTACGGCTTAGTCCGCACGCCTTTTAACTCCAATTTTCAACATTACTGACTTCATTTTTGAATTTTACGGAAATAACTGTTACATATATGAATATATTCCGACCACTTTTTTGTCTCATACAGAATAAGAAAATATGAGCAATAATGAATATATCCTTGGACAAGTAGTAAAAAAAATATTTTATTTTAGAATTTGCAATTTTCAGCATGTTATTTTTTAAAATAAGGACTTTGAATTAATAAAGTTTAACCAACTTCTATATTTTCACGTCCCGTAGACCCTATAGATCTTCTATGATCATCGGTGAGGATTAATAAAAGATATTTATGTGTAGCTAATAACAACCAATCTAAACATTTTAATTTAGTGGCTAAACAGACCGCTACAATACCTTATCGATATCTTAAGTTGTTTTTTTTTTATATTAAAAGCTAGCTTGATAAAAGTAAAATGGGCATCTCTACTACTGACAACAAAATTGAAAAAAAATTTATTTCATTCATAAATTTGCACAGCTGATATTTTTAACACGAACATTCCATGTAAAAGTTATTTACTTTTCGGAAGAAATAATTAGGTCTTTCACAACTTGAAATACGACATTGTAACGTCGTATTGCTTATACCACCCTATTGTAGTTTTCCATACAGCAGTGGAATACGATATAAAAGCTCAGATTGTTGCCCACTTTGCTGCCTATGTTTTTTTGAAGTCGTATGCTTAAGGCATTTTTGAATGGCATATACAACAGGGTGCTCACAAATGAATATCAATTTTGTGCTATTTGAATATATCACGCTGATATACAACAACTAGCGAAAAACCTTAATGTGTTTTTATGTATAAAAATTCATTTAACATGAAGCTACAGTACAACAACAAATGTTTTTGTACTTATTACACTTGTATTATTGCACTTTACAGATTACTCTTAAGTAGCAAAATTAGCAGCTGACATATTCACCTCACTATTTTTGCAAATTGACGGTTGAGCAAAAACAAAGTCAGGTGAGCGTTAAGAAATTCGTGGTGAATGAATTTTTCTCGTGCTTTATTTTAGGAGAATTAGGATTCCCCACAGCAGTTTTCTATCTTGTTATTTTTGAAATTAACAACTGTTTAATTTAATAAAAAAGTGATTTAAGCTATGATAATAAAAAAGGTTGAAGGTTTAGGTTAATAAAGATAATGTCAGAAGAACAAACAATATCTCCAAAAGTTGGATAAAACAAGAAAACAAAACAGTTCCTGATTGCTCACATTTTCCATCTGATGGATCTGCTAACACAAGTTAACAGCTCCAGATGTACGAATGTTCTTCAAACTCAATGAAAGGTAGCCCACCTAGATCGATTTTCTTTAAACAATGTAGCAACGTGATGTTTACAATCCTCTTACAAATTTTTGCTCATATTTTTTTGGGTTTTGATATATATATCGATCGGTGTCATGAAACATATCTTTTTGTTTAACATTATATGCAAATTAAAAGCTCTGGTCGATGTGCTATCCTTGGATCAATTTACTTCTAGCTCAAATGGCCTTTTTTATTTTATTTTGTGTATTTGAAGATAAAAAAAGGTAATGGTGAAAAAATGTTAACCCGCTTGCAAATAGTTTAGAAAATATAGGTGGTTATGGTTTGGAAAATGGGCATAAAGACTAGTGATTTTTCTGTAAGTTTTCCTATAAAAGTTAAGGTTTCAAAGGAAAGGTCATATTATTACCTATATAACGAGCTTTTAACCATAAAAATCCATGAATTACTTGTATTAATTACTAGCTTATACCCGGCGCGCTTCGTTGCGCTCAGCGCTTTTGCCCTAAAAGAGGGCGTAGTTATAGTGAGGCAACGCTTTTATATTAATTTCGAACCGATTTCGTATCGCATACAAGCCACGCACCTCAACCAACCAACCTTTTTTTTTTTGTTTTGCCATGTACTTTTAGTCAAATAAATTATCTATTGAATTATAAAGTGAAAAGAGAAGAATTAAATTGAATGAAATCACAAAAAAATTTACACATTTTTTACAGTTTACATTTTACAACTCATTGACGAAAAGTAGTGTGGAAAAAAATTAATTGAATTTTAGTGCAAATAATATGAAAAAGTTAAAACAATCCATAAAAATCCGCATGATCTATGGTCCAACGGTAATAATTTAAGATTTTTTGATGCAGAATAACTTTTTCATTACTATTATTTCTGACCGTTTTTTTTTTTAACCACCATACCAGCCAATATTTTTTGTCGAAATATTTTGGGGATCATCATAACATAATCCATAGATTATTTTGAAGAACCGGACCGAACCTTTTTTTTTCTAATGTATATACGTATGTGTATATCACGTTAAGACTCCGAAGCCGCTAAGCCAATATTTATACCAAAGCCTTGAGAGAGTTTCTGTGAACTCTGGTGTTTATGTAATTTAATTTCTGATATGCTTTTATAATTCATATTATAATCTATGTATATAATAAGCATAGTATTTTAATTATAAAATACAATTATAGTAGTTTCTACTATGTATATTTAAATAAAATAGTGGGTTTAAATTTACATTTATTATTTTCATTAATTCCATTTTTTTAATAAATTGTTATGAAATTCTTAATTTTTCCATTTACGTTAATTGTAGCATTAACTCCATTTTTATTAATTATAGTATAAGCACCATGATATGGTGGTTGATTTTTCTTCCTATTCGTTTTCTATATTAAAACAGAATCTCCAATATTTAAATTAAATGGTTGTATGAAATTGTCATTTTGAACTCTCTTTGTTTTTGCTATCTCTATTAATTCTTTTGCTTTTTGTATTGAATATTTTAACCTCTGCTTTAATTCTTGCGCATAATTTTTGGTATTGTAAAACTTTGGTTGTGAATAATTATCGCTTGGAAGATTAGCCAATCTGCCAAAAATAAGCTCGAAAGGAGTATAGTTTGTGTCAACATGAGGTGTTGTGTTATACGCAAAAGTGAAGTATGGGATCCATTGGTCCCACTCGTCATTTTTGCAAAAATTTAGTAAGAATTCATTTAATACGCGATGGTTTTTTCAATTGAACCTAGAGTTTCATGATGATACGGAGTGCTAAAAATTTGTTTAATGCTCAAGAGAGTACATACTTCAGACATTAATTCATTAGTGGATTCTGTACCTTTATCTGATTTAAGTGTTTTAAAGTGACCGTATACTAGAATAACGTTTTCTACTAAAGCCTTAGCTACCGTTCTCGCATCTTTTGTTTCTATTGGACATGTGATGACGTATTTTGTCAAATCGCATTGTATCGTGAGTACGTATCGGTAATTGTTTGAATATCGTAGAGGACCTACTGCGTCTATCGATAACACTTCACAACCGGTCCCTGGCGGGTCTGTCATTGTTAGTTTTTCTTTCGTATGTCTTGTTTGTTTGTTGATTTTACACTGTTCACATTTATTTATATAGTTTTTAATCGTTTGTTCATATTTTTCCATATGTACCTTTGTTTTATTTTCAAAATCGTCTTTCTTATGCCCATATGACCTCCATGTGTAGAATTATGGTATTCTTTTATAATTTTCTCCTGTATTCTTTTATCTAATATTATTTCCGGATTTTTATAAATTAATATTTTTAAATTTTCTCTATCTTTTTTTATTTTATTATATGTGTTTTTAAAATATTCAACTGGAATTATCTTAAATATATTATCGTTTTTACTTAACGCAAGTTCTTCTATTTTTATATTGGTCATCCTTGATGACAGCTTCTCCAACGTCAGCGGTGTGAACAAAGGATTGCCACTGCATAGAACAATTACTTCCTCATCTTCAATAAATATTTGGGTACCATTGTAATTGTTTTGTGTTAAAAATCTAAGTTTTTTATTTTGTGTATATCCGAGAGTGATATACACTCTTTTATACACTCTTATATACACTCTTATATACACACTTTTTGACATTCCCAGGCAAAAAGTTGATCAGACTTACTGCTAGGACTACATTCTGAATTTTTAAAATCAATGTCTGTTTGTTTTTTTCTGTATTCATACTACGTGTTATTGCAAGTACATTTTGTTTATCATTTCCTGTTCCAGTTGGAATCATTGCTTTTAGGGATTCGCGGTTCAATACAATTCTTGATAATGCATCATTTTTGTAAATGATTTCGAAATCATAATCGCATAAATCTAATTGTCTTATGAGTGTCATTTTTGATGACGGGTTTTTGTGTGAGAAAAGAGACACTAACGGGCGGTGGTCTGTTAGAACAGAAAATGTTCTACCATAAAGGTATGGTCTAAAGAAATTGATTGCCCAGTGTATAGCCAAGAGCTCTTTTTCAATTATTGGTTTATTCATATCGTGTTTTGCGAGAGATTTGCTCGCATAGGAAATCGGTAAATCTGAACCGACTTCACCTTGAGACAATACAGCACCGAGGGCATAATTCGAGGCATCTGTGGTAAGTATAAACGGTCTGTCGAAATCTGGGTATTGGAGCACCGGGAAATTTAAAAGTTTTGTTTTTAGAGTGTCAAAAGCTTGCTGGCAACTTTCGTTCCAGGCGAATTGTTTGTTTTTCTTTAAGAGTGCATTTAAATCTTTAGCTATGTCCGCAAAATTTGGAATAAAGCGCCTGTAATAGTTACAGAAGTCGACGAACCTTCTTACTTCATCTGCATTTGTTGGGACTGGATAATTTTCGATAACTGTATTTTTGGCTGGGTCTGTTTTTATCCCATTTGACGAATTAAGATGGCCAATATATACTACCTCTGGCTTCAGGAAACAACATTTATTTGGGTTTAGCTTTAAATTAAAATTCCTTATTCTATTAAAAACCTTTGCTAAACTGTCATTGTGGTGCCCTAAACTGCATCCAAATGCAATAATGTCGTCGACATAAAGAAACGCTTCTGCGTCAAGACCACTTAGCGCGATTGTCAGCATGCGCTGAAAACTATTGGAAGATAGCTTAAGTCCAAAAGGTAAACGTTTAAATTGGAAGTGTCCATTTCCTGTCGAAAAAGCAGTTAGCGGTCGTGAGTCTTCGTGTAAGTTAATTTGGTGGAAAGAACTAGTCATGTCCAAAGTTGTAAAGTACTTAGCTCTTCCCAGTCTGTCCAAAACGTCCTCTATCCTTGTTAGTGGAAACTTATCGTTCACTATTTTCTCATTAAGTTTTCTGAAATCTACAACGAGTCGCCATTTTTTTTCGTCGTCTGTTGATTTCTTCGGTACCACAAGTAATGGGGAATTGCACGGGCTAAATGAATGTTCTACGAGTATAATGTCTTCTTCTAAAAGTTGGTCAACTTGTTTGTTTATTTCTGTCATCTGAGTCTGTGGAAGTCTGTAGTTCTTGATGTATACGGGGCTTAAATCTGTTGTTTGTATTTCCTGAGTATTAAAATTGTTTACGCTTAAGCGTTCTCCAGTGAGATGAAAAATATCCTGGTAATCTTTAATTAAATTGACAACTGATTTTTCTGCTTCTGGTTCGTTGCAACCAATGTTTAATGATTTAAGAAGCTTATCTAGCCTGACTTTAGTGTTGTTGTTTTTAGACTTGCATGTGAAAATATTGTAATTTTTAAGAGGTTTAGTCTCTACTTCAATTTGTTTTATATTAACGTCTTCATCGGTTGTGTTTAATAATTTCAAGTGCCTGAAACCTGTTGCGGGTATTAAAATATTCCCTAAAATACGCCTTTAGAAATTTATTTATTAAAAACTATACTATCCTCTTTAACTTCTATATCGATAGGAACTATTGATTCTGATATCGCTGGTATAATTATATTTGTGTTAAAAAAATCTTTTTTCGTAATTGGTAGAGTAAATTCTTGCTCATTAACGATAAAAGTAATAGTATAAGTTTCAAAATCTATTCTTGACATGTATTTTTCTAGCATGTCGCGGCCTATGATTCCATCATTTGCTATAGGAAAGTCATTTCTACTATGTGAAATTTGTGTTGAATCGTTTTGTTCTCTAATTTTTAATTCAAATTTGCTGTGTCAATGCACTCTATCTCTTCCTTTGATATACCTGTTAAGGTTGAAATATTCTGTGTATCGATTTGATTTATTTTAATGCTTTTACAAATGGAGATATCAGTTCCTGTATCTATAAAAAATCTCAAATCTTGATTTATGTTTTCGCATTTCAATGAGATGTAATTTGTTAATTTTTGGGTAATTTTGAATATCAGTTTTGGCCTCTGCGGGTAACAATTCCTGCTACCCGGCCATTGCCGTTTCCCTGCTCGTGGTTGACTCTAAAATTTGGAGTTCTATTCTGATTGAACTTATTCTGTCTGTTGCAATTTTGGTTGATGTTATTTTTAAAATTATTGAAATTTTGACGCGTGTTGTTATATCTGAAATTATTGTTGTAATTGTTATTATTATTATTTCTGTAGCTGGCGAAATTATTATTTTGATACCTGTAAGAATTGTTCCTGTAATTGTCTTGACTACTATAGTTCTAAAATAATTTTTATTTAAATGTTCACGTTGACCTCTATAGTCGTTTCTGTTTTTAATTTGAAAAATATTGGTTTTATCGCTATTTAAACTTTTTTCCGCTGTCATACATCTTGCTACAGCTTCACCAAATGTCTTTGGTTCATTCGCAAGTAAAAGAGTTTGGTATTCGACGTTAACACCTGTATTAAAAGCGTTTGAAGACCTATTTTCATTAATTTTCTAAACTGCATCTTTAGCTTCTTGAGTTGGATTCTCCAATGTTTTAATTTCAAATGAACTTAATTGTTCTGAAAGTTCCGCAATTTTTTCTCTAAATTCTGATATAGAGTTATTATTCTGTTTCAGTGTACTAAATTCGCTTAGTACCTGCTGTAGTGTTTTTGGATTTGGGTAAGCTCTCTCTGATTAATTTTTTAAATCTTCAAATGTCGACGGTCTACTTGAACGACCTAGTATGCTACGAACTTGAGCTGATAATTTAAAATTGTAAACATATTTTATAAAAATTGGTCTATCTTCCTCTTTAATTAAATCATGGAGCAACTCTGTCTGTATAATGAAATCCTCTAAATGGTTTACCTACTACATTAATGTCGAAATTTGACATTTTTGGCAAACTACCTTTTCTTCCCAAACTAATGATAAATCCAAATCCTCACAATCTGTTGTAAAAATTTTTGTTTTATCTTTTACAACTAAGTTATTAAGTAATTTAATTGCTTGTTCATAAATTTTGTTGAATTTTTCTATCAGCGTTGTACAATCTTCTTTAACTTTATTTTTTTCTATTTCAGTTTTTAAAGTTTCAAAATATTTTCATTTATTTTCAATATATTCTTTACTATATGTTATACTTTTGCTCGTCTTTAAATTTAATTTGAATTTTTCTAATAAGAGAATGTTATTTTCAATAGTTTCCATACATTTTTCTTAATATTCTTATTGTAATAGATTATTGAACACGTATTTAAGTTTTCATGATCACCCTGTGAATGGAAGCAAAATTGGATCATATGTGGTACGAAAGATAGCAAAAACAAAACGAGCAACTAATTGACATTTATTATTGTGAAACTAATAAAAAATGCCGGTCGCGTGTTTTAGTTGCGTGTTGTTTTTTTTTTTTATAATTTAATATTCGGGAATCATATGTTCGCGTTTCTATTATTAAATTCCATGAATAAAATCCGTTAAAATAAAAAAAGTTTATTCGGACTTCTGACGGTGTTTTGTATAAAGAAAATATAAGAAAAGTAAAGAAATTAAGTGGTGTGTGAATGTGTGTTACAAAAAAAATAATGCAACAGCAAAGTGGTGTCAAAAAAAAAAAAAAAATGGAAATAATGGTAGATTTCTATTCTTTTAAATCATTTTTAATAATTTTTACAAATTCAATGTTTATTTAATACAAACAAATATTCATTTTATAATATAAAAATGTTGACTTTTTTTTTATTTTGTCAAAATAAAAATATTAAATTTGATGTTATGTTGTTGCGGCTGCTTGTTATTTTGGATTTTTAGTAGCTGCTGCTCCAGCTCGCCGATTTTTATCCAAATTGCGGCTGCTACGGGTATGGTGGTGGTGGTTCTACCTTAACCATTCTTTTTAGGGCTGCAATTTACTTGCCTTGCCTGCTGACCGCCTCTTCTCCTGCGTGGTCTTTCCACCACCGGGATCCTTGTCAGGCGCTCCTCACTTGCGGCCGCCTGTCTTCTTCTATATTCTTCTATTGAAATTGCTCTTGGGCCGATGTGAGCAGGTGTATATGATGGCTTCGATGGTGCCTCCTTGGGGCACGTATGCTTCTATTATGCTTAGGTCCGTCGGGGGCAGGATCGCCATGTAAGCAGTTTGCCGTTTTCGCGATTTTAAACTTTCGTCGCGTTTTCGCGGTTAAAAAAATTTCGCACTTCCTTTATTCCTTTTTTAAATTTAGGACCTGCCTAAATATTGCCAGCGCTTCTGCGCCACAGGCTCTAAATTTCAGTAGCCAAGCGCTATTGTCGGCCGATTGAATTCTCATATAAAAAAGAAACAGCGGATCTTATCAAACAAAAGCATGAATATATGAAGGAGGAAATCAAAATTCTTAAAGCCATGGAATATGAAATAGAAAATAGCAAACTAAAAATTTTTCATAACATTAAACTAACCATGATTGATGTTAAAGTTGCGCAAGTTATTTCAGGTAAACTTTGATTCTGCATTATGTTGACTTTTTTACCTTATATTTTTTTTTTTAAGGAAGCTCATCTTCCAAAGCTTGCACCGTAGGTCAATGAAAATGGAGTTTCTCCTCTTCATGCGAGAATTAGGTTCATGGAACATTGTCTGCACATAGCTTACGACATAAAGTTTGAGAATTTTAAAAATTCCACGCTTGATTTCAAATCAGAAAACAAGAAGGAACAAGCAAAAATAAAGGAAGAATTCAGAAAAACAAAGAATTCAAAACGAATTCAGGGATACAATTGGGCTACGAGTGGATTTTTCGAAACAAGGCTCGGGAAACTGCAATGACGGCAACACTGCTCGGCGTTTTTTTCAAGATGTGGAAACCACAAAAAACATTACAAAACTTGAAGGAGACCTAATTAGTCGCCTAGATCGTGAATCTTAGTATGCAGGTGTTATACATCCAAAAATGTTATAACACCCACTTTTACCGCCCACAAATCAATAAAAATGCTTTATATCAGACGGCTTTTGCCGTAGAAGACTAAGATTTGGTACTTTAGTTTATACGATTACTGTCGGTCAGTGTACAAAAAATGGGCATGGCCGCACTATATCTACGCCCACTTTATCGAAATCATGCTTATTCCTGAGTTGTACACGTTTTGATAGTGAATCTTAGTATGCAGGTGCTATGGATTCAAGTGGCAGTCACTATGTATACATAAATGTTGTCACGCCCACTTTTACCGCCCACAAATCAGTAAAAATGCTGTGGCGGAACCTTCAGTTCTGATCCGCTCCCGTATAGTGCTCTTCAAGCAGTTGGCGACACTTTGTTGCAACTTTAAACGACATAGTAATAAATGTAATGTAAACATCCACTCTTTGATTCTAGCAACTTAGTTTGTCACACGAGCGGCAAACTAAGCAAATTCCTTAAGCGATTAAACGATCACTTGAGACGTTTATTTGTGGCCACACATGTTGGCACGGTGACACACCGACGTTCCGTCCGTTTGACGCATACATGCGACTCGCGATCGTCACTCCGACTCTGCGCTATGCTATGACGAATAGTATAGCGTTGTCCAGGCTGTGTTTGTTGTACAACAACAAGCATTGGTTCTTATTTCTTTGCGCTAGCTGCCTGTGTGTTGGCGTAGCTAACCAACACCCAGGCAAGTGCACAAGCGATGTCGACTGGAGTTGGCGGCGTCAGCATTTTTTATAGCATAACGTCTCTCGCTTTGTCACTAGCCTGGTGACGAAGCGAGAGATTATAAATGTAAGGCTTGGCCTGCCATTGGGCCAATATGAAATAATGAACAAAGCGTGGATTGTGATTATTTCTATGTGGTGCGCTGCAGCGCTGTTCTTTCTGCTGCAGCGCTTGTTTAATATACTGTGGTGGCATGGACTATGGTCCATGTTACCATAGGAAGACAGTTGGTACCGCGATACCGAAACGATCGGTAGCTTTTTGTAAATAATTGTATTAAATTAAATTAGTCAAAATAAATTATTATAAACGCTATAAATTCTTTTATTATTATAAACGCTATAATGCTTTATATCAGACGGCTTTCACCATAGAAGACTAAGATTTGGTAATTTAGTTTATATGGTCACTGTCGGCAACAGTTAAAAAATGGGCGTGGTCGCACCATATCTACGCCCATTTTTTCGAAACCATGCTCATTCCTGAGTTGTACACGTTTTGTTAGTAACACTTGATATGCAGGTGCTCTAAGTAGCAGTCAATATATATGTATAAAATTTGCCACGCCCACTTGTACCATCCGCAAATAAAAAAAATCAACCAAATGGCCAATTTCAGCCCTTGAAAGGACTTTGACCGAGCTTCGTATGATGAATTGTGTTGTGAAATGTTTGAACACAAATGATCGAGAACTGAACCTACAAGTTTTATGCCGACTTCGAAAGGCTTATTTTCTCAAGAATCTTTTCATGGCTTCAGTTTTTACACTCTAGGTTTGCCATTGTCTGCATAGAGATGATGGCCGAACAAAAAAATTAATTCAATTGAAAAAACCTTGTGTCAGATGGAATTCGAACCTGGGTTCTATGACATACAAGCCACTCACCTCAACCAGTATGCCACGAAATGGTTTGGAATATGCTCTAAAAATCAAGTTTTTTTTAAGAATATTTACTGGTGTGGTAGTTAAAAATAACAAACGTTCAGAAATAATAGCAATGAAAAAGTTCTTCCAATCTGCACCAATAAATTTTAAATTTTTGCAGGCGGACCAGAGGTAATGCGGATTTTCATTAATTTTTAACTTCTTTTTTTATATTATTTTCAGTAAAATTCAAATTAAATTTTTTTTGTCCTTTTTTTAGTCAAATAAATTATATATTGATGATAAAATATTGTGTAAAGTGAAGAATTAAAGTGAATGAAATTTAAAAAATTCATACTTTTATTTGACGAAAAGTACTATGGAAAAAATTCATTTGAATTTTAGTGAAAATAATATGAAAAAACTTAAAAAAATCCATAAAAATCCACTTTCTCTTTGGTCTAACTAAAAAAATTTAAGATTTTGTGATGCGAAAGAACTTTTTCATTACTCTTATATCTGACGCATATATACCTGAACCCATATTATATCTGAGCGCAGCGAACATTTGTTACATCATTAGTTTAAGTAAAAAATTTTTCTTTTGTTAACATATATTTTTTATAAATAAAGATGGCGCTGAAGTTGGTGTCCTTCAAAAAAGGTGAAAATCGGCCCACATCACAGCGCGACTCCAGATTGTCTAAAAAAAAAAAATAAAAACTGTATTCGAAAATAGACCCCTGAATGCACATCTTTTACCAAAATGGAATGAAAATATGGAAAATTAAAAAAATTATGAATCGCGAAAAAAATTGGAAAGTTGACGTAATTTTTGATCATATGTTGCAAGTAAAAGATGTGTATAATTACATTACAAACAGATCTAGAAAAAAAAATTAAAATCGGTTGATTAGATTGTTTGCAGTAGTGTGGGCCGTTTTGGAAAAGTATGTTTCGATAAACACGACCTTAAAGCCTCAAAATTTAAAAGCGTCAAGGCGGTTAAACTACGGTGACCATTTTTTTCTTTAGCAATGCGGAGCAATGAATATTTTTCAAAACTGTTTTATTATTAGACAGTTCTTTTTCAAATTCAAGACATGAAATTCCAAAATTTACTTTTACACATGCTAAACATTGTATGTAAGAAACTTTATATTGCGACTTCTATCAGACAAAAGAAAATTTATTGTAAAAAAACTTTTTCTATAAATGCGTTGCTTCCGGGAAGGCACAAAACAAAACTAGCAACTTTTTTACATTTTCGTAGGGTACATTATTTTCTTTAAAATAAGATAAGGCTTCGTACCACTTTTTCCCCGGGGATTGGTTGTTGAACCATTCCGTATTTTTTCCAGACAAAATTATACGCAAGTAAGTGAATTCATCAATGAGAATATAATCACTCACATCTAGGATTGAGCACTTCGATGATAAAACATCGACGGCAAAATTAAAATCTTTTCTTAAAGGAATGTTTTTTAAAAACAAACAGTTACAATTTGAAAAACTTTCAATATATACATCAGAGTGGGCCATTTTTTTTCTCGACCAAGCGGTTATCAAAATCGTAATCTACGACGAATTCTAAGATTTGCCCAAGAAACCATAGGTCTAAAATCAAAATCGAGCTTCCCATTTTTAACGAGAAACTTTTCGTATTTCATATTTTTTTTAAAATATGCTAAAGTTTTATTGAATGTTCTAAGAAACTCAACAAAAGTGATGATGTTTGTGCTAGTGTGAATGGAAATTTCACAAGCTTTCGAACGCTGTTTAGATAACTAAACAATTTTGATGTTTAGGTTCATTTTAAAAAAGCTTTCAAGGGCCTCCGGGAGTTTTTCAAAGAAAAAGACACCTGTTCTAAATTTTTTTTTTTAAGCTGTGTTTTAGTTTAGACCAACATTTTTTATATTATCAAAATGTATTTAGTTAAGATTTAGCCCTGACATTTTGGTCCAAAAATATTCATCGATAAGGTAGAAAAGTACAATGCCGTGAAAGGCCTTCAGAAAAAAGGTTCAGAAAACAAATTTTTTTTTTCGGTTTAGTAAAGAGTTTTTGGGTGTTTAATTGTTCGATTTTTTTTGGATACATACTTTTTGATTTATAGCCTAAAAGGATCTCAATTTTGTGCAAAAAAAAACAAAAATGAAAATTTTCTTTCTACGCTCACCATTTCAGGCAAGGTTTTTTCAGTTGAATTAATTTTTCTGTTCGGCCGTCATCTCTATGCAAACAATGGCAAACCTCAGAGAGTAAAAACTGAAGCCATGAAAAGCTTCTTGAGAAAACAAAACTTGTCGGCATAAAACTTGTAGGTTCAGTTCTCGATCATTTGTGTTCAAACATTTCACAACACAATTCATCATACGAAGCTCGGTCAAAGTCCTTTCAAGGGCTGAAATTGGCCATTTCGTTTTTGTTTTTTTTTTTTTTTTTTTGGTTGAGATTCCCGCATATAATAACTTTGTTGAAATTTTTCAAAGCGACTATTTAAATCATCATAGGGATATGATTCAGAGTTTATATATATACTTTTAAATTAGATATATTACAATGATCAAATTTATTTCCTTACTGTTTACTTTTTTGTCTTTGTAAGCCGATTATAACAAATCGTGGTCTTTAATTTTGCGGTGAGAGCTTTACATTCCATAAAACTTTTGTTTCCTTTGATAGTATAGGATTTATATGATAGTCCCAACTTTTAAACGTCATTGGTATTACCAAATTTTCGTTTTTAATTATCTTGTACATTTCCAATTTTGGAAAGTAACCCAACCAGCGTTTCTTAATGCGCCACTTTCAGCTTTATTCAATGATACGAAATTCTTCATGGTTGATGAAAGTTCAAGATTACGTGTACGATCAACTTCAAAGCCATATTAATTTCATATTGAATTTCATCGAACAGATATGAAACAAAGTTGTTTTTTAAATTTCACACCTGTTGTTACTATATCATTTCCTCCTTTCTGTTTTACTATAAACCCATGAATGTAAATCATACTCTAACTTGGTGAGACAAAGAGATCCTGATTTTGAATGGGTATACGAATCTCATCGTTATTTTCAAACGATTTTTGATATGGATAGTAAGTATGATAGTCTCTTTTTATAATACTCTCATCGTACATAGGTTGTTGAAGTACATTGAGTATGTCATTCATATTGAATTATTGGTTGATTGATTTTCGATTGGTTGATTGATTTTCGATTGGTTGATTGATTTTTCCGCCATATTGTAACTACTTTCGTTTTGTTTTTTTTTTTATTTGCGGGTGATACAAGTGGGCGTGGCAAATTTTATATGTATATATTGACTGCTACGTAGAGCACCTGCGTATCAAGTGTCAAGTGTTACTATCAAAACGTGCACAACTCAGGAATAAGTATGATTTCGAAAAAGTGGGCGTAGATATGGTGCGACCATATGAACTAAATTACCAAATCTTAGTTTTCTACGGCAAAAGCCGTCTGATATAAAGCATTTTTAATGATTTTTGGGCGGTAAAAGTGGGCGCGACAACATTTATATTTACATAATGACCGCCACTTGAATCCATAGCACCTACATACCAAGATTCACTATTGAAACTTGAACATCTCAGGAATTGATTTCTGAAAAGTGGACGTAGATATAGTGAGACCACGCCCATTTTTCGCGCAGTCATTGACAGTAACCATCTGAACAAAATTACCAAATTTTAGTTTTATACGATTAAAACCGACTGCTATGCTATATATAATAATATAATGCTATGCTAATAATATGCTATATATTTTTTGGTTTGTGGGCGATAGAGCCAATTTGGGTTGTATGGGAGGTACCACGCCCCCTTGTCCAATCAACACCAGACTTCACAGAAACCCTCTCAAGGCTTTGGTATAAAAATTGGCTTAGCGGTTTCGGAGTCTTTACGTGATATACACATATACCCACATACGAATATACATTAAGTCGCCTCACGCTCCTTAGAAAATAAAAGTTGTGGTTCTTCAAAATAATCCATGGCTTATGTTATGATGATCCCCAAAATATTTCGACTAAAAATATTGGCTGGTATAGTAGTTAAAAAAAAACAAAAACGGTCAGAAATAAGAGTAATGAAAAATTTCTTTTGCATCAAAAAATCTTAAATTTTTTCCGTTGAACCAAAGATAATGCGGATTTTTATGGATTTTTTAAACTTTTTTCATATTATTTTCATTAACATTCAAATTAATTTTTTGCCATACTACTTTTAGTCAAATAAATTGTAAAATGTAAAAAATGTGTAAATTTTTTTGTAGTTTCATTCAATTTAATTCTTCACTTTACACAATATTTTATCATCAATAGATAATTTATTTGATTAAAAGTAACATGACAATACAAAAAAAAAAATTTAATTTGAATTTTAGTGAAAATAATATAAAAAAACAGTTAAAAAATTAATGAAAATCCGCATTACCTCTGGTTCGACTGCAAAAATTTAAAATTTTTTGGTGCATATTGGAAGAACTTTTTCATTACTATTATGCTGACCGTTTTTTAACTACCACACCAGTAAATATTTTTACAAAAAACTCGATTTTTAGAGCATATTTCAAACCATTCAGTGGCATACTGGTTGAGGTGAGTGGATTGTATGCCATAGAACTCATGTTCGAATTCCATCTGACACAAAGTTTTTTAATTGAATTAATTTTTCTGTTCGGCCTTTATATCTATGCAGGCAATGGCAAAACTCAGAGAGTAAAAACTGGTATGAAAAGTTTCTTGAGCCATAAGACGTTCAGAGTCGGCATAAAACTTGTAGGTCCAGTCCTCGATCATTTATGTTCAAATAT
Organism: Coremacera marginata; assembly: GCA_914767935.1. Classification (NCBI taxonomy): domain Eukaryota; kingdom Metazoa; phylum Arthropoda; class Insecta; order Diptera; family Sciomyzidae; genus Coremacera; species Coremacera marginata. The sequence goes on from OU612044.1 coordinate 100,342,702, forward strand.
TTTACAACACAATTGATCATAAGAAGACCGGTCAAAGTCTTTTCAAGGGCTGAAATGGCCATTTCGTTTTTGTTTTTTTTTTTTTTTTTTCAAACTATTCCAGCTCACGGATGGCTATCGCTACTATCGAAATATTTGTGGAATCATCATAGCATAACCCGTAATTTTGAGGAACCGACCCGAATACCTTTTTTTTGTGAGGAGCCCTAGTATACATACTTACATTTTTTACAGATAGATAGATGAGCAGAAAAAGCAGGAATGGCAACATTTATATATATAATGACCGCGACTTGGTCCCATTGCACCTACATACCAAGTTTCACTATCAAAACATGTACAGCTCAGAAATTACAATGATTTCCGAAAAGTCGGCGTAGATAAAGTGCAACACGCCCATTTTTTTAAGGGTTCTGGCAGTAACCATATGAACTAATCTACCAAATGTTATTCTGATACAGTAAAAAAATTCTGAATACATCCTTTTTACGTATTTGTGGACGCTAAAAGTGGGCGTGGTAAAATTTATTTATAATACATAAAGTCACCGCCACTTTAGCACCTACATACCAAGTTTGACTACTAAAACGTTCACACCGCAGGAATTTAAATTATTTCTAACCGATAGCCCTGGCAGCTAATGCTTACTTAGTTATAATTTTTAAATTGTAATTAACTATAATACATTAATAAATAAAGAAAGAAATAAATTAAATAAAATTATTTCTGAAGAGGGGGCAGATATATTGCTACCATGCACATTTTTTGCAAAGCAGTCGAGAGTAAGCGTACCAAATATTAGTATTTAAATGAGCATCGTCTGATTTATAGAAGTTCTATTGATTTGTGGGTAAAAACGTGGTGGCCGTAGCGTAGAAGGTAGAGTGTGTGGCCCATACGGGAGAAAACCCTGGTTCGAATCCGACCTGACACAGAAATTTTTTTCAATTGAATTAATTTTCCTGTTCGGCCATCACCTCTCTGCAGACAATGGCAAACCTCAGAGAGTGAAAAATGCCATGAAAACCTTCTTGAGAACATAAGCTGTTCGGAGTCGGCATAAAACATGTAGGTCCAGTTCTCGATCATTTGTGTTCAAAAATTTCAGAACACGCACAATACAATTGATTATAAGAAGCTCGGCCAAAGTCCTTTCAAGGGCCGAAATTAGCCATTTCGTTTATTTTTTTTTTATTTGCGGGTGGTACAAGTGGGCGTGACTAATTTTATATACAGGGTGTCCCGCAATTGAGTGCAACTATTTACGGAGCTAAAAGGTTATGCCGAGCTGAGCCAAAAATCGTATGGGAGGGGGGGGATCTATTTTCACACTCTTAGGAGCTACACGGTTAATTAATATTTCACGGCTTAGATTCGCGTTATTGTTTCTAGCAGAAAAACGAACTTACATAAAATTTATTTTGATAGCTCATTTCAAAGGCAATAAAAAAAATCACCGCTCTAACGGCATATCAACAAACCCCACCAACTTAACCGTTACCGAGCTGTGATCGTGTAAAGATGAAATCAATCGGTTGAACCTACGAAATTTCAACTTTGAGTGCAAATTTCTTAGAATTTTGCGTAATAAATGAATTTTTTTTAGATGTATTTTGTAATTTATTCAATTTTCTTTTCAATGACACGAAAAACATGAACATATCTTTAAAAATAAGAAAGTTGGCTGTACTAAAAAATTATAATTATTTGAAAATAATGATGAATAATGACATTACAATTAGTTATGCAGTAGACAATATCATAGCATTTTTTTGGTTTGTGGGCGATAGAGCCAATTTGCGTTACATGGGGGGTACCACGCCCCCTTGTCCAAGTTCTCAACACTCTCAGAATGTTGCTTCAGTATTTCTAAAAATTTCATAAAGATTGAGTAGATACGATATGTTCGTTCTGGCGCAGGAGGCGCGGAGGCGCAAGCCGATGACGTCACGCCCGCACCCCAGCGCCATCTAGTGGGGCTTTTTGCTAAAATGTGCAAAGGTGTATGTCTTTGCTAAAAGCTATTATGGTGGATGTCTTTGCTAAAAGCTATTATGGTGTATGTCTTTGCTGAACGCTATTAAAATTGGCATGTTCGGTGTATGTCTTTGCTAAAATGTATTAAAAATCGGCAAGTTTGGTGTATGTCTTTGCTGTAAGCTTTTAAAAATTCGCAAGTTTGGTGTATGTCTTTGCTTTATACTTTTAAATTGGCAAGTTTGGGGTATGTCTTTGCTTTAAGCGTTGATCATAATTTTATACACTACATTATCGGTAGTGGTAGTCAAGCGAGTTCTTATCAGTGTTTGCATGTGTTTTCTTAACCCTCGAATACCTAATAGCAATGACTCAAATTCTGAGTGACGAGCTTAGCTTAAATGGTATGACTTGCTATATGAAAATATATTTATTAATATGGGTTGAAGCAATTTAGGTACGGAGAAGGTTGAAGGGTTAAAGAATTGTTTATAATTTTATCATAATGGTGCCAAGTATTAGGTTTGTGTATTAGATTTGCATAAGTAGTTTAAGAATTGGATAACAACCATTTGAAACATAGGCGTATATAAGTGGGATACATCTGAGGTACAAGTCTCAATCCCCCGGTCAAGTCGTCCAGCAAAATCTCCGCCTCTGGCTTATATTTTATATAAATTCAAGAGTCTGTAAAGCTTCGAGATGCAGAAACTTCGAGAACATTCTAGAAGCCGACTTATGTCATTGTATGCCGAAGCGAATGGCGTGAGAGAGAAAGAGAGAGAGAGAATTTGATAGTAAGAGAGAGAGAAAGGGAGATAGCAAATAGCGCGATCCTATACAAATAATACTTCAGAATCAACCTAACCTAAGCCAATGCCATAGGTATAGGGGGGGCCACCCTTTATATATATAGGTATATAGGCTACTCTATAGGTATAGACTATCAGTTTAAAACGAATACGCATAATGTCAATAACAATCTCTTTAAGCGGAACCACTTCAACTCTTGTTGCAAAATATTTTCCTCCGGTTGAATTATCTTGTGTATTTTTATTTATCACATTAAGACCAATAGAGTCGTAACAACCAAATCAACAGCAATTCAGCATTGGTCACAACAAAAACTTCAATGGTAACATATTTGGCGAAAGTTTCAGCGCCTAATGATTTGATGACAGGAAATAGTTTCAAAATCTAAGTTGGTATTTTCAATTTTTAGTTTTTCGAACGACCATGGGTTAAAACGTTGGTCACTATTGCCTCACATTTCGTTCTGGCATACGAAAATCTTGAATCAGAAAATTTTTTGTGTAAAGACGTGTGTGTGTGCTTCGAAAACTGTGATTGTGACGTACTATATGGTAGGCAAAGGTGCCTTCAAATACAGCTAAATCGAACTCAGTCTTTGTAGGTTCCAGTTTTCGGAAAAAATTTGTTACACTTCCTGATTGCAATGCCGCAGCCAACGAGGACTTATGCTTTTTCGTTTCTATATGCTCCGATATTGAAGATTTTCCGCCGCTCGCTAGTGAAAATGTTGAATTGCATTTTATGCATTGCACTAAAGTTTGCACCGAAATATTTGAATTAATTTTTCTGTGCTCATTGTGTTTACATTTTTGTGGAACAAAGTGGAACATAATCATCATAGTTGCAAAATATATATGCTAAAAGTCTTACGTTTCATAAAAATGGTCGGATTACACTTTTGATAAAGGGCTGCCATAAATTTTTCTTCTGTTTTATGAAAAATAATTAAAGCAACAATTTAGTCAGAAAAATTGTTTGACAAATAATAAAAAATGAGAATTTGAAGAAAAAAGTAAAAAACGCAATCCGGGGATAAAATCGGGGACAAATTTTTGCCGGGGACAATAACCCTGATCCTGTGACGTCTGGTCATCCTAGGTTAAACTCAAAACAAAACTGTAACAACCCTATAGGAACAAACTAACTTGTTTTTAAAAACAACTAATTAAAAAACTAATTTAAAATAAACCAGTATATGAACTTCTTTGAATTATATTAAGGCGGCAACTTCTCTGATTTTGACATGTTTTAATTGCAAATTTCTATTAGATTACAAGTTTTTATATATTTAACCAGGCTATTTCATCAAATATTATTAACTTTAGGCCATCAGTAATAGTTTTCAATTGGTTTTTTTAAAGTCATTAAAAAATAATTTAAATATAACTAATTTTACAAGTTGTTGAAAAAATATGCAGACGAAAGTCAATTGACTTATTTAGCGGACATCACCATACAAAATATGTTAGTTCGTTCTATGGAAAAAAGTCAGAATTGCAACTAGTTGTGGTTGACAAAAAACTACTTTATCAACTACTTTTAAATTTGTTGATTTTCCTACAGGGAAGGTAGAGTTTATAAAGCATGTACACAAAGAAACATTTCATACACACATACACTTGTGCATGCAGCGAACATCACAGCTTCTCGTCTTAGCAGCTTCTTCGGTTAGTTCGATTGGTACTCTGGCGCACCGGGCCTTATGCGCTGTATAATCTGTATTATAAGCGGGATTGATTTAATTTTTTTTTACATATTCTCGAATAGTTGTACAACAAAAATCAATTAAAAAAAAAAATTCATTTTCAAAAAATTGTTTGCTTAAAACCTCTTTTAAAGTTTATTTTAAAATGTTAAATAGTATTAAATACTATTATGTTATAATAGTATTTGAAAAAATGAAAAATAAACTTTAGGGGAAACACAAGAATTCTGCCAAGAAAAAATTTTTTTGGACTTTATGGAAGAACACCACGATCTAGCCAAAAATTTTGTAAATTGAGATCGAATCAACGACGAGTCTTTGTAGGCGAACTCGCCAACATTCCCCAACCCCAAAAATCTAAGTGTGACAGGGGCTCTATATCATCCAGAATATCTTTGAAGTCCTCTTTATTGATTCGGTAATAGGATATGAAACTGGAAAAAGCATTTATTTAATTTACATATTTACACTGATTCGGGAATGTCCACAGGATTTCAATGCTCTCTTAGCACCCGTCTCTTAATTTTTTCTTCCTTGTGTCGCATTTGATCACTTAAGAAATAAGCAGATACGATGCATAAGCTCGATTTTACAAATTCAATTAATTTTATTTTTGAGATATTGTAAACATTTCAAACATCTATTCATAGTAGTGCCAAACAGCTGTTTCGAAGAAAACTTCGAATTGAGCCAAATCGCACGATTTTCAGAACACCCAAATACAAAGCGTACGATTTACTATCCCGATACCGATTTTAAATCGCACGAATTTCAGAACATGCCTGTAAAAAACAAATTTAATATATTTTGCCTCTCCATGCCTCAACCATTTTTCATTATTTCCAGCCAATGCCTTCCATTTTTACTGAAACAGAAACGCTTACAAAACACTTACTAAAATGAAAAATTACATTTGTGAAACAGTGTGGACCATTTCATCATGGTAAATGAATTTATGTTCAAATTGCTTAAATTAATAAAATTTAAATGTTTCTCTAAGATAATATCACTATATAATAACTTTTTAAAAACTTTTTTGGGTCATTGTGGACTTTTCTGTGGCATTGCCATATACAAAAATAATTTTTTATATTTACGTTTTGGTTATTTCGTAAAAGGGTGAACCATCAAGTGTGCATAATATGCAAGATGTTATATCTTCAAAAGTAATGCATAGGTTTTTACGATTAATAGGATTAAGACCTAAAGCCTGAAGAAATAACAAAAACATTATAAATAAATAAAGCTAAATGACCAACAGCATAAAAATATAAAGGAGGGGAGTAGTACTCGCAGAAATGAAAAATTAAGAATAGACATTTTGGATATAGTTGAACCTGGCTTATTACCGGTTTAAGTAAATGTTTCACTAGAAAAATTGAAATTTTAATATATGTTATTATTATAATTATTAAATTGATATTTTCAGCCCAATTCTCAATGAAAACTCCCCGGGAATTGCGAAAGGGAATTTTCGTAATTTTAATAATGTTCACAGAATTTTTGAAACATTTTAATGCAAATTTTCGCATTTATAGTCAATTTTAAAGAATACAAGAAAACAAATCTTTAAAAGCATTATCAGCTGTCTAACAAATGAAAACTCCCATTTTCAATTCCCGGAGAAATTTCATTCAGAATAGAGATGTATATGAACCCTATAGTTGATATAGTGATTTAACCATACAGTGTGTACGTTCTATAGAATAAATCACACACTTTTCAAAAATCTGAGAAAAGGACAAAATAATTAAAAAAAAAAATCGAAAATAATTAACTGAAGCTTATGAAGCTACAAATGACTTGCATTAATATATTTAATCTAAATTTTTTTTCTAGTTTTTGCTAGGTTTCCACTATGTCATATTCAATGGCCAGTTGTTGACATTCAAATGAAATTAATCCTTGAGAATAAAAAGCAAAAAATAATAATTATATTTTGACTTTAAAAATTTTGAGCAAAATATAATAATTATTTCTACTCTTTATTTTTTTAGGCAAAAACAGAGAAAAAAATTTCCATAATATCTAGAAAAATAGCACCTAATTATTAGAAATCGGGCTTCATTTAGCGCGATTTTTTTGAGTGTAGCTTAGAATTTTTTAAGTTTTTATTTGGAAATGAAGTTTTGTGGACTCCGTGGTTGGCAGATTTAGGGGGTAGCTGATTTCGGAATTGATGTCAAAATTTAAAATTCGAGATCGGGTAGGGTTGCCACATAGATTTTGTTGGTATTGTTGCGAATTCTTGTAATTTTGCAATTCTGACAACGGATTGGATTTCAAAATTAATGTCATAATTTTAAAACTTAAGATGGAGAATAAGGTTGCACCCTATATTTTTACCAAAGTATTGCCACCTAGTAAAATGTATTTTTAAGAGTTTTAAACATCATTTAACAGTGTAAGGGCTCGCTAACTTCGAATCTAATGTCAGAATATTAAAATTCAAGATGGTGGATAGGGTTGCCACCTAAGTTTTTTAGTTTTACGAATTCGGTGCTGTAGCGAACGCAAGGTAAAAATGGGTCGCTGAATCTAAATCCGAACACAAATAGAGGGTCTATCTACCACCATTTGCCATATTTTTAAGAAGGGACCTTAACACGTGTTTGCCGTACAATTTGACTTGTGGACAGTTAAATACGTGTTTCGACATTCCTCCAGGTAATAATTTATCATTTTTTGGGATTTTGTAAGGGGGAAGCATATCTGAGACGCACAAACACATTGTAAACACATTGTAAGTCAAACACGTGTTTCGGCTCCCTTGGGGAAAATGGGGGCCGATATCCCTTATATTGGTGTTTGGATTCGAATTCGGCGACCCATTTTTACCTAGTGTTCGCTCCAGCACCAAATTCATAAAAATACAAAAAAAAAGTTCAGGTGGCAATCCTATCCACCATCTTGAATTTTACTGTGGTAAAAATTTAGGGTGCAGCCTTATTCTCCACCTTAAATTTTTAAATTTTAAAACTGTGACATTAGATTTGAAATCCAATCCGTTATCAGAATTGCAAAATTATAAGAACTCACAACAATACAAAAAAAAAAAATATCTGTGTGGCAACTCTACCCGCCATCTCGAAATTTAAATTTTGACATCAATTCCGGAATCAACTACCCCCTAAAACTGCCAACCACGGAGTTCACAAAACTTTACTTCTAAATAAAAACTTAAAAAATTCTAAGCTACCTCGAAATAGCTCGAAACTACCCTGGTACCTCGAAATAGCTCAAATAGCTCAAAACTACCCGGGTAGCTCGAAAGTAATTCGAACTACACGGGAAGCCTGGGTACTCGAAATACTCGTAAATTGAGAGCCCTATGTATACGGTGAGAGCTTACGAAGCACTAACGAAATGGTGTGATTCGCCTTATTATAATTGTTTAACTTTGGTTTAATCGTAAACTTAGATCCACATTTTGCTTTCTATTTTTGCCTTAAAAAATAAAAATCAAAATGACCAGTTATTTCGTGCTCAACAAAATATTGGGCAAATTTTGCTTTAAAAAATAAAAATCAAAACTTACCAATTATTTAGTGCTCAAAAAATATCGGGAAATTTTGCTTTCAAAAATAAAAATCAAAACTTACCCATTATTTAGTGCTCAAAAAATATCGGTCAGGTTTTGCTTTTTATTTTTGCCTTAAAAAATAAAAATCAAATCTTACCAGTTATTTACTGCTCAAAAAAATATCGGTAAATAATAATAAATATTTTTTGCTCAAAATTTGAAAAGTCAAAATTTTAAAAATCAATACGAAAACATGTTTTACAATGTGAGAGGAGTCTAATGGTATCTTCAAAACGAAGGTACAATAATTTTTTCGCACTGCTTTTTTGGTTTTAAAATCTTGGATTCTGAATTAAATAGAAATTTTTATTTATGATATATTTCAAGCCAAACATAAATATCGACATTCACTACATTGTACTTAAATCAACTTTGAATTTTAAAAAGTTGTTTGTTACTAGGCATTCGAATATATTAATAAATTAAGAAATTCAATGCAATTTGAAATATATTGCGTTCAACACTTAGCCCCTTTTTTGACAAAAGGAAAACTGTACCAAAGCACTTTTTTAAATTAAAGTAGTTTCATTAAACCAGATTTAAGCCCAAAGCCATTGAAAGAACATGATATAACTTACAAATTCATTTTTCATGATTTCTTAAGCTTCCACAAATACTCTTTACATCTATTAAAATTAAATCATTAAATTACTGTATTAGCTTGATATTAACTTAAGCTTACCTTTTTTAAGTGATGGACTGCGTTCTAGGGTTGGCAGGTTTTCGCCGTTAAAATCAAATATGGTTTTAAATTGTTTTTTTGGTGGTTATTATTAATTTTTGAGATGTATGGTTTAAATTGTTTCTTTTGAGAGCTGGAAGCTGTAATAAAAATAAATTTAATAAATTGATAAATTACTTTAAAAGAGACCTAAAAACTGAAAGTTAACCTTTCAACGGAGTTGATTCCTGCGAGGAACCTTCATCGAAGACGATTAAGTCACCAAAATTCTCCATATTATCTTTAGTAAACAGATAAATGATAATTTTAGTTATAAATTAAATTGATGCAAGGTGGGTATTAGTAGAAATTGGTCTTCTACTGGAACACAAAAATATTTATGTTATTTATTTTCTATCTAATTTTATTAAATCGTGACCTATTTTACTTGCTAATTTAATGCCTAATCCTGGGAAAGATTGTAATGTTTTTTCGAAATAATTTTCAATGATTTGAAAATTGTAACCAAAAATCTCATCCTGCCTATTTCTGCCCTATTTTCATCCTGCCCTAGTTTCTGTAACTTTAAAATACCTTGTAAATGGGCTGTAGCAATAAGAATCTTTTTCTTTTTCAGCATCTACAGTTTGTCGAGAAAGTGTTTATACATAGTGAAATAATTGTAATTTTGACATTTGTCTTAAAAAAAATGATTTTTGTTTTGATTATTTTTGTTTATTGACTTAGTATTATTTATTAAATGGCAAAGATAAAGTGGTGAAAAAAGAGAAAAACAAATCAGCAGCAACAAAAGCAACAACAAAAACTTAGATCACTTCGAAATTGTAAGGTCAAGAAAGTGTTTTTATATTTCGTTCTCTTTCTATATTGAAGCTCTTGAAAGGATTTACCGTTATTGGTTTTATTTTTCCAGAGATGGGTTCATGTTTTAAAGGAAATAGAGCAAACTCGTATTTGATTTGGCTTTTGTAGCGCTTTAGATATCGTGCTATAGAGTGGATATTAATACGAATAAAACTAAATACAAACGGAAATAAAAATGCCCGGTAAAAGGACTTCTTTTGATATAATTCAGTTAATTTTTTATAATCATTCCATTGGGAAAACTATTAAAGAGTTATTCTAAATGTTTTCTGGTATAAGACAAGTAGTTTATAACACTATAAATCGTGCTGAAAATGAGAAAAAACTACCTCACCATCCATCAGTCGGTCGAATATGCATTTTTTTTGGAAAGAAGGGAATGATCCCCTATTGGGATAATGTCATATTCTGTGACGAGTCAAAAATGTTGTTATTTTATAATAACAGGTTCAATAAAGTATGGCGTCGGCCCTTTAAAGCATTGGCAATACGAAATGTTATTTCTTCAGTGAAGTTCGGCCAACTATTTGTTATGGTATGGGGGTATATATCAAGCAGTGGGTTTGGCGATATTGTGTTCATTGAAGGCACAATGACAGCGAAACAATATCTGAAGGTTTTGGAGGTACATTTATCTAACAGCGCTCGAAAATTTGTACCGTAATATAAGCAGCACACAGTGAAGATGTGACTCCTTTTCAATTGTGAAAAAGTGCTAATACATCAGCCCAGAGGCCGGATCTTAACCCCATAGAAAATTCATGGCGTATTTAAACAAAAAGGGTTGCCAAAAGGCAGTCAAAAACACGTGCAGAGCTAAAATCTGATATTGAAGAAGAATGGAATAAAATTCGTATGGGATAATGCGTAAAAAAATTAATATATTCCATTAGAAATATGCTACCAGGTGTAATTGACTGCAGAGGGGATCATACCAAATATTAATTCTTTTAATTATATTTTTAGTACAGCTTTAATAAAAAAAGATTTTTATGTTTTAAGTTTTGTGTTTATATAACTCCAATCATTTTTCAATTATTAACGGTTATATTTTTTCCGAGCTCAAGGTCAATGCTGCTTTCCGAAGAAAACAACTGAAGAAAAACCACCAACAACAACAAAACCCTATATAGAGTATCAATCACATAGCAAACTAGACAGACTGTTTCGTTGGCCGCTACACCAACTCATCAGTAGCCTTTTTCGTGATTCTTGCTGTGATCCACTAAGCTCTTAATTTTCTACTTGTTTCACGAATGCAATTCGTAAATTACCCTGAATTGCATATGTACGAATACAAATGATATGAAAGCAGCTTAAAGTTCTTCTAATTTGTGAAGCATACTTTCTGGGAAAGTAAGTACTTTAATTCGAAGATAGATCAAAGCTTTCTGACTACTCAAAGATTTTGTTGTGCTAGTAGTTGTTGCTCTTCTATTTCAAAGTCGATCTTAGCTTCAGCAGTTTGCTGATATTAAACAACGACGACTTGAAGATTTGTTTTGAAAACTTAGATTTTTAATTTATTGTGTGTAAATACACACAAATAATCATATTTTCAACGGCCGGGCTCTGCCATAGAGTGCCATAGTGGCGGCCGTGGCGTAGTGGGTAGAGTGTGTGGCTCATACGCCAGAGAACCCAGGTTCGAATCCTCCATCTGACACAGAAAGTTTTTTCAATTGAATTAATTTTTCTGTTTGGCCGTCACCTCTCTGCAGACAATGGCAAACCTCAGAGAGTAAAAACTGCCATGAAAAGCTCTTGAGAACAGAAGCCGTTAGGAGTCGGCATAGAACATGTAGGTTCAGTTCTCGATCATTTATGTTTAAACATTTCACAACACACACAACACAATTGATCATAAGAAGCTCGGCCAAAGTCCTTTCAAGGGCTGAAAAGGCCATTTCGTTTTTTTTTTTTTTAAATGTTCACAGATATTTTGACCAAATAGTTCTACAAAATTCTCTAAAATTTATTGATCTAGATTTCCTTCTACCTTGCAAGTCTTTTTATTTGATAAAATTCTTATACCTGTATGCAATAAAAGAAAATGATCATACAAGTTGCTACTAATGTTATCTTTTAAAACAAATATTCCTATGTATAACAAAAACTGTCTAAACTCTGTTGATTTCCAATTGCTGAGATCGTCTAAAGTTCCCCAAATGCGACCAAATTCTTATAGAACGAAGTTTGAAAGAAAAGTTGATTTTTTGTTTATTTCACTAACGTGTTCTTTTATGATAAGCAGCTATGGGCACGGAGTAAGCTATTACGTAGCAATACAATACGCAACAACAAAGAACAGGAACGAAAATCAGTGTCGAAAAAGACTGCAAGCGAGTAAGATCTGTGTCAAACGAAAGCAAAAGAGAACAGCAAAATAATTAAAAAGCTACACTTTAAAAACAAACAAGCGAACAAATGTTAATGCTTGCATGCTTTGCATGTTGTTATGAAAAAAAAATTTAAAAAGATTTATAATGTGTTCTGCAAAGGGAGCAGTGCGCATATTTTGCATTAAATTAAAATAAATATTAAAACTTTTTAAAATTTAATTCAATTAAAATTTTTATCAATTAAACCAAAAATAATTCAGATTTATTTTTTTTTTTATTTTTAAAGTGCATAAAAATTTTTCTCAATAAAAAGAGCACAAAACAACACGAATCTTTAAATGTAAATTAAATAAGCAATCCAACTAAATTTTTGACCACTCCAAAATCAAAAAGATACATTGGGTCTAGTATGAGACCATTCCTTTATTAGCTTTTTCTAAAAGATTTTTATTTTGCAGCTAAAGAGGACTACGATGATATGAATCTAATCGGTTTTTAAAGGAAAGATCTGTTCTTAAGCTGCAGAGACTCTTTGATAAACGTACCTTGCGTTGACTGTAACAAGCTAACAGCTACTATTGGACAACTATTTTTTTCCGGTATGTGACTTGACACCTGTAACGAAAGCACGTGTTGGAGAGTCACAGCAAAACAGACGGACATTAAATTTTTTTAAAACATTTCAACATTTCCCATTTGCATTTATATAAATGACTTCGTCGCAAAATTCTTTAAGAAAGTCATTAGCATTCAAGGGGTTTTGCATAGCTGAAAAACATGCAATAGTAAGAGGGCATTCTTGTGGAAAGCCCACGATTACCCCAAGTATTGGCGATAAAGTTCTATTAGAACTATGATATAACTTAAGTCCATCAACGCCTACTTCTATTAAAACTTCATTTCTGTCATCAAGGAAAGAAATTAATTTGAAGAAAAAACTTTCTGGATTCCTATATATAGGAATCCCCCATTTGGAATTTTTTGTAGTTCCACTTTTTTTCTGTTTGTCCCTAAAAGGCTTTTTGCAGACAAGGGTAAATCACTTACTCCTATTTTATTTAAAGTTTGCAACAGATCAGAAACAACGTTATGCGACACGTTATTACTGATTGCCCAAGACTTTATTTCTCCTGCACTATCAATATTGTCTAACTTTTCGAAGAAAACCCCTCTCATATCATCACCATCGCTATTACAAAAATCGTCTAAAACATGTAATTCGCCAACAGAATTTTTAAATTCACTGCTTAAATCAAGGTTATCTTAACAACGGAGCACCTAACATAACTTGAATCTATATGCGCACCCACATCTTCTGTTTCTAATGAACCATCTATTATTTTTTTAAATTTTTCTACACTGGACTCAAAATTTATCTTTTCTTTATAAACAAGATTTTTTATAGGTCTCTTACTAATTTTTATTTTAAATATAATTACAATTCAATACTACTTAAACATTTTTTACTTATCTGATTGGATTGCGCCACTTTTTTGATTTGTTTGTTCAAAGAAAAATGGAAAGAGCAAGGTAAACGAAACACTTGGTTTTCTTGTTTTGCACATATAAAATTTCTGTCATCGCTGTGCGTCAGCTGTCATGTCAAGTGACGGTCCGTGCTATAGCTGGGGAATGTATAATGTAAATGTGTTAGTGGATAGTAAAATTCGTTGGTGAAATTATTAGTCCTGTCTAGCTGGGTATAAATGCTTATTAAACCGTATCACCTTGTATGTCAGACAAGTTAAATGGTCCCTATAGTGCTTTTTTCGTTTTTTTGCTATAACTTCGGTGTTTCTTGTCCGAATCTTAAAATTTTTTATGTGTGATTGTTAATTTTTTGTAAATTTTTTCTGAGATTTTTTTTTCCTAGAATCTTTTTTTTTCGAATATTCACCCATCATATCTCAGTTCCTACTATATAATGAATATCGATAAAATTTATTTTTGGCGCAGTTCCGACCCATTATATCCCAAAAATAACACTTTGAAAATGTTCGTCACCTCATACTCGACTTTTTATTAGTAAAAAAAAACTTTGTGTTTTCAATCACAACTGTTTTTATAAAATCACAGCCGTTTAGTAGAGCTCCTGTTCGAGACTTTAAGAAAACTGTCGCAATTTTTATTAATAAATATTAACATTTTTCGTTGAGGCAATGTCAGTCAAATAAAAACAACTTGTTTTTCCAAGCGGTCGTTGTTGTTGTCAACAACATCATCGCATCATATTTTTGTTTTCGCATTCAGCTGCACCTGCAAGTATTTTATGTCGTTGCCTCCAAAGGTTCTTCATAATTGTACCAAAAATTAAATCACACCACTTTTCGGTAAACTTTTTCTACGCTCGACACTAGCACCACCACCACCACCCTTCAGCCATTCGTCATCGATTCCATGCATGGACAAACAAATTTAATAACCGTTTCAACAACAACAACAATAACATACAATTTCTCATCACCTCGCTTAGCTTCACTTGTACTATTGTTACAGCAGCAACAACAACAACAACAACAACAACAACAACAACAAACTTCTTCGACGGCTTATCAAGTCGTAATACAAAAGTGCGTGCATAAGAAATGCAATTTGCGGCGCGGCGACCTTTTTTTGGACAATGGCCTTGACTGAGCTAATTATTTTTAGCAGAAAGCAGAAAAATTATTAACAAATAGAACTTCGACTAGTTTAGATTGGAGTGGCATCTTAAGTGTTTCTATTCATATATAAAGAGCAAATAAATTTAATTTGAATTAAACCATTTTAAATCGTCGTCTTTTCATTTTTTGCTCCAAAAGGGATCCAAAAGAGGCTTTGGTTCCCCATCAGCCCCTTTCAGACAATTAATAAAAGTTAATTATATCGAGTTTTCATTCGCATACGTAGTACAAAAACAAAAAAATTAAACAAAATGCAGTTCCTAATGCACGACTTGGACAACACAAAGGTGCCAACAAAACGAAATGTGGTGCAATACGCGTTGTTTTTACAGCATCATACAAATATAAAACGTTGTAAATTTACAGAAAAAGTTTATGAAGATGTCTCAAAATTGTGGAATTGTGCAAAAATATATATTGTGTCGAGAACCCATATTCGCAGATTGATTAATAATTTACTCAAGAAGTCGTCTCTTCAAGTAAAAAACCCGCGTCTATTCCGTGCTAACGAATGGGATGTTCTCTTTCGAATTTTCGTTTTCTTTCATTGCAACTTTCGTTGCAAATGCTGCATTGAAAATGGTGCTCCGTGCGTGTGAGTCGATGAGCTCAAAATACCAGAGAATTCAAAAGCTTTTTTCATTGATCAGTGCAGTGCTCGTTTGTGTTCATTACCAAATGAAGATGATATGATGACTTCACGAGTATATCCAGTGGAGTTTCTGCAAGTACTACAGCTGCCTGCAGTGCGACTGCTTATACACCGGCTTCCGACAGTGAAGACGAATATGAATTCGAAAGAAGTCAGATGGAGGATGCAGACATTCCAATGGAAAGCGTCCAATTCAAAATAGCCGACATTCGCTTACGGTATTTTTGTTCTGCATTAGACCGGATACATTAAGCCGCCATAGTGCATTGCACGCCTCCATGCTAATAAAGGACTTACAAGATGCCATTGCCGCAAAGGAATTTATAGCCGCTGACGTACGCGATTTAATGGTAAAGATGCTTGATGACATCGTAATTGACAAGAGAAAACTTTTCCGTGAACGGCAAAAGTTCCGCAAAGAAGCGAAAACGGCCGCACAATGCCATGATTTGTTAACGTTCATCTCTTTCGATGGAAAGAAAGAGCGAACTATAAAAACGAGCAATGATGAAGTGATCGAAGAGCACATCACCATTTTAAAAGAACCAAAGTCAAAATTTATTGACTACGCCACGCCTTCGGAAAGATCCGCATGGCAAATACAAACTGCAATAGTTGACTTTTTGTTGAAAGACGGTTACAATTTGGACAACTTAGTAGCGATCAGTTGCGACGGCATTCTTACAAACACCGGGTACAAAGGGGGTGTCATAAGGTGCTTCGAGACTTATTTGCGCAGACCACTTCAATGGTTTATCTGTCTGCTTCACTTTAACGAGCTGCCATTAACTGCGCTACTGAGAACATGGCTTGGAAGACAGAAGGGCCCTGGGACGTGGCCAGGAGAAATTGGTGTCGGAATAAATCGCTGCATGGATTTTTCTGTACGTATGAATTGAATTTAAAAAATATTTAGCTACTTCAATGTTTGATTATGTTTTTCCTCAGCCTGTTCTAAATTTCGAGCCAATTGTAATTGGCGAAATTTTTTTTAACTTAACCAACGCTCAGGGGATGCCCCCTTTAGATGCGAAAGCATTGCGTTAATTCGGAAGACGGGTGATAGTTAGTTGGAGGGTGGAAAGATGGAGTAGTGACGGTGAAGACTGGCTTTAAACTTACACAGATCAAAACTGCCGGGAACACGCTCACAGGGAGATTATTCCACAATCGTACTGTGCGACTAAAAAACGAATTATCTCCGTAATGCGAGGTTCTATTGGGCACCAATGCTATGGTAAAAGGATGGGCTTGAAAAGCTGCCCGAATAGACCTAGGAAATACACGAACTGGTGGCGTCAGGCCATGTACCTTCCTTGAACACTTCCCATGGTAGAACCTATACAAAAGGCTTAGGCAACCAACATTGCGCCGATACCCAAGAGAACTGAGAGGAGATAAAATGTTTTCATATCCTATCATATATATTGCATGGAGTTGAATTCGGTCCAGAAGCTCCAAATAAGATCTCGAAGCTCCTGCCCAAATGTGCGAATTTTACTCCATTTTAGGCCTTATATATGAGGTATAGATCACTCGAAGATCAGATGGGGTGAAGTTTCGCTTACACCGTTTTAAGAAACCTAGACACTTGGCCGCTTCTTGCGACACATGGAAAATATGATCATTCCAACGAAGGTCTGATTGTATCGATATGCCCAGAACGTCAAGAGCATCTAACTCCAAAAGATCTACACCATTCATATTCAAGGAAGCTAAGGGACAGTTCATCCGCTTGTGGGTTAACAAGCAACACTGGGTCTTGTTTGCATTACTCTTTATGTTGCCTGTTCTTGTTTACCTGGTCATTAAACAAGAATTCCTCTTGCCTGGTCTTGTTTACTGTACTCTTTTAGCAAGACCCCCTCGGTGATTTTTTTCAAGTCATTAAGAAGTGTGTCATTCATAGTTTACCTCTTACTCTCAATCTCCAAAGAACTCGGGCGTTTTTTGAAAAAATATGAATGACTAATGCTGCTGTCGTCCGCAAACGAATGAATTGGGTTATGAGTCAACGATAGAAGGTCGTTGATAAAAACCAGAAACAAAGTTGGCGATAGAACTGAACCCTGCGGTACTCCTGCGTTGATGGCGTGCTCACTGGACGAAATGCCGTCGACTACGACACGGATAGTTCTGTCCTTAAGAAAGCACGTGATCCACCGAGCAAAGATACCACCGAAACCGTATGCAATTAGCTTAGACACGAGTGCTTTATGCCACACACGGTCAAACGCCTTTGAAATATCCAGAGCAACAACCCAGCTCTCACCGAACAGGTGAACGCATTGGTTCCATTTTTCTGTAAGGAACGCCATAAGGTCACCATTAGACCGGGCCGTACGAAAACCATATTGACGGTCACTTAGCAATTCGTTGTGATCCAGATTTTCCTCTAATTGGGGATAAAAGACCGCATACCCAATAAGATAATTGTTTGTACCATGACAGCCGCGGCATTCCTCTTTCATAAAACCACGCAGTCCTTTTCGGGGCTTTAGGCGCAGAGGTGCGAAGGTCAGAATATGAAAAAACAATGGAGATGGTACAATGGTCCGAATTACCAAGAGGTGCATTGACACTTACATCATATTTTTCATGAAGAGAAGTTAGAAAAAGGTCTAAGATATTATGGCTTTACAAATCATTTCGTGGGAAAAATGTTGGTTCCTTCACTAGTTTAATCAATTGGTTCGATTCAGCAAAAAGCTCAACATATTGTCGTTCAGGTGTAGTGTGGCTTGAGTGGCATAACCAAGCCGAGTTGTGGACATTGAAATCGCCGGCAACAACGATTTCGCTGTCAGGAAACAACCCCAAAATTTGCGTGATCAAATCAGAGAGAGAGTCCAATTTATTAAAAGTGGGTTCTCTTCCTAAATTCGGACTTCTATATACGAAACAAAAATGTAGCAAGTGCAAACGCACTCTGAACCTCCTCCACATGGAGCTGAATTCCGGATCGGCGACGCTGAGACCCCACTTGAACTGGTATGCCACATCTGTTCTTATAAAAAGAGCGATGCTCCTATGCGAAGAAAACAATGGCAGTAAGTGTTACCCAGGAATATGAAAATCCAGTGGATCTGAGTCCTCCGTCACCTGAGTCTCACTTGGTGCCATTATTTGAGGCCTATAGAGAGCACAATATGCATAAACCGAGAAGAAATTCGGCCTCAGTTCACGAATATTGCAAAAGTCTATGCGAAAATGTCCCGACATTTAGGCACAATGCAAGTTTCAAGCAAATAAGGGTAATAAGGTAATTAGTTACTTCCGCAAAAAAGATTCAACGCAGTGGACATAGGCAAAATGTATAGAAGCAAGTGTTATGCCTTTGCTCCCGCACAAATCAACTCACTGTGCAACCCCCCTCGCAGACGTAACTAATTGGAGAGGATGGTGGAGTTGACGGACATGAAAAAACGATTACTTACGCTCGGCGAGGAGCATAGAAAAGCCCCTCTCATGGTTAGCAAAAAATCGAAGCCGAAATCGATGCGATGTTGATGTTGTTGCTGGCAGCTCACGGCAAAACTGGTTTCTGTATTATTGTTTTGTTGTTTGTTTTTGATGTTTTTTTTTTTAGTTTATCGATGTTTTTGTTAGTTCTATTATTGTTTTGTTTTTTTGATGTGTTTTTTTTTCCTGCTGTGTTTGTTGTTTTTGATGTTGCTGTTTATTGCAGCTTATGTTTTTTGTTTTTTTCTTTTTTTTCCATTTATCTTGATAATTTTTTTTTGCCTTTTATTTAAGCACAACACACTGGACGAACACTTATTTAACGACGGACGTTTAATTAACTTTTATAACTTTAAGCACGTGAAATAAGACACTTAAAGATTCACGACGGAAATAAACAACGACGGAACAAAAACAACCGATTTTTAAAATGTACCAAAGGGACTGTCGGGCGGCACGTCTATACCCCTTGAGTGAACGATGTCAACTCCCAATTTAGAAAATTAGATTTAGAAAATTAATTATGAAGTCGAGTATGACGAACATTTTCAAAGTGTTATTTTTGGGATAAAATGGGTTTTTTGTGAAATGCCTACAAACATTGACGGATGGTTATTACGAAGCGATCAGCGTTACTTGTACCGCATGATTCTTGCCGTTAAAAGTGGTCACTGCGATAAAGATTTAGCCTGCAAACAGCCCGGTGCTACAAGTACAGCCCGTTGGCTAACAACAGCATCTCGCATTTTACGTTGGTACGTAACACAAGCGCAGTCAACCAATATAATGAAAGATCTCACTACGTTCGTCGTTAGAGTGTATGCGCCATTTCGGTTTTTAGTTAAAAGTCAACCACTAGCCATTCATGGTAGCCGCAAAGTGTTCAAATACATTTCATGGATTCGCGATTTGCCGAACTACGTTCAGGTAGCCATTAAACCGACCATCGACAACAACCCATATTTTTTCATCATAAAAATATACTACTGTCGATGATTACTGATCTGGATGCATCGGTGCGTGCAGATGGATTTAGCAAAATGTTGGAAGCCCGCTCAAACCTAACAGGTCATATTCGGCAATTTCGTGGACCCAACCACCAGCCCTTTATCCAATATAGCAGCACAACATATACTAAAATTATCAAATTTCAGATCAGTGAGCCACCATGTCTTCAGTTTTTTACTCAAGAGCAGTTGACTGATCTGCAGTACTCTGATGGCATTATTAAAATTCCACGTGAGCATTATAGTAGACATTAATTTCATGAAATAAATGACATAATATTGAAGTATATCAAATCGTATTTACCATGTTATATGTTTTAACAGATTATCCTTGTTACTCGCAAAACACCGAGCATTACGTCCAAATTGTGCACAAGTCGGCCACAGCAGTCACTGACGAAAACCGTTTGGGGCACATTTCCTCGAAGCTTGACAGTTACGAGCGCTACAGCCATTTTGAATCCCGTAAAGATTTAGGTGACGAACATTTTCAAAGTGTTATTTTTGGGATAAAATGGGTTTTTTTGTGAGCTTTAATTATTTATTTTTTATTTATTTAATTCATCAACTGGGTCATTGCCCTCACGGATATAGTTCTTAATCTAACTTAATCTAATATCTTAAACATAAGGTAACAATTCAAGTAATAAATTCTTAAATATATCTCTATTTGAACAGAAATCCACCTGACTAGCAACAGAATTACAAAGATGAAGACGTTTGGAAACAACTTCGTTCTAGCTAAAATTGGTTTTATGGGGAAAAATATAAAATAGCGGTCTTTCCCTAAGGCCTCTTGTTGGTGCATATAAAGGGATAAGCTCCAACAGCTCGGGACTTTGGATCTTACCATCCAAAATGTCCTTAATAAATAGTATAGAAAACCTTTTTCTTCTTTGCTCCAATGATTGGAGTCCAAGTAATTTACAACGAATATCATAAGTAGGCATGTCTTGATAAGTAATATTACGCCAAGCGAATCTTGAAAACCTTTTTTGAACTCTTTCGACTCTGTGAACATCTACAGCATAAGATGGGTTCCAAATAACGCAGGAATATTCCAGGATGGATCTGACCAGGCTCTAAAAAATAGATTTTACTGAGTACAGGTCAGAGAAGTCCTTGGAGTTTCTTTTTACAAAACCCAGTTGCGAGTTTGCTCTTGAGATGACATAATCTCTATGAGTTTTGAATGAAAGATTGGGATCAAAGTAAATGCCAAGATCCTTGACAGCGGTTGACCTCTGAAAGAAACTGTTGGTATCATATGCATAATCGTGCATGATGAAAACATTTTTGCGACAAAAACTTAATATATAACATTTCGAGAAATTCAACTTTAGACCATTAACCTCACACCACGAAAAAAGGACGCTAATATCTGATTGAAATTGCAAGCAATCAGAGGTATTTTTAATAATAGAAAACAATTTGAAGTCATCAGCATACATCAAACTTTTGCAGAATTTACAACTGTTAGGTATATCGTTTATATAAAGGATGAACAGAAGTGGCCCTAGATGACTCCCCTGTGGAATACCTGAAGTAGCTTGGACCATACTAGAGTAACAATTATCAATTTTTACAATTAGTTTTCTATTTACAAGGTAAGAGTTCATCCATTGTAAAAAGTTGGAGTGAAATCCTAGCTTGCTTAATTTGTGAATCAGTTAGTTATGGTCCAAGCTATCAAAAGCTTTGACAAAGTCAGTGTATAGAACGTCCACTTGAAAGAGAACTTGCGCACGATTTTAGGAATATTGGTGGGAATAGATCGTATCCAGAACCTTTAGTACCATCTAAACTATGTAGAGCTTTAAATTCTTCGATTTCAGTAATCTCATTGTTACAAATATTTAAGATTTCTGGGATATAAGAGCAATTATTGAAGCCAGAGAAGGCATGGTTGATGTTCTCAAAGACTAAGCCAAAAAATGTTATAAACAATTCGCATAAATCTCTATAATTATCAGCGATAGTACCTTTGAATTTCATCGACTTAGGGAACCCAGAGAACTTTCATTTAGTAAATAAAAAAATCCAAAATGACAGGGTTGTATTTTATGTTTTTTCCCCTTAAACTGATATATTTTTTGTATAAAAAGTTGGATAAGAATTCAAACTTACGTCTGAGTTGCATAAATGTGTATCTATCTAAATCAGAATTAGTACTTTTAAATCTATTATCCGCCTTGTTTCTCCTGTTTTTGAGTTGGGACAATCTGTGATTGTACCAAGGCATCTTACAAGACTGTTTAGGTGATTTTAAAGGAACATACAAATCAAATGCTTCTTCAAGAGTTTTTTAAATACATTATACATATTTTTTAAGTTTAATGAGCTGATTATTGTGCTCCAATCAATTGAATTCAAATAATTATTCAATGAGTCAAAATTTGCTTTGTGAAAATTATAATCTGTACTAACAATTTCCACTGAGTTTTAAGTTAATTCATATAAATTAAAAATGAGCTTAATTGCTTTGTGATGAACAGATCCGGACGTTTACGGAATGTCACATTTAAATAATTCATATTTTGTTTCATTAGTAATAAAAATCAAGTCTAGAATTCGATGTCAATCTCGTACGTCGTTTTAGAGGAAATTAACTAGGAAAAGATCGAGTGAATAAATTGTATCGCAGAATTCAGCTCAGTCTCGCTTTTTAAATTGAAAGGAATTAATAATTGCTCATTATCAAATGATTTCCACTCGATATTTCTCAAGTTAAAATCCCCCAAAATGCATGGCGTTTGATTTGAAAGAAGCGAACTTACGACAAAATTAATATTAAATATATGATCATTATATAAGCTGTTACTAGTTGGTGGTATGTAACTTAAAATTAAAACTATTTCGGTGATACTATGAAACCAGTCCGCGCTGAATGATACAGCAACGCAAATTTGCTCAATGGGATCAACATTTCTCGGTAGTAGAATTTGTCTGCTTCTGTGTGCTGAGGGAACTGCAATTAAAACGCCACCGCCCCTGGTGACACCTGAACGTAACACCCGATCTCTTCGGTAAGCATCATAATAGGAGTCAAATAGTTCCATTGACAAAAAATGAGATGTCAGCTATGTCTCAGTTATGCGTTTAATGCGTTTGCTATGTAATTGCAAACCGCCTCCGGTTTCGCTTGCACATTAAATTTAGACAAATGTATGAAGTTAAAGTCGTGCACTACTTGGAGAGTGTCAAAAACGGGAGCGGTGCCAAAAACTTGCTTGTTGTTGCTAAGCCATGACTTTTTTTGACATTTTTAGAATTTCATAATATAGTATGAACTCAGATAAGGTGAGTGAATATTCGCAAAAAAAAGATTCGAGGAAAAAAAAAATCAGAAAAAATTGATAAAAAATCAACAAGTACACATATAAAAAATTTCTGACAAGAAACACCGAAGATATATAGAACCCACATATAAAAGAATCTGACAAGAAACACCGAAGATATAACAAAAAAACGAAAAGAGCACCATAGGGACCATTTAAAAAAAAATTTTTTTTTGAAAATGTCTTTTAAATGTCTAACGATTGAGGCGGTGTCAAATATAGGTTGGTTTTTGTTATACGGTCTAATGCTCATATCTGCTAAACGGTACCACTTATCAAAAATATAATGATTTTTGGCATAGCTATACCTCAAAACCTTTCTTATGATATATCAAGTGTTCCTATAGCGTTTGTAGATTTGCTCGAATAAGGTACAGAAATAAATGTCTAGAAGAAGATTAGCACTTATTAAAGAAAACAAATACAAATAAACAGCTGCTTGTGATTTGATTCCATTTCGCAACGTTTCTTTCAGATGTGTTTTTTTTTCATTGCGGACTGAATTTTTAACGATTTGAACGTACAAAAACATTAGTTCTCAGTAAATCGGTAACTTAGGATCGAAATAGCATTACGGGAACGAGCCCCCTGAAGCTCCATAAACTACAAAACAAGGAAATGTCAAATTGGGAAGAGTGAAGTATATATTGTGGTTGTGGTCAAATAAATCATTTAAGAATCTTCTTAAATTAATTGTGTTCCTCAATTTTTTTAAAATAAACTTATTTTGATCATTTAACATCAAAATAAGTATGTTTTTGTTTTATTTCGGGTTGTTTTTTTATAGCTGTTTGTAAGTGGTAAAATAAAAATGATTTCTTGTGACCAGATTTTGGACTCAACAAAATTACCTAAATGTATTAAATGTAGCGCAATATGCTACAGCGTATATTTTATTTGCGAAATGCAGCAGGCGTACCTTCATCAAATAACAACAACTTATTCAAAAAATAGATGAGGCTGGCTCTGCCTGACATTGACAAATTGTGGAGGAAAAACCAAATCACAACAATTTCTGAAAGAGCTGCTGAAAGAAAAATTCAACGGCTGTTAGAAAAGAATAAACGGATACTAAAAAATCAAACAACTAATTTTACTGAAGAATGATATGAACTATTTCATATGAACAAATGCAACTGCCATATTGAAAATGGAAACAATTGCAGGTGCCGACAGAATCAAAAGATTCCCCAAGTGATTGCAGAATTTTACATCGACCAATGTATTCGCCGGTAACTTAGTTTGGATTGTGTTTACGCTGATTTACAAACTTACACTACTTTGCGAGGTGCTATTAATGGTATTGCAGGACAAGCTGCTACTTAACATTATAATGATTTTGATTTGAATCATGCATTATTTTCGGAAAATGATCCGGATGGTAGTGTTAAAAGTACTCTTCTGTAGGTTTCAGTCTAACACGTTTTCAAGCAGAAAATTCACAACTTGAGTGGCCCTCACCGCAATCATTGCCCCATTCTGATGATGGTGATATTTCTCCTTCTGAATTGCGTGCTAAAATAGAAACTCACAAAATAATCGAGCGAGCTGGAAAATCCAACAATTTTGAAATGAAAGAGCATATCACACTAATAAGAGAGCCTGATTCGAAATTTATAGGATACAAGGCTGTAAACAAAGGAATTGGGGAAGCAATTATTAATGGAATAATGGATAGACTGACTACTGATGCTTTCACATTTGGTAATTTGCTCGCAGTTGGTTTCGATGGAACACCAGTTAATACAGGGCCTTCCTTGGGCGTCATAGCGTTGTGGGAACAACGATTGCAGATACTATTGCAGTGGTTAGTGTGTCTTTCTATTCTATTTCAACCAATTGCCATTAAAAGCACTGTTCAAGGTAGTTGGCGGAAGGACAACCGGCCCTGTCACCTTCTGGGGGAAAATGGGAAAAATAATTGAATACTTGCACTGCTCTTTCGTAAATAGTATTTGAAGTCTCTTTCAATTGGCATACTTTATAATAATTTGCTTACAAACAGATCGTGTGATTCGCTCGGATAGCGCTAGACAACATGCCACCCGTTTTTGAAGAATTGACCGATCAACAGTAGGGCTGCTTGTATGGGAAGGTTGGCCAAAACTTGAAGTTTGGTGTGGTACCTTCCATACAACCGGTTCTAAAATTTTTAAGTATTTCAAAAACTAATATTTCAAAATATTTTATTATAAAAAAAAAGAATAAAACAACGAAAATTAGTAATTATCTTTACATTTATTAAGTGCAGTATCTTAATAAGTTTGGTCTCTTACTTTTACATTCTTAATAAGATGCAAGAGAGAAACCTCCCATACAACCTTTTTTATAGCAATAACCCATTTTTATAGCGACAATGGTGAGGTTGTCATGACAGTCTAAAAATAAATACAAAAGGCGCATAAACAATAGAATACAATTCTTCACAGACAAATTCTTTGTTTAAACACAGATTAATATAAAAATTACACAAAAAATCGGTTGAAAACATGAGTTAAAAAAAAAAAAAATCATAAAAATAACATATCTGGAAAATTTTTGATTCCAATATATTAGGAATTGTTCAGTTGGCACAAAACGGTATTTTTTTTGTCATTTACTACCCTGGAATCGTAGGGTTGACGTGATTGTAGGTAGAATTTTTTTGCTTCGGATATGAAAAAAAAATGATCCTCCAAAGTGCGTTTTGTGCGTTAAGCAATAAAAATCATAAACAAATAATTTTGTTTACTAGCTTGTACTAAACGAAACACTGTGTTAAGTTCCAAAATTATTAACTTACAATATGCAAGTTCTTAGACGACTAACTGTGCCACAGTGGACACAATTCTTAACAACGATATTCTAACAAACTGTTTTTTCAAGTAAAAACTTTTCATAGTTATTCCACAGTACGATACAAAACTTTTGAATTATTTTAAATACCTTTTATTCTAATATTCACTTTCATTTCTGCACACTTCAACAAAACACCTATGATAGTTCTTAAACATGAAAAATTTAATTTAGTAAAAACTAGATTATATAAAATTCAACAGAGGTACATAAATGTCAACTTGTTGTACTTTAGCACAATAACACCAATAATAGAAAATGAACTAAAAGAATTCTTAAAAATTCACTTTTTGTTGGATTCATACTAATGTATCTTAAAATGTACTAATGTATCTTAAATTGTACTTAGATACCTCATCTATCAATAAAAAAGGAAAAACTTAAAATATAGTTTTGGAACATATTGGAAGTTACAGTTAAGTAACGATTTATCTAACATTTTTCGCAAAAATTACAGGTGTGCAAGGCACAATTTTGCTTTTTACGCCCAAGCTACCGGTCCCATTAAATTCATATGTATGAATGAAAAAAAAGTACAAGTTTTTTCTAAACAATGAAAAAAGAAAAATGAAAATCGGGCTATTATATCAGTTTTTAGAGCTGCTAGGGCAAGATCACCTTTTTAAAAAACTGGAAAAATTGAATTTACAAATTACTCAAAAACGGCTCCATCGATTTGAAAATAGTTGCCATTTTTGGAATCAGCTGGCCAAAGTTCTTTAAAAAAAGTTATTAAGTTGCTTGGGGCAAATTTTTTTTTGTAGAGTAGTGTAATCAATACTCCTACACAATAGAGACTAAACTACAAAACGGACACCAACAATTGCGCACATATTTATAAACATCTAATTAAACACAAATCAGTTGACAAAAGTAACTCTAGCAATTAAGTTAAACAATTTTTGTAAATGTTACTGGTAATTATTGTTAATTTTTTATTCTAGTGTAATTTTTAAGTTTATTAGTTGTTTTTAATACTGTTATTGTTTTGTGATAAATGTTTTCATGGTTTTGTGTAGGTCCCTGAGGATGGTTAATAATTTTAACCGAAATATTGGACACAATAAACAACAAAAATTAAAACTTGTTTTTATTTCATACGGCCAAAGCTTACAAAATAATAACAAAATGTATTCTTAATTTTTTGTTTATTTTAATTAATGGCAATAGTTTCTAAAAGGCCAAAAAGCATGAACTTATTTTTATGTCAAAAATAAGATTTCTTAATTTGGGTGTTACAGGTAACTTTTAAAATAGGCGTTGCAGGTGGCTCATATTTCGCCGAATAGAGACCGTATTTTTTAATTTTTTTCTGTATTATATACCTACCATATACGAATATATATAGGAATTGCTTAAGAGAAGTGAAGATAATAAATTCAAATTTTTTATAAGTGCGGTGGGCGCGTCCTTTCAGCGATTTAAAAAATTTTTTTACGAAGTAATTTATGCTGCTAACCAGAGAACTGCAACGAGTCGCTTTTTCAGCACTCAAAGTATACTCATAAAAAATAAGTATAAATGAATATTCAACCCTGAAAACATGCTTCTCATATTAAATTCACTCTCACAAGCATGCGTGCAAGGAGTACCTTAGAGTCTGCATACCAGTAGCAGGATTCCCAAACAGTTAACGATAATCATAGTTGTCGTTATCGGTCATTGTGCATGCACAGTTTCATAGTAAATGACAGTTTTCGCTAGTTAACTACAGCTACAATCGTCGTTAAGGCGTTTGGGAATACCGCAACAGAGAATCTAAATCAGTGCCTGCCAAAAATGCAAATAAGGGTGTGTTGGTGAGAAAAAAAACTTAGCACTGAAAAAAAAGTTCATTCAAATCCAAGTATTTCAAACTTAATTATAAAAACGTAAATCTTATGCAAATGTTTATTTTTTGTAACTTAGTCAAAATAGTTTCAAGTTTTATTTTAAAATCGTTTAAGTTTGCACTGAAAAAAAAATCCATTCAGATTAAAGCATTTTATATGAAAAATGTAAATAAAATATATAAACTCATTGACTCTTGTCGTACACAATTGTGTACATCACTTTGATTGGCCCGCTGAGTCAAATTTCTTTTATCGATTTATTCGATTTTCTTATCTTCTTAGTTAGAGTCTTATCAATCAACTCTAGTAATTTGTTATTAAAAAGTTTCAAAATATGGTACATTTTTTCATATGTTGCGAGGGATCAACAAGATTTTTTAAATATTGGAAACAAATTTCCCTTATTTGTTTTCTGTTTTAATTTTGTTTATGATTTAAAATATATTTGAAATAAAAAATCCATTTAAATTCAAGCATTTCAAAATAAATTGAAAAATGTATATTTCATGCAAATATTTTTTTTTTCAAACGAAATCAAAAAATTTTAAAAAATCGTCATATGTACACTTGTTTAAGAAGCAAAACCTTTTTAAGGAACATTAAATATGTGATAAGATTTAATTTAAGTGTTTGATGCGTGCTCAAATTTTAATATTAATGCTGTGATCGCAATTTCTTATAAGTAAAATATTTCTTAAATTGTTTGAGCTCAATGAATTGCGCTGCTTCGAGCAGATGAACTTAAGATCGGAAAAAATTTGTTCGCAAAAATATGTAGAAGAAAAATGTGACATTAATTTGAGAGTTGTTTCCTTTAATTTTGGATACACTGACCCATTTAAGTTTTTCCAGAATTGAATGATATCGAATTCACTCTGAAAGGTTTCATTATTTCGAAGAGTTTTTAGTTCAGATTGAATTCCTAATTCATGTTTGCTCATGTCGCAACGGAAATGATTTTCAAATAAATAATTGATTGGAGAAATTTCTTCGAAATCTTTAAATCTATATTCAAAATTCCATATTAAGGTTTCCAAAATTTCAGCGTGTTCATGTACTTCGACATTTTTTCCTTCGATGTTAATAAGTGAAGTTTTTGGAAAGTTGGAGTAATCACCTGATCGAACATCTGATAATAGTAAAAAGAGTACTGTCTTAAAATCAAAAACGTGTTTTATTAAATTAGGCAAAGTTTTTTTCTTTCCTTGAAGTTCTAAATTTAATTTGTTTAAGTAATTTGGTATATCACTTAAAAAAGCTATGTCTAAAATAAAATCTCTGTTCTCTAAAGCTTCTACTAAGACTTCAGAATTATCTAATTTTTCAATTCTCAAAAATTGTAGCACTTCATCTCTTATATCAAACAACCTGTTAAGACAATCACCACGACTAAGCCAACGAACCTCAGTGAACATTTTTAGATCATTATACTTATCCTGGGAATTTTTTAAAAAAAGAACGAATTTCCTGTGCGTAAGTGAGTGATGTCCCCCTCTTATTTTATTAATGATCTGCTCCGCGATTTTCATAGCGCAATGGTTATTTAAAAATTTTGAAACAAGTGAAACTTGGTGAATTATGCAATGGAAAGAATACACTTCAAATCCATGTTTTTTCAACTGACCCACAAATCCCTCCTTTCTTCCTATCATTACGTTTGCACCATCTGTGCATACACCAGCGAACTTGTTAACATCTACAATTGATAGCAGCTTTTCATTAATGATATCGTACATAACTTTACCTGTAACATTTGAATTGAAGGTTTCCATTGAGAACATAAACTCAAAAACATTATAGTTTCCGTCTATACACCGAATGCAAACAACCAATTGACAAAGGTCATTTATGTCCGTGCTTTCGTCCATGCATATGGAAAAAAATCTGCAATCATTTAATTTGTTTTTAATTTCGGAATCAATATATTGGCCAATTTGTACAGTGCGACGGACAATAGTATGGTGGGATAAAGGTAACTCTGCTATAGTAATGGCTGCTTCGCTATTAAGTTTTTGAAAAATTTTAACGCAAATATCTTTTATAAATGCTCCATCTGAAAAAGGCCTGCCTTTTTTTACAATTTCATAACTAACTAATTTAGTTAATGATGTTTTCAATTCGTTTCGAATGTTTTTGGTATTCTTTTCAATCGAGTTTTTTCCCATTTCAGATATCTAATTCTTTATTTTATGCAAAAGAAATTGAGTTTTTTCCTTATAAAGTCTTTGCTTTTCTACAACATCTAATTCCTGAATATCTTTATGAGACGATGTAAAATGCCTTTTCATATTACTTTTCTTATTTCCTTGGAACGAAACATGACATAATACGCACTGCGTTCCTTCAAAAGCGTTTGAAATCATAAAATAATTTTCATACATATTTTCACTCGCCATTTTCATAACTTAAATTTTCTCGCTGTGGAGTTGCATAAAAAGCGCTCTCAACCGAAATAATGCTGCTTCGCTATTGGTTGCTTGTTGAATAAGCAAAAGAGCGTAAGAATACGTGTGAAACGAGAGAGCTCATAGGAGCACAGGCTGGCAGCCACTGATCTAAATCGTTTGAATACTAAATACCAGGGATGATATTGGCTTAGTTGTGAAAGGGCCAAAATTAATACGGAAATAGGGTTTTTTTTTGACAAGAATGGGGCCTTTAGTGGTAATTCAATATTAAAGACTTTCTTTTTAAATATTCAGCCATGATCACAAATATCCAAACAGATTTCGAATTTACTGTTTCGGGAAATCAGAACGGGAATTTGAAGTTTTTCATGTATTGTTTTTTTTGCTTTCACTCCTTTAACCTAAGTAGCGAAGTTATTTTATTTGTCATAAAAATAGCACACTTCAGCACACGATCAGCTCTCAGAATCAAAAATTGTGGGTCACAGTGATAAAGTTTAATTGTTATTTTAAATAGATTTTATTTCATATACAGAGGTCCCATTGCACTTTAGAAAAAAGGCTTGTACATTGATTACAAAAGTCAAAAATATGCCAAGAAATAACCAAAAGAGTTAATATACCTCAGCAATTTTGAACAAAGCGTTTTTTTAATAAGTTAAAAATATAAATAAAAATAGCAAAGCATTTCCACTGAAAAGCAGCAGATCGAATCGAGTCCTTGGTTATATGCATAAGAATGTCAGAAACATATATTAAATTTTATTAAGAGTCTGCGTTAAGACTTGTAAGAAGACGAATCAATGATGCTCAATGATAGCAAAACAAAATCAGTTCTACCAAAAAAGTATATTCAGGAATGGCTGAATTTAATAAAGAATAATTTCAAAAATGTTATACAATTTTGGAATATAGAGCCGTGAACAACTAAATTAATTTAAATCACATCGAGAAAGGACAAAAGATGTTTAATCGTAGTTTCCGCAGTCTCCATTTTTCTGAAAAAATTTAGGTAAAACATTCTGAAATTGAAAATTTTTGATTTCGGATGCCATTTTGGACCGCTGAATTTTTTTTCAAACCCTACATTTCTTAAAATTAAAGACTTGAAAACATTTTTATGTTCGTAAAAGAATATGTATAAGCCGATATAATTTTTAGATCTAAGATTTTTTTTAAGTGGAAAAAAACGCATATTTATGCAAGTAGTTGTTTACTAGTGATAATGTGATGACTAGTGATGATACTTAATTTTTTTTGTCCAATTTTAAAATCTGAATACAAGTGTCGCTTGAGCAGGACAGACATATATTGTAAGAAAAGGATAAACGTTGTTACTTTGTTACTTCTGGTGTTTTGAAGAGCAGCTGCATTAAATAAATTAATATTAGCTACACACATCACTTCATATTCAGCATACATTTATATTAAATAGTTTTGTTCACTCTAAAAATATCAAATTTATTACTAACAGCACAGTAAATATTTGAACGAAACTCAACGAAGAACGAATTGAAAGAAACGCCAAAAAAAAAAAATGCAGAGAAAATACAGTCCGTCCTACAAATTTTTCTCCAATTCGTACTATATGTGTACTCACTCACACCAATTAAATCCATGCATTCGTACTATTTGAACTGCTCTAGTTTTAATTTTCAATGACAAAAGTTGTAAAAAAAAAATTAAGTAACATACGGGCATAACGCCCCGAAAATCGGGTGTTCTTTCTTCTTCGTTTGGGAAATCACACTTCTCATTCACATTGCAGCGAGTTCGTGTCTTAAGTCTTTTAACCATTTTTTTCAATTTTAAACGCTCATATATGCTAAACCCTACCACTTTTCAAAAATCTAATAATTTTCGGCTTACCTACACCTCAAGACCTTTCAAATGATATATAAAATGTTGCTGTAGATTCAGTCCAAATCAACTGATCCAACACTGGTTGCTCGACCATTTTTAAAAAAGTTGATATTTTTATTAAAAGTTGTCCAATCAATATGGATCTTAGAATTGCTTTAAAAAAACATTTTTTTTTGTTGTACTCTTAAAATGGTGGCCATATTTTGTTTGATACCTATAGCGATATAGACGCCTTTAATTTGACACATAAAAGAAGCTTATGAAATAATTTCTTCATAATAAAAAATTTTTTATATAGTTTTTTGTTCAAAACGTGATATCTTGCAACTTTATTTTTTTTTTTTAATAGAAAGTAGTGAGTTGCAGTCATAGATTTTTTTCTAGAGTGTATTCAACTGTTTGCTAAAACATACATTTTTTTTTAACATTGTGACGTATCAACTTTTTTGTTACAGCCTCTTAAAAATTTTAATTTTGAGAAATGTGCTGAATTTTGCTGAATTTGGGGTCAAATATCTCTGGTGGGCACGAGATCAAAAATTTGAAATATGTTCACAATTAAAAACATAATAGCACTGTATTGCAGTTAAAACTTTAAGTTGTGTATTTGCTTTGTTTGGAAGATACAGCTCTTCGAACTTCGTGAAAATTAGAATCATTATATGTATATTAAGATGGTCGTTATATAATTTTTTTTCAAATTTCAATGATGGATAGTTATTGATTGACTCCAAATGTCAGTTTTTTAAATTGAGCCCTAAATCTCCCTAAATTTCCTAAATTTAAATCTCCTAAATTTAATAACAATATGGACCATTTGTCCGTCCCCATACAAAATATGCCAATGAATAAATAGAAATAATAGTCCCACAGGAATGAAATTTTGCACGTGAGTAGTAACTAAAAATATAATTACACATAGCAAAATAAGTTTCAAATCCGCCCTACAAACACGCCTACCTCCCATACATCAAGAAAATTTCAAACGCCTTATATTTCTTCATATTGCACCGATTTAAAAGTAACTCGGTGCGAATTAATGTTCAAAACTGAAAAAAAAATTTCGGTCGTGCCCACCTCCCATATAATTTTTTTTAACTTTGTATGAAAGCGGACAAATAGGCAAGTTGGGATACTTATTGCTCAATTTAAAGATCTGGGAAAAAATACAGAGTAGTTTTTCTGACATTTGAAATAGTCATATAACGATCATCCTAAAACATACATATTATGAAGCGAATTTTCACGAAGTTTGAAGGGCTGTATCGTCCAAACGAAGTAAATATCAAACTCAAAATTTTACCAGCAATATAAAACTATAATGTATTTTATTGTGAATACATTTTTTAACCAGAATCCACCAGAGATATTTGACCCCGAATTCAGCGAAATTCAGCAAATTTCTCAAATTTCAAATTTTTAAGAGGCTTTAGACAAAAAAGTTGATAACTCAGAATGTTAAAAAATTTATTAAACACGCAGCTAAAATTTACTCTAGAAAAAAAAATGATGATTGCAACTCACTGCTTTCTATAAAAAAATTATTAAACTTGCAAAATATCACATTTTGAAAAAATATATAATAATTTTTTTATTATGAAAAAAATTATTTCATTATCTTTTTTATTTGTCACATTAAAAGGCAAAATGTGTTCATATTATAATTTTTTTAATTCATCATTCTATGTATAATAGGAGCTGAGTAATATAAGTTACCACAAATGTCTACATTGCTATAGGTAGCAAAGAAAATATGACCGCCATTTTGAAAGTCAAGCAAAAAAATTTTTTTTTTAAAGTAATTCTGAGATCTGAATTCATTGGACATATTTTGATAAAAAGATAAACTTTCTTGAAAATGGTCGAGTAACCAACCTTCGTTTTTTGGATCACTTCATATAGACTGACTCTGTAGCATTTGTAGATTTGCTGGGATAAGGGGACCATTACTGGAATTAATATGTATTAGAAGAAGATTACTTCTTAAGCATATACTTACTTACTAACTTATGTGGCCGTAACAACCTGTGTCCGGGTTTCGGCCGACCTCATCAGCTCTCTCCAGGCGCCTCTGCTTTGTGCGCGCCTTCTCCAATTGGATACACCAAGTGCGGTTAGGGCTTCCTCGGCCTGGTCCATCCATCGGAGGCATGGTCTCCCTCGTCGTCGTTGACCAGCGACCCTCGCCTCGAGCACCTATTTCGCTGGAGCTTCGTCGTTCATACGATGGACATGACCCAGCCAGCGTAGTCGCTGCACAGTTATACACCGAACTACGTCAATGTCATCGTAAAGCTCATACAGCTTGTGGTTCATTCGGATGCGATAGTCATCGCCGACTCGAACAGGACCGAAGATTTTGCGAAAAACTTTTCTCTCGAACACCCCCAGAGCGGCTGCGTCAGTTTGCGAAACTACCCATGCCTCAGCGCCATAAAGCAGCACAGGTAGAACGAGCGTCTTGTAGAGTGTTAGTTTTGTCGATCGGGAGAAGGCTCTGGAACTTAGTTGCTTACTGAGCCCGTAGTAGCACCTATTAGCAATTATTGTTCTTCGCTTTATCTCCAGGCTGATTTCGTTGTTAGTATCAATGGCGGTGCCAAGGTATACAAATTCCTTGACTACTTCAAAGTTATAGATGCCGGCTGAAACATGGGAGTCTAAACGCCGCGCTCCCTTGTTTGTAGACAGCATATACTTTGTTTTACCCTCATTTATCGTCAAACCCACTTTGGCTGATTCCTTTTCGATAGCGGTGAAAGCAGCGGTAACATCTCTCTTGGTTCTGCCAACAATATCATCAGCGTACGCAAGAAGCTGGACACCTTTGTAGAAAATGGTGCCATTACGATGCACACCGGCCTTTCGTACGATCCCCTCCATGATGATGTTAAAGAGACCGCAAGACAATGGATCGAATTGCCTGAAACCTCTTTCGGTATTGAAGGTTTCGGAGAGGCTATTTCCTACCTTAATGGAGCTACGTGTGTTGCTCAACGTCATTCTGCAAAGTCTAATCAACTTTGCAGGTATAACGAACTCAGACATTGTTGAGTATAGGCAATCCCTTCTCGGGCTATCGAACGCAGCTTTAAAATCGACAAAGAGATGGTGTGTGTCAATTTGATTTTCGTGGGTTTTCTCCAGGATTTGTCGTAGCGTGAAAATCTGGTCTATGGTGGACTTACCAGGTCGAAAGCCACACTGCTAAGGTCCCATCAGTGTTTTGTAATCGGCTTTAATCGTTCACACAGTACGCTTGTGAGAACCTTATATGCGATGGGAATAAGACTGATACCTCTATAACTGGCGCAGATTGTAGGGTCTCCTTTCTTGAGTATAGGGCACAGTACGCTGATGTTCCAATCGTCGGGCATGCTTTCTTCTAGCCATATTTTGCTGATGAGCTGATGCATGCACCTTATCATTTCGTCGCCGCCGGTTTTAAACAATTCAGCTGATAGGCCGTCAGCACCCGCTGTTTTATTGTTTTTGAGTAGTTGAATAGCAACTCGAACCTCTTCATGACTAGGTGGTGATACTTCCACTCCGTCATCGTTGATTGGTGACACCGAACTGCGCTCTCCATGGGCGGCATTGGTGGAATCGTCGCTAGTAAGTAAACTGGAGAAGTGCCGTCTCCACAATCTCAGCACACACTGTGTATCCGTATTCAGATCTCTATTTTCGTCTCTACAAGTGGATGGTCCGGGCTTGAAACCTTGGGTTAGACACTTAACCTGTTGATAGAATTTTCGTGCATCCTTCTTGCCCTGGTATGCCTCTAGCTCCTCACGCTCACGCTTTTCCTGCACTCTTTTCTTGCGTCTGAAAAGGTGCCTCTCTTCCGTCTTCTTTTCTCGGTAGTTTTCTCGCACGGCTCGCGTTGCAGCTGACTGCAGCGTTTTTCTACATGCGGTGTTTTTTACTGCTGTCGCGATGCGACACTCCTGATCGTACCATTGGTTCCAGGGTTTCGGGCGCCGAAAACCAATGACTTCTTCAGCGGCTGCGCGCATAGAGTGGGATATATGCGCCCAAAGTCCGCCGGCGTCGTTGGGTCCAGAGGTTGGTTGGTTGAGCTTAACCGAGAGTTGAGCGGAGTAGGCTTCGGCAGTCCGTTGTAATTGCAGCTTATCGACATCTAGCTTTCGTTGCATTCCTGTGCGTATATTCTTCGCATTGCATAATTGCATGCGGATCTTGGCTGCAACAAGATAATGGCCGGAGTCAATATTGATCCCCCGAAATATACGCACATCTAGAACACTAGAAGCATGCCTTCCGTCGATTAAAACTCAGGTGGCCTTGTGGATGTCGAGGTGCTTAAATCTGGTTCTACTAACTACCATGTTTCGCGCCGCGGCGAAGTCGACTGTACTGACCGACAGTAAGGCCAAAGATGCCTTCCCTTCCGACTTTCGCATTAAAATCGCAGAGGACTATTTTCATGTCATGGACCGGAAAGTGGTCGTATACGTCCTCAAGACTAGCGTAGAAAGCATCTTTGACGGCTTCGACCTTTTCCTCCGTCGGGGCGCGCGCGCAAATAAGGCTGATGAAGAAAATTTTGCCTTGATGTGGATCGTGGCCAATCTTTCTTTCACAGATATGTACCGGGAAACAAGGTGGCGTAGTTTTCGGCTAACGACGAATCTACATCCAAATTCGCGCCTCTCCACATGGCAGCTGTAGTAGATATCGCAGTGTGCCTGTTTAGAGGAGCCTTGCTCTTTCCATCGCATTTCCTGGATGGCGGTGATGACAGATTTTATTGT
The DNA here is from genome assembly GCA_914767935.1 of Coremacera marginata. Lineage (NCBI taxonomy): Eukaryota > Metazoa > Arthropoda > Insecta > Diptera > Sciomyzidae > Coremacera > Coremacera marginata. The sequence goes on from OU612044.1 coordinate 100,379,506, forward strand.
TTTGAGGACTTCCGCCAGTTGGATAATGGCACCTTCCCTATAAAGGGCCCGGTCATTCGAGGTGCATATCCGTAAATCATTGTCCGTTTTTCGTTTGCGGTGGTCGTCAACGTAATTGGGGTTCTTATCCGAGGCTGATTTAATTTTCATTGGACAGTAGTAATGTGGCGGGACCCAAACTCTGCGCACATTCCATGTTTAAGGTCTATGGAGCGACCCGCCGCTCAAATTAGCCGTCAAACTGACGGATGCCAGTTTGCCGTTGCCCAGGGAACACCACATGGAGGTTTGAGTCGACTTGAGACGATTTCGACATAGATAATGCTGGCCTCGCCAGGTTGAGGCGGTCAGACACGTTGCCATGTGAAGGTTCGCCCCCTGTTCCCCAAGCATTTACTTAAGATAAATTCTGACACCATAATCTGAAAAAGAGCGTGAAGTGTTTTTATAGGATATCATACGTCGGAAATTATTTTTGTTGCAGATAAAATAAATAAAATGGTTTAAAACTCATTGAAAATTTACGACATTATATACCTAATCGATTAAGGCTACGATGGAGTCATTTTGACGTGTTCGCCTTTTCTTCTACATGCATGATAAAATGAATGTATCGTGCATGAAGCTGTCCACCTTAAAATTAAATTCTTAAGCCTTTGGGATACTATAAAAAGTAAAATCTGTTTGAAAATTTAGACATTATTTTGGAAATAGTGCAGGAATATTCATACTTCTTTCATAATAGATACCAAATCTTTTTACGTAATTTCCCTGTAGATGTCAATTAATAATACGAAATAGTGGTTATTCTGCAAAATATTTTTACAAGTGTTCTATTTCTGTAGCCAACCAAATATTGCTTATATAGCTAAAATATAGATAAAAAAAAAAAAATTATGAGAATTGTTTAAGTTTTTTTTTCTAAAGCTATAATCTCAAAAAATTCAACAGAATTATTCGAAATTTAAATTTTGTACAGTTTTGTATAGTTTGATGACAAACTTTTTAGATGATATTTTTTCAGTAGAATTTTCCAAAAGGGCCTAAAATGAATCGAAAGTGCTTCGGGGCTTATCAAATCAAAAAGGGCTAAAAAAAGCCCCAAAATATCATTCCTGGTAAATACTTTAAATAGTTTTATCTCAATTTGCTCAATGAGTCTCAGATACTCATTAAGTACTTAGATTTACTTATATATTATTATTTTATAAGATTATTTACTTATCTAGATTTAGACCTGTTTATCCCACCAAAATGACACGAAAAACCCACAAATATCCCTCCTAAATATTTATACCAATAAAGCTTTTTTAATCCAACATATGAAAAGAAATAATCATTAGCAACTTTTTATATTAAAGTATAAAAGTTTATTAATTAACGATACCAAATAAAAGAAAACATATTTTATAAATTCATATAAAAACTTTCAAAATCTGAATTTTAATAACAATATAAGGAACTTCTACCAACACTTATTATTGACTAGTTTATGACTATTATAATATATTATGACTATAAATTTTTATGAATGAAACTGAAAAAAAAAATATTCGAAGCAAAATGAGCAATTCTGAAATGGAATCCTTTTTGACTTACTAGAAACTGTGACGTTTTTCTGACTTCACGTTGTATTAAGGGAGCTTTTACTTTGTAAATTGATAAAAACGCATTTTGCTATAATTTTTTTCTTGTGTAAAATTTGTTATATATATCGAAAAACGTTATTATTATGAATGAAACATCAAATGACCGAACAATTGTAAACAATTACAAAAAAGTGAAGCCAACCAATTTTGTAAAGAATTTAAACTTTTAAAAATTATGACAGTAGAAAATCCCACCTAACCATCCGGAATCCCACATGTTCTCAAATAGGTTAAATATCCCAAAATAAGCCCGAAATCCCACCAAATCACATCACTGGCTGCTAGCACGACATATTGGCGGGGAAGTACAAGAGCGTATGAAGTTCAACTCAGCAGTTCGCAAAAAGCGTCGCGGACAAGCAATAACTCGGAACATAAAATGCAAACACAATAATACAAGCGTACGTGCATATTCAAATCGCTCTACAGTATGGCAAAACCACTCAAATTGTAATAATAATTACACTAATTATTACACTATTATTGTAATTATTAAACTAAGGTGTAATCATTTAATGTGTGTTATGTAAAGTTTTGCTGAAAATATTCAAAATGTAAATATTAAATTTTGCATGAATATAGGTGATTCCATGTCAAATCGGACGTTTTTCGAAACTCACATATTTGTGAGACATGTTATAAAGCAACTATGATATATCTAAAAAGCCGTTAGTTCTACAAAATTATGTTAGGGACATATTTTAGAGATTTTGAATTGATCTTCTTTGTGGTTAAAAATTTTACATTGGAGAATTGGTGCTTACTATTTTAAACGAATTTTTCAGAAACTGTCTACACAATTTCAACTTACAAAACACTTTCATTTTTAATAAATAAAAAATTTGTAGTATATTTTGTACTTCTTTCAATATTTTATATTTTTCAGCTAGTATAAAAAAATAAAAACAAAAAAAAAAATAATATATATATTTTAAGCATAAGGCTGTTATAAATGTTGAGCATAAGGAGGTAAATTACTAGCTTAAAAATTTTAAAATACTATAAAAAGTTTAAAAAATACTAAAAATCTCATTTTCATTCAAAATTAAAGGCTTTTGTATGTAAAAATTTTGTAAGCTGTTTGTGTAAAAATTCATTTAAATAGTAAGAATTGATTCTCCGACGTTAAATTTTGAGAATGCATTAAGGTATAATATACGTGTAACAACCAAAAAAAGCAGATTTTTTCAAAAACACTTTTGAGATAAATTTAAATAAATTTATACGACTTAGTGCATATAAAAAGTGCTTGGCAAAACAAATTTTTGTCTTAAATAATTGCCAGGCTTTTATATAGAGGGCGCTGAAAGTGACATTAAAAAAAGACATACAAAACGGGGTTGGATGGATTTGGCCCTTCCCATGTATCTGAAACAAAAAACTCTAATGCCATTTTAAAGTACAGACCACTAATTTGGCATCCCCTCTACGCACGCCCCCGGAGGGTTTTTGAAAATAATGGCGAAAGTTAAAGTAAAAAATTAAAAAAGAGATCGATTATCACGCGCTTTTTTCTCTACAAAAAAAAAAAAAAACAAAATAGTAGGTACTTGAATTTAGGGGGATGCTTAAAGGACAGAATTACAAACAAAATGCAAAAAAGATTCATTGAAATTGAACCAATAGATTTGGAGTTATTGTTTTAAAAACATGTATGTATATTCTAGAAGCTATGAAAAACATATTAAGCAAACAAAAAAAATTTTTTTTGAAAAATTTACACGTATGTACCTTAAGAAAGAATGCCTCAATACGACGATATTTCCAAAACGCCAAAAAAAAAATAGGTGCTGACCTTGAAGAATAAGGATGACATTTTTAGTGGATAAAAAATTAAAATTTTTTATTAAAGTGTTAGCAAAAACTACACCAATTCAAGATCTCTAAAATATGTCCCGAGAATTATTTTTGTAGGACTAACGGTTTTAGACACAGTTGTTTTACTACATGCCCGAATGACAAATATTGAACTTTTTTTAATTTTAAAAAATGTATAATTTAAAAAATATGAAAAATATGAAAATATTTTTATTTTGTTAAGTATTATCGACGTGCAAAATTTAAAAAAAATGGAATCGTCCAAATTAATTTTTGGACACAAGCGTCTTTACATGAAATCACCGATAAAGAATATGAATTAACGAATGATATCTCTCGCACGTACAATTCCACTTTTTCTTACAGCTTCCAGTGCATATAATTACAAGTCAAATCTGTTTTTTTGAAGACATTGAAAAGCATTCGATGTTTTATATATTTTCTCCACTGTTAGCAAACAAGTAAGCATAAAGCAACCCGGTAGGAAATTGAAATGTTGTCAATGTACATATTTTTACATTTATAAAAAAAATTAAAATATTTTTTCATTAAGAAATAAAGCCCTATATCTATGCATGTTTTCTATAATGCATGAAAACATACGCAACTTCTGGCAGTAACCATATGAACTAATCTACCAAATTTTAGTCTTTTACTGTAAAAAAAAGTCTGATATATATCCTTTTACGGGTTTGAGGGCGTTAAAAGTGGGCGTGGCAACATTTATATATGAAGTTACCGCCACTTGGACCCATAGCACCTACATACCAAGTTTGACTAGCAAAACGTTCACATTATTTCTAACCGATAGCCCTGGCAGCTAGTGCTTACTTAGTTATAATTGTTAAATTGTAGTTTACTATAATACATAAATAAATTAAATAAAATTATTACTGAAGAGTGGGCACAGATATAGTGCTACCATGCACATTTTTTGCAAAGCTGTCGAGAGTAAGCGTATGAACTTAATTACCAAATTTTAGTATTTATCGATGAGAATAGTCTGATTTATAGAAGTTTTATTGATTTGTGGGTAAAAAAAAAGGTACGGCCGTGGCGTAGCGGTTAGAGTGTGTGGCCCATACGGGAGAGAACCCTGGTTCTCTCTGACACAGAAAGTTTTTCAATTGAATTCATTTTTCTGTTTGGCCGTCACCTCTCTGCAGACAATGGCAAACCTCAGACAGTAAAAACTGCCATGAGAAGCTTCTTGAGAACATAAGCCGTTCGAGTCGGCATAAAACTTGTAGGTCCAGTTCTCGATCATTTGTGTTCAAAGATTCCACAACACGCACAACACAATTGATCATAAGAAGCTCGGTCAAAGTCCTTTCAAGGGCTGATATTGGACACTTCGTTATGTTTTTTTTTTATTTGTGGGTGGTACAAGTGGGCGTGGAAAATTTTATTTATATATTGACTGCCACTTAGAGCACCTGCATATCAAGTGTTACTATTAAAACGTTTACAACTCGGGAATAAGCATGATTTCGAAAAAGTGGTCGTAGATATGGTGCGACCACGCCAATTTTTTAATAGTTGCCGACAGTGACCATGTGAACTAAATTACCAAATCTTAGTCTTCTACGGTAAAAGCCGTCTGATATAAAGCATTTTTATTGATTTGTGGGCGGTAAAAGTGGGCGTAACAACATTTATATATAAATAGTTATAGCGTTGTGCTATTTTTATTTAAATAATATCTTCGACTTTTTTTTATAACAGTTTTTAGAACATATTTTACATTTTTATTTTTGAGAACAATTTTTTTTTCAAATTATTTTTCTTGAGTAACAAATTTATTACAATAAATATAATTATTAAAAATTGACATCAACAAAAAAGAAACTATTTTTTTTGTAAAGTGCTTTTGTTGTGCAACTTGTGTGTGTGTGTTTTGTGTATGTGGTGTGCAGACACCACATTATTCCCCCCCATAGATTTTAGTTGTGTTTACCAATAAGTTGAAGTGTACTTCTTTTTTTGGATTGTGTGTGGAGAGAGAGAGACTAAAGTTTCTGAATTTAAGGATGCTGGTTTAAGTCTGTCTATGTTAACTGTTATAGTGTTGTTTCCTTTTAAAATTGTGAATTATTTTGGTGTTTTGTGTACCACCTCGAAAGGGCCATCGTACGGATTTTGGAGCGTGTTTCTGATGGAATCATTACGAATAAATACGAATTTACAACTCTTCAACGCCTGAGGTATGTACTGTTGATCTGATATTATATGAAACTTGCTATCTGACAGTGTTTTTAACCTTTTCTTTAAGCGCTGACAAAATTTCTGCTGAGCTACCCGTTGGATTGTTATGTTCTACTAGCTGCCGCGGCAGTCTCAGACTCTGTCCAAGAACCATTTCGGCAGGAGATGCTTTCATATCTTCCTTAACCGTTGATCTCAGACCCAACAGAACTAGAGGAATTTCTGAATACCAGTTCTTCTGGTTGTTGCTTGTCATAAGTGAGGCTTTTAATTGCCTGTGGAAGCGTTTTAAAATTCCATTGGCTGGTATTCCGGATGGTATGGGGAGGTCATGATATGATGGCTACCTATGCTCTTAATAGATTGTTTAAACGTGTTGGAGGAAAATTGAGGTCCGCGATCTGAAGTAATTTCGCGCGGAACATCGAAAAGTGAAATGAATTTGGTATTGAAAGTTTCTATAATTGTGGCAGTCTCAGTGCCTTTTAGTGGGTAAACCGCAGGCCGACGTGTGTTTCTATCGATTGCGGTTAATAGATATCTGTAACCGTTTGATATGGGTAGTGGACCAACTAAATCGATGTTTTTTTTTTTTTTTATATTTTTTTTATTTTTTATTTTATTTTTTATTTTATTCACGAAGGGGGAACCTTCAAAAGGCGCCACCGTGCAGGTGGGAGTGTGCGATTCTTACGCACTAAACCTAACCTCCGCATTGAATCGTCGTCCCTGTATAAGACCCGTGGGACCGCCGCAAAGCATGACTTCACGGAGCATGGGAACAGCACTAAGCTGGAAACTGATGGACTTGTGTCCGTATTCTAAAAGATTTGGTCATGGGCTTGTCTATAAAGTCAACCTTATCTATTTCGCAAACGCTCAACTCTTCGCAGTTCGTCGATAATCAGTCGTGCTAGGGTGCTAACCACTGACCAGTTAGCTTCATTTCTCAGCATAAGGGTAACAAAGTTTTGATCAGTTACCGTTTCGCCGAGACTGACCGAAGCCTCAAGTCTGGCATTTTGGAACTTGGGGCACTCGAAGAGGACATGGGCCGCGTCTTCTGGTATACTTCCCTTGCAATGGGTACAATAGGGATCTGCTACGTGCTTGCATTTGTGCAGATATGCCCTGAAGCAACCGTGCCCGCTTAAAATCTGCGTAATGTAGAAGTTCATGGAGCCGTGAGTTCTACCAAACCAAGCGGTAATGTTAGGGATGAGCTGATGAGTCCATCGACCCTTAACTGAGCTATCCCAGCGATCCTGCCACTTTAGCAGGCTTCTCTCCCGTGCGAGTCTTTTGCGAACTGTTGGGTTTTCGCTATTGGCTTCGAACAGCGTTTCCTCTACTAGAAGGTCGATAGGTATCGAGCTTGCAAGGACTAATGCTGCATCCTCGGAAACTGTTCTGAAGGCACAGCATACCCTGAGTGCGCCAAGTCTATGCACTGATTCAACACCACGTCGGTATGACTTCGTTCTCATTGCTGTGGCCCACACCGTTGATCCATACATCACGATGGATCGTACTACATTAAGGAGTAGTATCCTGCGCGCCTGTTTGGGGCCTCTCGTATTCGGCATCATTCTCGATAAAGACATGCATGCGTTGGATGCTTTTTTATGGGCATACTGGAGATGCTGCTTAAATGTTAATCGGGAGTCAATCATCACGCCAAGGTATTTAATGCATTCCTTTGATTGCACCAGCGTCCCATTAACATTGATGCTTGCAACTTCCATCTTTTTGCGACTGCTTATGAGCACCGCTTCGGTTTTATGTTCGGCTAGACAAAGACCTACTGACATAAGCCAGTTATATATAATGCCGATCGCCACACTACTGAGTGCCTCGACTTCTTCAAGATGTTTTGCAGTGGCCACAACCGCTAGGTCGTCCGCAAAGCCGACGATCTTAACGCCTGTGGGAACTGCGAGTCTAAGGACGTCGTCATACATAACGTTCCACAGCAGGGGCCCTAGGACTGACCCCTGTGGGACACCACCGGAGACGTTATACACCATTATCCCCTCGTCTGTTGCATAGCGTAGTATTCTACCATCGAAGTAGTTCGATAATATCTTAGAGAGGTAGCGTGGAATTTCAAATTTTGTGAGCGCTTTCATTATCGTATCCCAGTTTGCGGAATTAAAGGCATTTCGCACATCCAGCGTTGCCACCAGGCAATACTGTTTTGCCCCCTTCTTTCAGCTAGTGCCTTCGATAGCTTTACTTGCTATGCTTGTAACCAGTTTTATGGCATCGGACGTAGAGTGACTCTTTCGGAAACCAAACTGTTGGCTCGAGAGTCCTCCTCTGGATTGTATTGCTTCTTCGAGGCGGTTGTATAGCAATTTCTCGAAGATCTTGCCTATCGTGTCGAGCAAGCATATAGGTCGGTAGGCTGAGGGATCCTCCAGAGAGCCGCTACCTTTTGGTATTAGCACAAGCTTTTGCGTCTTCCATTGTGCGGGGAATATGCCCTCTGTGAGACAAGCGTTATACAGCTGTACGAAGGCTTGTGTTTGGGCTGCAATGGCCATTTTTAGCGCGCGGTTCGGGATTTTATCTGGCCCTGGGGCCTTCTCGCTATGAACAGCATTGGAGATTTTCATTACCTCTTCTGCGGTTACCATGGAAATGGCTTGCACGTCGCCATGATTAATGACGGGCTGCATCGGTGGTTGTTGAGGGAAGAGCACACTTACAATGCGGCTAAGTATGCGAGGGCACGTGGGTGGTGGTCGTCCGAATGACTTCATCTTTTTCATAACCAGTCTATAGGCGGTACCCCATGGGGTTACGTCCGCTTCGTCGCATAACTGCAAGAAGCACTCGCGCTTCCTCGAACGAATCTTGTGTTTGAGCAGCTTCCTGCGCTCTCTATAGACCTCGCGCAGTTCTTCGAACCTGTCGGTCCCTCTGGCGCGGTAGTAACTTCTTCTGGCTTGGTGGCATTGGCTGCGTGCTTCGGCGATTTCGGCGGTCCACCAGTACACAGGCTCGTGGTGGTGCTTACTTGGCCTTCGCAACATCATCGCTGCGTCGCAAGATCTTTCCAGCTGCTCTGTTGCTTGCCTAGCCATATTCTGTGCTGAGCCAGTGAGGTGTATGTCAGCCATCATTGCTGTGAGGATACCTTCATCAAGCGTTTCGACCTTGTATGATGGCTCGCTATGGGGGCCTCTGCTCCGCCGGTTGGTTTGCCTTTCCAACGTGTACACGATTGCTTGGTGATCGCTATGCGTGTAGACGTCGCTTACTTGCCACTGTACTTGCGTTCTCAGGTCACAACTGGCAAATGTCAGGTCAATTACTGAGCTGCCATTCGCGTTGGAGAATGTACACTGCGTTCCCGTGTTTAAAAGCACAACCTCTAACGAAGCAAAAGCCTCCAGAATAATGAGCCCTCTTTGATTCGTTCTCTGGCTTCCCCAGTCTACGGCCCACGCGTTGAAGTCACCAGCAATAACAACTGGACTGATTCCTCTAACATCGTCAACTATTGCGTCGACAGTAACAGCAAACTCTTCTATGGATAGACTTGGTGCAAGGTAGCAGCTTACAATATGTGTGCCCATAACTTCTACACGAACAAAACCGTTTGCACGTGTATGCTGCCTCATTAGGGAAGGATGTCTTCCGCAGGACCATATGGCGGCTCTTCCAGAAATGTCTGATGCCCAGACTCCTGGTGCTTTCGCGTTATAAGGCTCACTCAAGATAGTTACATCAGTGCTTAGATCTCGAACGGTTTGCGCTAAAAGATCTTGCGCTGCGCGACAGTTGCTGAGATTCAACTGTAAGAACCTCATCATTTCCTAGGTTTGCTAGCTCCTGAAAAGGACGAACATTTCCAGCTTCCGACACGGTGATTTGTTTCCGAGCATTTCCTTTCTAAGCACAAGAAACAGCTTGCTTCTGCAGAACACTCTTTTGCTTTGTGGCCCTCTTTGCCGCATTTCATACAGCACTTACTTCGGTCTGTGCTGTTGCAAGTTTTCGCCGTGTGACCAAAGTCGAGACACTTAAAGCATCTGATTGGCGTAACTTTTTCGCGGACTCTGCAAATGACCCAGCCAACTCTGAGCTTGCCAGTCTCTATCAGCTTCCTCGCCTGCAGTGCTGGAAGGCTTATGACCGCTGTTTGCGTGCCTGCATAGGCTTTACGGAGTGATTTCACTCTTGCCACCTTTAAGTCGCCGAGCTGCTTTTGGACTGCGCTGCAGACATCTTCCGGTGTTGTAACCTCGTCAAGATTCTTGATCTCGACCTGTGTTTCTTCCGTGAGAGTCCTGGTTTCGGCTTGGCCATTGAAAACCATATCAAATTCTTTCTTCAGCTCCTGGGTTGACTGGGTGGTTGCGCGCTTAAGCTGGATAAGTACTTCACCTTTTTCAGTGCGCCTTACTCTCGAAACGTTTTCGCCGAACTTTTCAAGCGATTTTTCCTGTTTCATCCGCATGATGATATCGCTATATGAAAGCTCACCTGCTTTTGCGACGACGATTGCATCAGGTCTAGCCAGCTTCTGAGGCGGTTTTTTGCGTTTTTTGGGCTTTCTAGAGACCTTTGTTCAAGGCTCAACCATTCGCTTTGCCGGAGTTTTTGGCAGAGGAGACGAATTAGCCACTTCGCTATAGGATGGCTTTAGAGCAGTCTCTTGGACAGCAAGCTGCTGCAGTCGAGTCTTTTTTGGCGGAGGTTTCCGCGAGTCACTGCTGCGTTCGCTTGCTCTTTTTGGAGTAGCCTTAGAGCCATGCGCAAAAATTGGGTCCGTCTGAGATTCCTTATGGACTTGTGAAGCACTCGCGTTGACCTTTTTCTTGTTCGTGTTATCGGCGAACAGCTCAATTGAGAGGTCTTCACAGGCCAGATTTGCCAGTCTTATAAGCTTCTGGATCTCATTGTGGACGTTCGATTTGGTTTTGACGAACTCTGCCAGACCTTGTATCAGTGTCTTCACTTTGACCAGCTTTTTGATGACAGGGTCATCTACACTGACGCTTGCTGCTGCTTCAGGGGTTGCCTTGATGACAGGCTCTCTATGCTGCAGCTTTGATCCTTCGGGTGTGCCTTTAGTTGGCGATCGCTGAACCTTTGAGCTCATTTTAAATGGGTTCTCGGTTGTAGTGTTGCTGCTCGTAGCTTTGACTGGTGCAGCGGCCGAGTGCGCCACCGCTGCAGCAGTTTTTGGGGCAGAAATGTTGTTTGAGGCCTCCAGAATCCTTGCCTCGACCGTGGGATTGCCCACGGGTGGATTTCCACTACTGTGGTTTCCACCTGGAGTAGTTGCGTTATTAGACGACATTCCTGATAAATGGTTTATTTTCGGGGTGACCTTCCCTTATCCGTTTATACCTACAGACATGTGTGAATACTGCCGACCGCTACGGAACAGACGCAGACCAGTGAGCCGCCCACTATGGGTCAAACGCTTCTGGGTTTTTTTTTTTTTTTTTTTTTTTGGGTTTCGCCCCTCTCATCCGCCACCATGCTGCCGGTTGGTAGCACAGCGCCCAGGTGCCACCACGGGGAGGCACTTGCCATCAGACAAGCGTGCTAGCACACAAATATTTATGTGGTAGCATGAGAGTAGACTTGAAGTTTAACTGTGAATATCGAGCTGGCTCCGCCAGGTTGAAGCAAACAGACTCTTTCACCTCACTGTGTCCACCCCCTTGACACCCAACAACGTTGGGTGTTGTGTCTGTCCATTGTAAGTGTTTATTTTTATTTTTTGATGCGCTTGTCACCATGTGATAAATGGGACCTAACATGTGTGCGAGTTTGGGAATGCACCGGTGGTAATAATTTGTCAAACCTATGAATTTTTGCATCTGTTTAACTATTATTGGTTGTTGGTAGTCTTGTATACACAGTCTTCGTTCTTCGGATGGTCGGATACCATGTTTAGAGATGTAACTGAGGAAATCTATGTTGTCTTCTCCAAATATGCATTTATTTGGCTTGATATTTAAACCGTATTTGTCGAGTCGTTGGAAAATTTCTGTTAAGTGTTCAAGATGTTGTTCTTCTGTGTTACTGGCCACAAGAATATCGTCTATGTAAACGAAAATTAAGTCTAGTTCGTGTAGTACTTGATGTATGAACCTTTGGAATGTTTGCGGTGAGTTTCTCAAACCGAAAGGCATTCGGAGAAACTCAAACATTCCAAAAGGTGTAGTGATTGCTGTTTTGTGTATATCCTCAGGGGCCATGGGTATTTGGTGATAGGCGCTGACTAAATCGAGTTTTGAGTAGATATCTGTATTGTGTAAGTTATTCGAGAAATCGTGTATATGTGGCAACTAGTAGTGGTCTGGTACTGTTATTGTGTTCAGTCTTCTGTAGTCTCCGCATGGTCTCCATTCGTTAGGTTCGCGTTTAGGTACTAGGTGAAGTGGAGAATATGTTTTTCATTTCATTTCATTTCATTTATTTAAAGAATATTAGTACAATAAGATCCAATGAGATCTTTTAAGAGTACAACAGATAATGGAAAATTATAATCAACAAATTACATACTCAATATATTTTTGAACTTAAAAGAAAAAAATTTATAATTAAAAAATAAAAAAAAGGAACTAAGTAACAATAAAAACTTAATTATTTTAGATTAATTTAAATTAAGAATATAAATAAAGGAAACAAGGTTTTAACATAAAGCTATAAAAAAAAAAAAAAATAGTGCGAGAATTAAAGTGAGATTAAGAATAAGAAATGAAAAACGTAATTTGTTATAGAGGTAAGATGGAGTCCGATTATATATTAATTTATGCAAAAATAAACAATTCCTTGCGTTTAAATAGTTGATATTGCTACATCCGAGAATTTCTTTACTTCTAATTAATACGTGATCAAAGCGTCTCAATCCAAATACATATCTTGCCACATCATTGAAAGCAACCTGAATTTTATGCGCAGATTGATAGTCGAGATTATTATAGACAAGTTCAGAATATGTTATTAGTGGCACTATTAATTGAACTGCAAGTCTTTTTTTTGTCTCAGTAGGAACAAAATGTGAAGACAACCACAAGCATCTCAGTGTGTAATAAACGCGTTTTATAACATTATTAATTTGGTCAGAGCTGGAAAGCTTACAATTAACATAAAATGCCAAGTTTTTGACCTTTACAACCATTTGTAGACTATTATCTTTTAAAAATATTGGTGGGATTTCTAGGTGGTCGATTTTATCCTTATAAATTGGGAGAACATACGATTTATTAGCATTCAGACAAAGATCATTATCGAATGCCCACTTGGATATAGCTCTAAGGTCATCATTTAGTCTGTAACATAAATCCTCAACTAGACCAATGCGGTTAGAGGAATATAATTGGATGTCATCTGCATAAGCATGTATAGTTACGTCATTGCAAACTGAAAAAATGTCATTAATAAAAATACTAAATAACAGAGGACCAAGAATCGATCCTTGTGGAACACCCATCTTAATTGCCTTGTAGGCAGAAAACAGGTCCCCAACCATTGCAGTCGCGCAGCTATGTCCGGTTCGAAATCCGGATTGGTGCGGTGACAGGAGCTTATTCGTTAAAAGATATTGATTAATTTGATTGGCCATAAGGGACTCACAAATCTTGGAAAAAGAGGAAAGAATACTAATTGGTCTATAATCACTCATAGTAGTTGAACGAGCAACCTTAGCAATAGGAATAACAGAAGCTAGCTTCCACGATTTAGGAAAACAGGAGGTAGTAAAGCAATGATTTACAATATGTGTCAGTGGTGCTATTATATATGGTAAGATTATTTTAATAAATTTTAAAGAGATACCGTCTTCGCCAACAGCATTTGATTTAATTTTCATGATGGATTTATTTACATCATTCTCACCTACGTTAGAAAAAGAGAATTTATTAGCATCACTGAACTGACGACCAATACATTGGAAGTTACAATTACTTACAGAATTATTGGAAAGAAAAAAGTCATTTAAAAGGTTGGGGTCAATATCACAGCTTTGCTCACTCTTACTACAAACATCAAGACTTCGAATATTTTTCCATAGTTGCTTGGTAGGAAGATAGCAGTTTAGTTTTCGGTGGTAAAATCGTTTTTTTGACTGCCTCACTACTGAAACAACGTGATTACGTGCAATTTTAAATTGCTTCCAGTTTGCAACAATACGATGATTCTTCCATTTGTTGTATAGTTTGTTTCTTTTTTTAATGGCTAATATGACATCCGTCGTATACCAAGGACAGGACTGGTTATTAATAACAAGTGTACGAAGAGGTACAAAATTTTCAAACGCACTATTTACCTGAGTGACAAGAACATTTAATTTTTCATCAACAGACTGAGTAAACCAGCAGTCATTCCAGCTAACACGAGACAAATGCTCATACAACAGAAAATAATCAATGGACTTATAATCACGATACGATATCGACAGTGGAACAGAGTTACTAGAAGGATTAAAACTGATTGTACAAAACAAGAGATCATGGTCAGATATAAATGAAATTTGGTCAAAGAGTAAAACCAATGAAACATCAGACAGTATAAAGACATCGAGTAGACTAGGACAAACTCCTGATGCAAAGCGAGTCGGAGTCGTAGAATTAACAATTGACATACCAGCAGCATTAACTTTGTCATTAAAACTGTCCGATACATTGTCATTTGACAGCAAGTTCACATTAAAGTCTCCACATAAAGCATAAAAATCAAAGTCAGTTAAACGATTATGTAGATCAGAAAAAAAAGGATCAAGACTGCAACATCTATTAGGATTGTAGACACAAGAAACAAGTAGTTTAGCATTATTATTGTTACAAATCTCAACATGTAAAAAATCAATTTCAGACCCACAAGATTTGTTTACAAGCTTTGCACTAAGAAAAGACTTGCAATACACAGCAAATCCACCTCCTCTATTTCCAATCCTGTCATTCCTAAAAAGTGAGTAAGTAGGAATATTTAAAAAGCAGTCAGGAATGTCAGGATTGAACCAGGTCTCTGAGACACATATTACATCAACAGATGAACCTTCAAAGACATTTCTAACATAATCGAGCTTAAAAGAGTTCAAGCTTCTAGCATTGAAATAAACAACAGAAAGACCAACACTTTGTTTACATAAAATGTTAATTAGCAGTTTATGATTAGCATCAACGCCACTAGAGACACTAGAAGACAACATATAAGACACATAAGAAACCATCAGACGAACAACCAGAAGCCTCTGCTATAATAAACATATAGGAAGAATTAATATTACTATCAAACATCATAACTATATGTAGACAGAGAAAATAGACAAATGACAAAGTAATCAGGAAAAATAAAAGAAGCAGTTAAGATATATAAAAAAAATGGGAAAAGTAAAAGAAGACAACTGCAAACAGATGAGATAATCTACTCGCTATCAGCACCAGCAACCGCATCACAGGTAATATTTTGGAGTTCATCTTCGTTGTTGATTTTAATAGTTTCGCTGCCTTTGCGCAATCGGACGAATACTGCTCCTCGGAAAGTAAACGCATTATAAATTTTTTTATCACGCTTACATGAAATGGCTGCTTGTAGCAATTTTCTGCACTCGACTGAAAGGCTTTCATGGATAAACACATTAGCATCAGACTCAACTCCTGCATCTCTTAGGTTGATAGCCTTCTTTAGTCGTCTTCTATAGTTGCCGAAAGCTTTCAGTACACGGTTTCGGTCGAAAGGCGTATAAAATTTCACGATTACAACAGAGCTCTGATTGTTTGCTTTAGGCTTAATGCGAAAGATGTCTCTCATCGGTGGCGATTGGAAATCTATGCACCGGCAGATTGAATTGAAAATACCTTTTAGGTTTCCGTCAATTGCCTTTTAGGATTTTCCGTCAAAAAGTCAGTACTGTTATTGTTGTTGTTTTTGGTGTTGATTGTATATTTGTTGATGTTGTCGTTGATTTTTTTCCCAA